>OY720344.1:98249980-98863730 GCA_963082975.1 Labia minor
AAATGTAAGTATACCATACTTCCTTTGGTTTAAATATATCCGTTAGACTGCTGAAATTCCCAAAAGTTCACAATGTGCTATGCAGTTGGTAAATACTGCATCATATGGACTGGCTACTTTTTTAACAACAAAAAAAAAATATTTTTTTATTTTTAATTTATTTTTATCGTTAAAATTTGAAATGAATTCTACTTTGAAAAAAAAAAATATAAAAATATAATCACTATATTTTCAAATTAAAGAGAAATTAAAATAAATAAATAAATAAATAATACATTAATTAATCATATAGATATATGTAGTTTTTTTACTATCTCGCCATGTGTGTATGTGTGTGTGTGTATGTAAACAAGATTACGAAAAAACGGTTTGAGCTAAAATAATGAAATTTGGTATATGGGCATTATTCAAGTTCAATTCATAGTTTGCTATCAACTTATGAGAAATGTAGCTCTTTCAGAAGAGGGTCATTACCTACAACGTTTTCATTTTTTTCTTCTAAACCAATGAATCTCAACAACTGTGCCGCGACACTTTTGTGTGCCGCGAGATTTTCAAAATGTGCCGCCAAATTCTACAAATGTAAAGTTCAAACTAAGAAAAAGTACTTATTTATTATATATGTATGTGAAAAAAGGTAAAAAGTTTTTGCGATCAGACTCTTAAACATTTCCAATTTTTCAATATGGATCTAAGTATCACCAAGTGAGCCCACCCCTGTTATATTATTATTTCAGAAATGTGCCCGACTATTGAAAAAGGTCGTCGACCCCCGATTATTATTATAAACTATATTACACAGTCTATTATAGGTAATTAAATAATTTTTACACTCATCTTTTTCTTTGTGTGCCGCCAAATTTTTAAACCGTTAAGTGTGTCGCGCTAAAAAAAGGTTGATAATCACTGTTCTAAACTGACCGTAAAAATAAAGATATATGTTTGATAGTTTTTCACATGATTAAAAATTGTATAAAACTGCTATATATAGAATTTCAGCTTGATTGATTCGCTGAAAATACCGGAATTAATTTTTTAACACTGCAAATCACGCGCCAACACTTGGAGCCATCAATAAAGAGCCAAAGACGCGCTAGTTTAATAAATATTATTTATTATTTTTAATTTATAATTAATTAAATTTAACTTAAATATAATATATGTTATTTAAGCCAATTCAAATTTGTGAGATATTGAAATATAAATAACAAAAAAAAAAATAAATTAAAATCAAAAAGAAAGTTTCATCAATTCTTAATAAGTTTACTTTCGGAAATGACAATTGTATTCAAATGTGTTACGATACGGTGTGGGTTTATTTTTAAATAAATCATTCATTGTATTAGGACATTTCTCATTAAGTAGCAATACTATATATATTAAATTATTTATTATTCTCTTTGATTATTATTATTGGATTTTTATAATATAATATATAATAAATTTATAAAACCAAAACTAATGGATTTGACCGTAAGCACTCGTTGGAACATTTAATTTTATGTTCAACATGGATATATTCAACTTACACAAAGAATATAATTTTGAATTAATAACTCGTGTGGTTTGACTTCATATTTAAACATGCTGTAGAAATTTAAAATACACTTTTTTGTATTTTTATTTTTAATTAGAGATAAAATGTTTTAATAAATTGTTTAGTATTAAATAATTAAATATTACAATCATTAATAAAATCTGAAAAAATAAGCATGTTTTTAGATTATAATTATGGATGGGAATTTTACTTACTTAAAAAAAAAGTTTTTTTTACCTAATGTCATATTTAACACAATACTCTGTTCAATTCTGTTACAAAATGATTAAATAATAAAATTGTAACTAATTTAATATTTTTTTGAAATTAACTTATAGACTATATTTTATTAATATATTTGAAAATAAAACTTTGGATTCTTCAAACTGTTTAACGTGACACGAGACGGACAGACAGTCGGACATTTGACAAACGCGGATTAGTACTTTTGATATAAAAAGTATATCAAAAATTAAAGAAAAAAAACTCTGGTACTAAGTCAGCAGAACTAGACTAACAACAATGTTACTGTCAAATAAACAACCAAATAAAATAAAAAAAAAATGTTTTTTGAGTAAATATTTAATAGTTCAAGTTTTAGGACTATATTAAATTAAAAATTCATTTTTTCCCTCTGTTAAACACACTTTTGAATATACATACAATAGAATAAATTTAATGTTATATCTGAACATTTATTATGAATATAGGATTATTAATACTGTTTTATTATTTATGAACTGAGAAATTGTATTCAAAAATGAAATATTAAACAAAAATGAAACTTTCTATATATAATAAATAATCCATTAATGAGAGATGTTATGCCTGATAAGCTAAAGAAAATATTAAATCCCGATAAAATTCAAATTTCAAGGTATAGTGAGATTTTAATAATATACAAATTATATTATTTAAAGATTGTAATAATATACTTCATGCTGACAATGATAATATTCCGATATTAACCCCGCTTAGTCAGTTCCTATTTCAATAATTTTTTTTTTAATTTTGAAAGAGATAAATGTATTATTTAATTAATTTTGACTTCGTAAATGAAAGCTGAGTAGTAATTAGGTAGGAGGAGAACGAACATTTTTTTTTATTTTTATCTTGACCCGCTGATTACCCCTCCAACAAGAGAATCCGGATTTGTTCATTAGCATATTTATTATCCATCATTTAGTAAATGATACTTGTGATTTAAATTATGATTTTTTTTTTGTTTATCGATCATATAAGGTGATCGATTATTGATTGACCTTAATTTTAAATTCCGGTGTGGGGAGTGCGGAAGTCAATCACAATAAATTTACATCTTTAGATTAAAACATCATTTATTATAGTACAAGGTCAGCGTGTTTACAAATACGATGTAAATATAAATTATAATTAGTTGTGAGAATTATTTAAATTTGAAAAATTAAAAAAAAAAATCATTTTCCATTCTATCATTAAGTTAAGTGTTTGTTTATGTGAATGTGTGGTTGGATGTGTGGCGCCTAAAAGTCGCATGGTTTATAAAAGCAAATTTTGTATACCAGACTAAATATGTTGTGACCTTCGAGAAGTGGGGATAAGGAGCAGTGGGCGAACAGACCAAGGTCTGGTTTCTTGTCGGGTCCATCAGGAAAAACACCCTATAACTGGAATCGAATTGCTTTGAAAGTTATGTATAATTTTCATTATGGATTAATGTAGGACGAGTTCGTAGAAAAAAATAAAATGATGATGATGATGATTATTCTCCAAGCGCTGAGAAATGCAGTTTAAAAGAAAGTATTAGAATCTTAAAAAAAAAAAATACTTTTAATATTGGTAATTGTTCAGTCTAACCGATATTTGATGAATTTGGACAAAACTTTACCAGTGGATTCCTTTTTGATTCCAAACAAACTTTCATTAATCAGTATGTGGCGGTCGCTTCTAGTTTATGAGATAAAAATTATTAAGGTTTGACAGATAAACTACTTATGAGCAGCCATTTAATAATGTTTTATTGACTAATTCACTAATTATTAACTTATTCACTAAGGAAAATTATTTAATTAATTATTTTTTTGAATTTCTTATATCCAAACCTAACCTATAAAAATAGAAAAATAGTGGAGCTCTCTGGTGGTGAAATAATAAAACATGGTAGCTAAATAGAATATCAATGGATTTATATGCAAAATTTAACGATTTTTATCTCGTAAACTTGAAGCGACCGCCACATACTGCTTACGAAAAGTTTGTTTGGAATCAAAAAAGTAATCCACTGGTAAAGTTTTATTCAAATCCATCATACATCGGTTAGACTGAACAATTACCTTAATATTTTGATAAGATAAAATGTTTCAAGAATTTATTTCTGTCAATTTGATGAAAAGTTTTGTTCGAAATTTATAAAAAGATTATAAAATTATCAAAAACATTCACACATGTTTTAAAAAAATAATTATTATATTTAAATCCATTATAAATTTATAAAAGAAATTATGTTTATTATAAAGTTTATTATATGAATTAATTTAATATAACATATAACATAACATAACATAATATATATCAAGATAGTAATTGTACTAATTAAAAAAATGCATAAATAAAAAATCGAGTATAAGCTACAATTTTGTCAATTCTTACTATTACGTCACCCTTTCTATATGAATATTTATTACTTATTTTTATTCTTACAATCAAGTTCAAATTCAAATTTTTTTAAACTTTTGGTGGTTGTTAATAAAGTTTTTTCCAGATAAAAATTCATTAATTAAATTTAATTAATTAATTTTAGTTTTATATGGGAGAAACAATTTTTTATATATGATATTTAGGAGGATATAAATTTATCTTGGCTTAAAAACTTCATACCGAAGAAATATAAAATGTTTTTATTTACTTTTCAAATAATGTTTAATACTTGTTTGGTCAGTTTTAAATAAGATTTGATTTTAATTATTTTTTTTTTTAGATTACTTGTTATTGAATGATTATAAATATTAATATTTTAATGAAAAATAAAAATAATATATTATATATTTATATAAGATTATAATTATAAAATATTTATTCATTAATTTTCTAGACGGTGATAAATGGACAATAAATATAATTAATATTTATGATTTAATTTTATTAATTTTAAAACTAATAAATTGCGGTTAAAATGTTATTAAAATTTTTTAAAATGTTTTGCTGGAGATATAATATTTTTCAGACTTTATGCATGCAGTCATGCATCAAATCTAATGTAATAGAATAATACATAATAGTGATTTTTTTTTAAATTTTTATTTGATTCAAGAGTATATATATATTTTTCTTATTTTATTTTAATATGTTTAGAATAATTAAATATCCAATAAATAACTAATTAAAGTTAAATGGCAGCTGAAAGTAATAAATAATAAATAATTTAAAAAAAAATATTTTAGTATATTCTATAAATTATAAATATATATTTTAAGTTAATTTATTAATAAGTTCATTTATGAATATAAAATGTATTTATTCTTGTAAAAACATTTTCATATTTAAAATTTCATAAATATTCCAATAGAAATATTACGCATTTTTATTTTCATTGAAAAATAAATATTTAAAAAAAAATACAAAAACTTATTATTAATATATTTCTTCATAAGGTGCCGTCTCCGTTTCGGAGTTTGGCTATCATCATGACTAGGAT
This sequence comes from Labia minor, assembly GCA_963082975.1. Taxonomy (NCBI): domain Eukaryota; kingdom Metazoa; phylum Arthropoda; class Insecta; order Dermaptera; family Spongiphoridae; genus Labia; species Labia minor. The sequence goes on from OY720344.1 coordinate 98,255,191, forward strand.
AGCCTTAGAAGCCACCCAGCCATGATGATTTTTCTTGGGAATGTTAATGCGGTGGTTTCCCGTTGCCTTCCGCATGTATAGAACCAGGAACTGACAGTTCCTGGAGCTGGAGGCAGCTGATGTTGAATTGAATTTTATTAGAAAAATTTGTTCTTAGTTGGAATCGAACGCTGACATCTTGTGTAGAAAATTGCTATGCTACACTCTCGGCTAGCTGCCTCCTCAATATATTTAATTTAATCCATTATATACTTATTACCCATTAAGAAATTAATATTATATAATACTTCTAAATATTATGCTCTTCATAATAATTTAAAAAATAAAATATTTTATATATTTTTTATTTTTGAAATAAATAAATAATTAATTTTTAAAATTATTTAATAATAAAAAATTTATGGAATATAGTCTAAAATCTTGGCGGCAGCAACCAAATTCCTCCAACTATCCCCACATAGAACTAATTATATTTAATTTCTAAATAAATGTTTCCGCTTATCCTATACATATAAACACATGTGCTAACAGAAGTCCTAGAAAAGACTAGATTCTTATACTTTTTTACATTATTAATTTTAAAATCACTATCATAAAGGTTATATATAAATATATATATATATATATATATATATACACCTGACATAAAAATTTAATTCATTTCACTCTCTAAATTATTCAAGACCTAATATATACATAATAAAATGAAAGCTAGTATATAAAAAAAAAATCTATGAAATAAAATTCATTTTCTTAATCCAATCTCTTCATTTGATTTAGTTTATCATAAATCTTGGTATGGAATGATTTCATACAGCGATTACATTAATTTAGTATGTCTGTTGACAAATACGAGGTGAAATGCTCGGAATCTCGACCGCATTACTTCAGATTGATTCTTGTCAAGTAAGAAAGAAATTTATCGCATTTCAATTCTCAAGTAATTATTTTAATTTCATCGATTATAGGAAACTTATGAAAGAGAGTATTTTTATATTTTGCATTGATTTTTTTTTAAGTATTTATATAATTTCTATTTTATTTAAAAAAAAACGATCCTTGTTGTATTCAATATTTTCACAAATATGTTCGTTGAAATACGAATCATTTGAGCAGCAAAAACGGTTTTTAGCATTGTTCAAATATCAATTTTCAATTGAATTTAGTCACACCCAGTTAAAGAGGCTGTTTTGGGGGATTTTCGCATGATAAATTGAATTATAAAATAATCATTATTTTAATATATATATATATATATATAATAATAATAATATTTTATAAATATATTTTTTATTTTGAATAAGTATTGTTAATAGTAGAAAAATACATAATTAAAAAATAAATAATGGCATTGATTTACATCAAAAAAGTATAAAAATCAATGATGTAAAGTAGTAATTCCGGTCAGCTTACTGAGAAAATATCCGTAACATATACATATCGAAAATTCGCAATAGAAACTGTGGCTAAGATCCTTTATAATGAGAGATTGATTAATTTATTGTAAATATAAATTAACCATTAATATTTTAATAAATTAATAAATTCAGTTAACAATTTTAGTATTTAAAAAAAACTAAAATAACAATAGGTTAATGTTATATATTATATTTAATTAAAATATTCGAATTAAGAGGAACTTACGAGTTCCGTAGAGGCACAGAGACAGATTTGGAGAGATATATTCACACACACACACATATATATATATATATAAGAATAAATGTTGATTTGAACAGATATTTAAATTAATATATGAATGATGCTATATTGAAGAGAGTTTGTGTGAATTATTTTATCTCTCAACAACAAAATGACAAATATGAATTTATTTTGTTCGACGAACCGTAAGCTTTCAAGTTATGTTGCCAAATTCCAATTCAAATCCTCATTCACTCACAAACTTTTGCTTTCGCATTGAAATAACTCTTTTATTAAAAGCCTTTACTTATTTATTCTATATTTATAAAAAAAAATCAGGGCTTTTTTAAATCCAGTTCACTAAATACACAACGACCAATTATTCTAAAAATCAAATTAAAAAAAACAACAACAAAACAATAACTTAATTGGATCTGTCCAATTATATTTAAGTATTACTTCTTTTAAAAAAATATAAATAATTAAAAATTGTAATTCTATATAAACATATTTTACACATTAATTCAGTGTTTCTCAACCTTTCAGAATTCTAGTTTTTAGTCATAAATTTCATCCCCCCCCCATACACTTACAATACAGTATTATATATTGAGTATTTTGTATTTTTTTGATTTTTAATTAACTGCCAAAAAACAAGAGTTTAACTATGTGTATGAATACTTTCCTTTCCAGTCACAGTTAATTAATTTTTTTAAATAAAAGAGTTTTCATACTCTACCCCCCCTTCCCTGTCCTTTGTGTTCGTGAGAATCATTGCATTAATTAAATATTTTTTTTTTTTAATATATTTAAATGACATTAAATTATTTAATAAAATTTATTATTTTTTCTAAATATTAAAAAAATTATCTATTTTCTTTTAAAAATTAATAAATCTTTTAATTTCTATTTTCTTTTTTAATTGACAAATAGAGATTTCCATACGAATTACAATAATAATGGATGATAATTGTAAATTTAAATCAATAAATTATTACTTACTATATCTGAAAATTTTATATATTCTTATCAAACGAATTTATAAAAGACAATTTTTTTGTGATACTTTGGAAACAGAATGTAAGATTATTATTATTACCTGGGTCACTGAGCCGCCGTTCAAATAATTTAAAAGAACATAAATTATAAGAAAATAGTCATAAAACATACACCCCTTAAATATACGTATTAATGCATTGAAAGACAGAAAAGTATCGCGTGTGGATATAACATAATATATATTTCGTAATTCGATTTTATTAATATTTATAATATTTTGTATTTAAGGAAGCGCTGTCTGACGTAGTTGCTGACGACATTTAAATTTCCTATTTTATATTAAGAAAAACTAATAAAGATGATTTTTCCCGAGGCTGAAACCAATACAGATCGATTTTCCTTTATAAAAATTATCTATGGTGTGAATTTCAAAAATACAAATATATATATACAATTTTTGCTAGTATAATAAGATAAAAGATATATTTATATTAAATTCATAAAAAAATTTGATGTCTTTTGATAAATAATTATATTCTACATAAATATATTAATATTTGTTCTGAATAATTAGGGAGGTGTTAGATTGATTCATTTATTTATTGAAGTATTATTTTTAGGCAAATTGATTTTAATTGTTTTTTCCTTAATTAAAATAATTAATCAACAGGTGTCAATAAGGGGAATCAAAGACAATGCAATTCATTGATTCAAGAGCAACTTTATATTTAAATGAGAGTTATATTGAATTGATAAATTAAAAAATTGTATTCTTGGTTAAGACATTAGGTAGAAAAACAATTGTTCCACCCAAAGAGTAATATGACAAATGTCTAACGTGAAAAATGGAATATTTTTCTTATTAGTGAATGTAAAGTCAAGGTAGTGTGTGAGGTGGAGAGCGACAGAGAGAAAGAAAGAGGGGGCGAGATTAAAAAAAAAAGTAAGAGAGAATGGTACAAAGAATACAGGAGAATCTTTCCGATGCGGTCCAAGGCCGCATGGTCCTAACACTCAGTCTGCCTTGATCGTTCGTTCTCTTGACCGTGAATAACTCTCAACTTCAAATGTCCAAAACATACACCTATCGGAAATGATATAAAAATATGCATTAAGTTGTCGATATTTATAAAATAGATTTAAAAAATCTGGAGTGTCTCTACACGACTATCTCGCAAATTTGAATTGAATTAATTAACACATATATTATATTTAAATGAAATGAAATTAAAATTAATAAATAATATTTATTAAACCAGCGCATGTTTGGATCTATGTTGATGGCACCACGTCACGTGCTGGCGCGTGATTGACAGTCAACGCGTTAAAAAATTAATTCTGATACTTTCAGCGATTCAATCAAGCTGAAATTCTATATATACCAGTTTTAATTAATTTTTAATCATGTGAAAAATTATCAAACATATATCTTTATTTTTACGGTCACTTTAGGGGAAAAAAAATCAAAACGTTGTAGGTAATGGTCCTCTTCTGGGTCCATGAAATGAAAATGGGTGTCTACGATAGTGGATCTCAAGCCTATTTACTTACATTATACTATCTTATAATTCAATTCAATATGACTCTAAAAAAGGTAATTTTTTTTAAAATCAATTTCAAGTTAAGGGAGTCTACCCAAAACCGAAAAACATGGCAAGGGGTATACGACACAAAAAAGTTTGGGAACCTATGGATTAGAGTTTAGAGAGACAAAAATGAAAACGTTGTAGGTAATGACCCTCTTCCGGTTGAGCTACATTTCTCAAAAGTTGATAAAAAACTACAAATTTCGAATAATGCCCGTGTACCAAATTTCATTATTCTAGCTCAAACCGTTTTTGAGTAATCTTTCTTACATACACACACACACACACACACAGATATTTTTATCAACCTTAGTGAATATGACTCAGGAACCTTCAAAACGTATAAAAACATTAAAATCTCGACATCGAGACATGTATGTATGTATGTATGTATGCCGAGACAGTAAAAAGTAAAATTTCCCAAAATCAATTTAGGCTCAGAAGTAAATTTTAAACACCTGAAATAAAAGTTATAACGTATCATTCACTTCATTTGGTACTTTTCCATATTTCATCAGTGAATAGAAAGAAAAATTATAGATAGTAGAGTTGAGATCTGAAACATGCAACATCTTATATATTGTAAATAATATACGAAGCAACACCTACCTATAAGTTAATTTATATACTTTATAGATATTATAAATTATATAATTTACAAGAGAATAAATGGAAATTTGTTCAATGGATATTCAAGTGAGAGATGAATATATAGCCTTGGAGAATTACAATAACAAAAAAAAAATCTTTGGTTTTGGGTTGGATTCTGAATTTTTTTTTTTTTTTTTTTTTGTGATACTTTTTTCCTCAGCTGCTATCTTTTTTTGATTTCATGTATCAGTTAGTCCGTCAACCGAGCTGTGATTTCAAGGTTATTCTAAACAAGTGTTGAGAGATTTCTTCTCGCTTTCAGAAGATGAAAAAGAAGAGAAAAGGAGAAATAAGAAAGAGAAACAATTTCCGATTGAAAAATGACTCATTGATTGAAATTGACTTTTTTATGATAATTATAAAATGAAAAAATATATTAATTATAGGGAATTTAAGGACAATAGATTGATTATTTATAATGAAATTTTTGCAGAAAAAATTTTAAATATTTTTTTTTTATAATAAGTTAAATATAAAAAAAATATACCGAATAATAGAAATATTTTTAATTATTCGTATCCCTGAATATTAAAAATATAATTTATTATTTTTTTTATCATTTCAATATTAATATAACAAAAGAATTAAATGTTATTTTTAATTTTTATAATTAATTTTATATTTGAATTTGTTTTCGATTTAATTTTACTTTAATCTAATTAAATTACCTATAAAAAAATTGTTTTTTTTAAACCTTAAAATATTATAGTATATTTTTGTGTTTAAAATTTTATTGTTTAACTGTTTAGTTTTTTTAAACTATTTGGCCTAAAATTAATCTAAGAAAATAAACCTAATCAATCTATTAAAATTAACATCATTTTATATACATACTTATAAACATTTGGAGGGTCTCCACTAGACTATCTAATTTGATTGAATTGAATTAATTAACATATATTATATTTAAATTAAATTTAATTAATTAAATTATAAATTAAAATTATTCAATAATATTTATTAAACCAGCGCGTGTTTGGCTCTTTGTTGAAGGCACCATGTCACTTGCTGGCGCGTGATTGACAGTCATTGTGTTGAAAAATTAATTCAGGTACTTTCAGTGATTCAATCAAGCTGAAATTCTATATATAGCAGTTTTATACAATTTTTAATCATGTGAAAAACTATCAAACATATATCTTTATTTTTACGGTCACATTAGAGAAAATTAGAGGAAAAAAATGAAAACGTGGTAAGTAATGACCCTCTTCGGAAAGAGCTACATTTCTCAAAATTTGAGAGAAACTACGAATTTTAAATAATGCCCGTGTACCAAATATCATTATTCTAGCTCAAACCGTGTTTGCGTAATTTTGACTACACACACACACATACACATACATACATTTTTCTCAACCTTAGTGAAAATGACTCAGGGACTTTCAAAACGTATAAAAACATCAAAATCTCTGGCGAGATAGTAAAAATAATAAATAAACTGGAATCATTATACACTTGCCTTTAGAGTAATTAAAATAGAGATTTTATTTTTCTAGAAAATCAACTAAAAATACAACTGATTGTTGGATGGAATTTTGAACTTGTGTTAAAATTTTATTGTGTTCACGCACACACACACACACACACACACACACATATCTGATTAAAAATGTATTACAAATCAATTATATTTTCGAAAAGGATAACCGATTATGATACTCGAAATATTAAATTTTCATAAAAAAAATTAGTATTTTTTATCTATATTAATATAATTTTCTTATCCATTTTCGAATGTATGCCTCCCCTAACTATTTATAACTTTCTCTACCCTTTTTGTTTAAGGATTCGCCATTAGATGGATGTTAGTCATGAAACTCCACGTTGGTTAGAATGGATGGAGTATATGAAAGGGATTTTAATATTGAATAGAGAGGATTATTTAGGATTTGGGACACGACGGAAGGGGAGGAAAAGTCATGGTTTGCGTGAGCAGGGTTGCTTCCCCGAAGTGGACCTACCTCTATCGGGGTCATAGAGAGTATCCACCCGCTACTCCTATATTATTATTTAATATTATTTAATTAAAAACTAAAAAAATAAATAATGATTCAATTTTACAAAATAAATAATTTAGTATTTTTTTTTTTTAAAAGTATATATTAGGTTTGTTTACTATAAAAGAATTAAAAGATGATTTATTATCGTAATCTATTTACTAATGAACACGTTTTGTAAAATTATTATTATTATTATATCCAGGACAAGATTTTAAAATTCTTCATGCGGAACAATTTTTTTCAAAAGATATTATCAATCCAATTCTAAGAAAAATTCAATAAAATAGGTTCATGATTTGGGGCAAATAAGAGAATTTCATAACGGTTGATCAGAGGTGTCTAGGAAATTTGAAATCTTTTATCACGGTTTAAAAAGAGTAGACAAGCTAATGAGAGATGGAAATGATTTCGAAGTTAACTTTAGAATTATTAGAAGATATCTACACTCATATATCTGTCTAAACGATAATTTAACATGATTTTCGTGTGTAGTTTAGAACCTCATTATTAAATTTATGATAACTTCTCCGAAAAAAAACCTACTTTCTCAATAATAATCTATGAGATATGTTATTATTAAATCATAATCTTATTTATTCAGGTACTGATTGAAGAAGAATTTGATGGGTTCGTGCCAATTGGAAAGAGTCACTCTTACGAAAGAGGATTCTGAAATTTAGCATATTACCAGATTGCATACAAATGAATATAATATAAGGGTGACAAGTATTTTCTAATTTTAATTTTTCTTATTAATATTTGATTGAATTTCATCATTACTAAAAACATTAATTTTGTTTCAAATCATAATTAAAATATATAAATAATAAAGTATTATTATTAATATATATTTATTATTATTATTATCTATCTTTGTGTAACTACTGTACCCAAAAAATCTTAGGGTGCAAATCTTCACTCATCTAACCAGCCTGATTCTAAAAAAAAACTTAAATTAATTTTAAATTCTGTCTGTCACCGAATAGTTAGTTTCTCAGTCGATTTCTAATTGGTTTCCTCGCATATACCAGTATAAGAAATAAATTTGAAATTTAAATGAAAAAGAGAAGTCAGGTTAGTTTAGTTTTAGATTATTTATGAAGTGTAATTAAAAATATGATTCTTTAAAAAGAAAATAGTTATAATAATTAATATAATAGGATGAGACTTATTTATAAAACGGTTTTATGGAAATTAAGAGAAAGATTTTATTCATTTAAATTAAAATTTCATCCTTAATTATTCATGGATGTTCAAGACTCACTTTTGAATCGTAATAGTTACATACTATATTTGTCACTTGTTAATTGAGTATGAAATAATATTCTTTTTTTTACTAGCTCGCCAGTCTGTGTGTGTGTGTGTGTGTGTGTAGACAGGATTACGCAAAAACGGTTTGAGCTAGAATAATGAAATTTGGTACACGGGTAATAATTCAAAATTTGTAGATTTCTATTAACTTTTGAGAAATGTAGCTCATTCGGAAGGAGGTCATTACCTACTACGTTTTCATTTTTGTCTCTCTAAACTCTAAACCATAGGTTCCCAAACTTTTATGTGTCGTATACCCCTTGCCATGTTTTTCGGTTTGGGTAGACTCCCTATTTAACTTGAAATTGATTTAAAAAAAAATTACCTTTTTTTAGAGTCATATTGAATTGAATTATTTGATAGTATAATGTAAGTAAATAGGCTTGAAATCCACTATCGTAGACACCCATTTTCATTTCATGGACCCTAAATTTTTTATTCGTTGGCGTAAACCCTTGCAGGCTGCCATAGACCCCTGGAGTCGATATAGACGACTTTGGGAACCACTGCTCTAAACAGACCGTAAAAATAAAGATATATGTTTGATAGTTTTTCACATGATTAAAAATTTATAAAACTGCTATATATAGAATTTCAGCTTGATTGAATCACTGAAAGTATCGGAATTAATTTTTTAACATTGCAAATCACGCGCCAGCACGTGACTTGGTGCCATCAACAAAGAACCAAAGTCGCGAATTGATTTTTTAAATTTTGACTTTAAAATTAAGGTAAAGGTTGTAAATTTAAATTTAATTTAATATATGTTAATGTAATTGTAAATAACAATACTATGATGTAAATTTTAATTGTTTAATTAATCAATTAATTAATCCAAATCAAATTTGCGAGATAGTCAAGTGGAGACATGCCAAATTTTTTTTATTTTTATATAGAAATGTTTTTCAAATCGTATAAATTAAATAATCAATAAAAAAAGACAATTGTAAATTAGTAATATACTTATAGGACACGTAAATATCCTAAATTAATCATCTCAAGTTTCATCTAGTAGTACTACTAGTATACTAGTATACTAGTATATATATATATATATATATATATATATATATATACATATTGTATGTCTTTCCGATATTATCTTCATGTTGAAAATAACTTTAAGGCAGTATATGTTACCTCTCAGTTCTTAAGCTAGAAACGTTCTACGTTGAGATCTTTTGTGTCTCTTTTGACCAATTGTCTTTTCAACATATAAATGCTGTTTGTTAGAATGCTCTTTTCATTCGATATCTTCTCCGAGATCGCACCCATTGAAATAAACGTAGCAGCAGCATTCTAGCACAAGAGAATGACTCTCTTAACCACACTCCGACTTAGGAACTCTTATCAGTAAACATCGCATCGCCATACCGTTCTCCTTCCCACCAAAATCTGATAACATTAATTTTCAGTCTCTTCCACAGAATGATGATGATTTAGATGTTCCATTTGGTCATCATCATGATGAAAACAATCATGACTAATTGGTAAAGTCAATAATACCATAAAAAAAAATGTATTTATGTTTACATATCATAAATGAATCCAAAAGAAATAGGTGGGAATATTTGTACAATTTTACAAATTTAAATTTTCGAATTTTATTGAATATGATTGAAAGTTTACAGTTGAGTTAAAGAAAACAAAATAAAAAATCTCAATTCCAAGGATAAAGATTAAATTTTACAACGTGCTAATTGAAAAACTACAATATCTTCATTCATTAAATTCACCTTGATTTTAAAGATAAATTTTTTATTTTAGATTTTCAAACATCTACCTACTTATAAGAATTCATGGCCATTTATATATATATATATATATATATATATATATATATATATATATAACCTAATAGTAAGTTAAATGATAAAAAGGAATTTCTGAATTTACCAATATGTTCATTAAATTAAAAAAACTCAAATCTCTCATCTTAAGATAAATAAAAATCTGGAGTGTCTCCACTCGACTATCTCGCAAATTTAAATTGGATTAAATAACATATATTATATTTAAATTAAATTAATTATAAATTATAAATTAAAATTAATAAATATTTATTAAACAAGCGGGACTTTGGCTCTTTGTTGATGGCACCAAGTCACGTGCTCGCGAGTGATTTGCAGTGTTAAAAAAATAATTCTGATACGGCGATTCAATCAAGCTGAAATTCTATATATAGCAGTTTTATACTATTTTTAATTATGTGAAAAACTATCAAACATATATCTTTATTTTTACGTTCAGTTTAGAGGAAAAAAATCAAAACTTGGTAGGTAATTACCCTCTTCTGAAAGCTACATTTCTCAAAAGTTGATAGAAAACTACAGATTTTGAATTATTATCCGTGTACCAAATTTCATTATTCTAGCTCAAATCTTGTCTCCATACACACACACATACATATATATACAGACATTTTTCTCAACCCTAATGAAAATGATTCAGGAACCTTTAAACGTATAAAAACATAAAAATCTCGACATCGAAAATTTTCGTGATCGCAATACTATCTCTGGCAAGAGAGTAAAAATCTATTGAATCTTTAATATAAAATTTAGATAAATTACATAAAATTGAAATTAATCAGAACAGAAAATTTGATTAAGACTTCAAAATCGAAGGGACTATTTATTATTCCTTCTTGGAAAAAAAAAATCCCAATGTTATTTTCATCCTTCTATGCCAATCGATGTCGCCAGTACAAGCTTTTCAATTAGAATTCCGTCGGGTGTTAAATGCGTTGCTTTCGGAATGAAAATGATGTAAATTGAAGGCGAAGTTTCAATTCAATCAAACTGATTGGCAATGTATAAGACTTGATTTGCTTGGTAAATACCTGCATTGGCAATATCAAAATTTCAAGAATAAATAAGAAGGTAAGTGATTGCACAAAATTACCATCATTTGGCACAAAATTCGAGGAAACCACCTGACACACTGATACACACACAAATCACAATACAAACACATATTTTTTGGGATGATAGAACAAAAGATAGAACATTAATCATTGACGGCAGAACTTTCCAGTGTGGAACTCTCTCAACCCATTAAAATATCTAGATACTTATTTACTTATTTATAATCATCATCTATATTTGGTGGAAGGTGGTAGAGGACTTGTTTAAATTGAATGAGATCATTTATTCGATTAATTAAGTTACGAGGTAGAATCTATTGAATTATAATGGAAATTTTTTTTTACTTTTACTTTGCCATATAGGTATGTATATCTTTGTATATTTCTCGTGACTCAAAAAATAAACTTAAAAAAAAAAAAAAAAAATTAGATCACTTAATGAATTTCTTTTTATTTCGTTAATAAAATAAGAAACATTTTCTAATTTTCACCGCCCACTTGAAACATACTAATTAATTATCTTTTTAAGGAGGGTCTTTAGCCGGGGGTAGTGGGATACCCCACTAGGAATTGCTTTTCAGATTAATTAAAATACACACCGACTTCCACTTAAATAGATATGAATAGGATATCGTTTCGAAAGGTAATTAATAATAATACTATCCCTTAAATCTAAATGAATATAGCTAATTATGATTATTTGTATTGAGACAGAGCAATAACAATACTTCTAAGATTACCTTTAAATTAAACTACGAAGAAAAATAGGATTATGAAATATCAATAAAAAAAAAATTAATTTATAAAATTAATTAATTTTAATTGCAGAATAGATTAAATCAAAATTCTAATTAAGAAAATAAAATATATATTTATTTATAATTGAATACATTGAGAATATATAAGTATTAAATAATTAAACATATTGGGAAAATTTTATTTTTAATTATCTAATCTAAAAACAATTATTGATTATAATTTTTAAAAATAAAAATGAAAATTAATTATTGTGTTTGTGCTCAATCAATTAATATCAATAAATTATAGTTTTGATTCATTATTGTATTTTTCCAACAACCCAACTAGTTATTTGAAAAACAAATGATAAAACTTTTTAGATGATTTTGAACAGAGAAGTATATTTTATTTATTATCTAATTTTAAATCAGAAAAAAATAATTCTGAAAAAAAAAAATACTTTTAAAAAGAAAATCAAAAAAATTTCTTTAATCCTTCTTCCTTCATTGAAGGGTGATAAAAACTAACAATATCAAACTTCAAGAAATCGTTATCACGTTTTGTAAACTTCCTTGGTGGAAAGAAAAGAGAACCCTAACCTAATGTTGCTTATCACGCTAAATTCTAAAGCAGAGAAAATAAACTGAAAAATCGAAGTTAAGATCTTTGGAAAGATGTCGTTCCAGTTTAATGGCATACGTTTGACTTCAATACCTCTTGATAAGACTAAATTATGTATATAATTATTATTTACAATATATTGGAATAAGAGGAAAAAGATTTGAGAGAGAAAGAAGCGAGAGATTAGAGAAGAAGGAAGAATGAAGAAGTCTAAGGATTCTTGAAAGGCTGCAAACTAATATAAATATATAACAATCATTTAATAGTCATATTCAAAAGAAAGAATTTATATTTGAGTTTCATATTGGATATCTTTTCTTTTGAACATGGTTATAATTTGCTTGTTCAACACAAAACGAACTAAAAAGTCTTCACTTTCAAGGTTACTAAAAAAAAAAAAATGATTATCTTTGTGACGTAAGAGTTTCATCGTGAAAATGGATGGATAGCTGGATGGATAGTTGGGTGGATTCATCAAAGGAATTATGCAAATTATTTGCATTTCCTCTCTGAATTAATTACAACCACGTATCAGGTGCAAATTAATTCTCTCCAGTAATCTAAACACAGGCACATACAATTTTATTAAACTCCCAACTAACAGGATATGAACTTACAAATTTAATGTAATTTTATTTAACAACGTTTTAGTAAATAATTTATTCATCCATCTAGTTATTAGATTATTTATTCATTAATAATAGTTCAAATAAAAATATGCCCTTTATAAATTGGATATTTTTCTTTTTTTTATAGTAAATTGAATACTTAAACCAGCGTTTTCCAACCTGTGGGGCGTGCTCTTTTGAAAATTTTCAATTTTTTCAATTTTTACCGACCGACGATAGTAAGGGAGGTATTGTTTTCACACCAAATTTCACATGTGGAGATTTTTACATATCTCCACGAATCATGCATTTTCTAAACAGAAAAAAGTATTTTTAGCATGATGTCTGTCCGTCTGTCCGTCCGTCCGTCTGTCCGTCCGTCTGTCCGTCCGTCTGTCCGTCCGTCTGTCCGTCCGTATAGATGTGTACAGCCTGAACGGCTCAACCAATTTTGATGAAATTTGGTATATTTACTTAATGCATCAGTGGGATGAATTGATCAACTTTTGGTGCAATTCCAGAAACCGGAAGTGGTAGTATTAGCGATCGACGATAGGAAGGAAAGGGTTATTTTCACACCAAAGGAGATTTTTTTATATATCACCACGAATCATGCATTTTGTATTGGTTTTATCCTCGAAAAAAATCATATTTATTAGTTTTTTCTTGATTTAAAATTATATGGCGTCATCCAGCCATGCATGACGTCACAGCCTGGTCTTGCATATATATTATAAATAAAATAAAATTAAAAATGTTTATATTTATCATTTATGTATCCATATCTGTTTTTTATTACATTAATAGATATATGAAAATTATTTGAAATTGTTTCTGTAGCTGGAAATTAATTTATTTCAAACCGTCGGTCGGTTCGGACCTGGCCACAGGTCAACTTATTTACAATATGGTTCTAAAAAAAAGGTAAGATAATTTGGCGATGCTCTGAAACATTGGCCCACACCCCTGTTGTTATATTTTTCAGAAATGTGCCCGACTATTGAAAAAGATAAGAATTATTACAAAAATTTAAAAAAAAAGGGGAGCGCCGGTATAGAAAGGTTGGAAACCACTGTCTTAAACGATCGTACCAATAATAAAATAGTGAAATTGGAATTATGAATAATTATACAATTTTGAAAATTATTTCAATTATCAACATAAAAACAGATGGGTGTGCAGTATTTTTCATTGTCTACTCTCAAATCATAATTATTTAGAGAATTTTCTATCAACTCGGGGAATTGAGTTTCGGGTAATTAAATATTCGAAATGAAATGGATTTGAATATTAAACTATTCTATTCTATTAGTCAATCAACTTGCATATTATATGACTTCTGGTTGAAAAGAATTATAAAATTAATAGTTGGGCAGTGGATTAAAAAAAAGGATAATGAAATTTGATTAGGGATCAGATTCTGCAATTTAAAATTATATTTATTTGAATTAAATAGACTAGGCTAATTTAAACAATAATATAATAATAACAATATATATTATAATTAAAAAACAAACGTCGAACATAACATATCCGTAACAGGACAGTAATTTAGTTGCTAATTTGTAGTATAAAATTTTTTTTACAGATTTAAACTCAAATAAAAAATTATTTTATGAATATGAATATTATTATATTTAAATTATTATATATTATTAAATTTACCTTTTTTAAAATATTTCAAATGAGGTCAAATTTAATTAGTAATTAATTGGTGTAAATATATATTATATTATATTATTATTATTATTATTATTGTCAACTTCTCAAGTTTAGTAACTCAGCATTGTATATCTGAGGTATATGTGAATTACCGAATATTTAAAATTTTTCAAACAAAATTTTCTTTAATAAATTTAAAAACATTAATAATTATTATAAGTTTACTATTTGATTTATATAAATTATGATCAACTATATGATTTCGAATATTATTCCTCGGTGTATATAAATGCATTTTAATGTAAATTTTGAATTCTAATTCCAAGAACAGGATAATAATTTTATTTTATTGTATTCATTAAAATTCGTTGAATTCGTAAACGCATCTTAAAGATTTTGTTCGGCAAAATTATCTTCGTTCTACAATGAGTCAATTAAGACTACAAAATCTTGAAATATTGTCAATAGAACAAGAAATTACAAATAATATAAATTTTGAGAGAATTATACACAATTTTTCTAGTATGAAAGCTAGAAGAGTAAATATTATATAAATATGTTTACGAGTGCATACAAATATGTGTAAAAAAATTTACTCTGTGTATTAATTAATATTGATTAAATAACTTAATAATTTATTTATGTATATTAATTTATAAAAACCACTATTTGATTGACTTATAATAGAAAGGGCGGCAAACTGGAGATCGCCCCGGGCGGCAAAAGTTCTAGGTACGCCACTGAATAATAAATAAAGGAAACATTTGTAAGAAAGTCATTTTGAACAAAAAAAAAATAATAATAATTTAATTATTTTGTGGAATAATGGGATTCGGTTAGAATTAACAATATGATTGGTTGTAAATTAGAAGGTTTTATGTCAGAAGAATACATTGAATAATACAATTAAGATTGGAGACCATCCGTTGACCAATTATAATTATTATAAATAGCAATAGAGAATTTTTTATCAGCTTTAGGAATTTAACGGAAACGGATGGAACACCCATTAAATTCCTCTATTAAATTTTTAATTCAATAGAACTTGAAAAATAGGAAACATTGTAAATTTTTTTTTAAGTTTTTATTAAAGTACTTTATGAAATTACGTGTTTAACTACAATTTTTAAAAAAAAAATAATATTTTTTTTTAAATAATTTCTTTACATAATCCTTAAAACTTGTTCTTATTTTATTTTTAAGAAGAAATGAAATAGGGAGAGAATTTCCATTTGAGAAATGGGTGACCTAGTTTCAAATACGAAGGCCCTTTTGGAGACAAAATCTGCACAAATGGACAATCAATATTTTGAATGAAAGTCAATTGAGATGGAAGGAAATATGTCGTTAAATAAAAAAAGAGAAGGAAAATTATAGGATTTCAAAGAAAACTTCATAAATATTTGAAGATAATTATCCTGAGATTTGGAATATTAATGAGGATTTAAACTTAGCTATGCATAATGGGTAAAACTATTTACCAAGAACGAGAAAGTGAAAAATGAAATGCAAACGGAGTTCCTTTCAACTTTCAATAACCACAACTCTGAACAACTGGCATCAACCAAGTTGAATTGATTCATTGAATTTGAAATTCGAGTTTCTTCAGATAGTTGTCATTCTTTATGATACCAATAATCATTATCAAGTAAACATATACTCGCTATTGTCTACAACTATAATAGTATCTGGGTAGTAATAGAGAGCACATTAACACATTCCTAGCATAAAGCACTTTGTTAATACTACTTGTGATATGTGATACATATCAGTCAACAACACAATTTATAAAAGAAATACATTTAATAATTTTCCAGTTCACAAATATATTAAATAATATAATTAATTAATTAATAATAATAGTAAATAATATAAATATAATATTTACCAAGTATTATGATGAAACTATCATGTTATTAAATTTAGATATTATTTTAAGTTTAATGTATCAATAATAAATAAAACAAGCTTTTGGCCCTCCTACGCAAGGACAGCGGGGTAGAAGTGTAATGTGATCAGCATAACGAATTCTCTCAACCTTTACCTTGATCAGAGGTCGCTACTTTTTATTTCAAGCAGCTTTCAAATATAGATCACGTAAATTATATCTATATACTTATATATATAGTAAAGTATATAAATATATAGAAAAATAAACAAATCAAATGAGTATTTTTCTATTTTTCGAATAAACATAACTATTTTGAATTTTAAAAGAATCTCTATATCCTTATTTATTATTAATTATCCAAAAACGAATGAATAATTTATTTAACCATTAAAATCTTGTAAACATAAAATAAAAACATGTAAATTTATGAATTTTATGGGCTACTTATTTTGAAATAAATAATCAATTATTAAGAATAAAAAAGAGCATAAGATTTAATCTCTTATCTTATTATAAAGTTTTATTTATTTTAAATGAGTTTGTTATTTGGATATTTTGGTATAGTTGAGAAAATATGGGTGTGGCTTCGAATGGAGGGAAGAAAAAAATAGAAGGATTATAATAATAATTTACAGGCAGTATTAATAAAAAATTGTTTGACTAGCCAGGTCATTCTAAGTTATCAAAAGAAGTTTAAGTTCATATTGGTTATAAAAAAAATTACTTATTGAATCGACATTTAACTTGACATGAAAAACACAATTTCGCAAGGGAGGCAAAGATAAAAATAAAAAGTTTTATTTTTGTCAATCGATTTTCATTGAGAAAACTTTATAATAAGTTTGAAATATGTATGACAATAGATAGATATATATATTTTATTTTATAAATATAGTACCTGGAATACCGAGCTATCGCTCGACCCTTTGAAGAATATTGATATACAATTCTTTGATTATTTATTACAATTATTAAATGTTACATCATTGCATCAATCTGATTAAAATGAATGGAACTTGGGGTCCTCAATAATAATAAATAATATTAATAAAATATTTAATAATATTTTAGTGAAAAAATATTACAAATTATAAATCTAAAAATTAATTAATAAAAGAACAATGAATAAATAAATATAAAGTAATTTAATAAAAAATAAACGCGAAAATATATATAAAAAAAACAAAATTAACTAATCAAAATTTATAAGAATTAACAAAAAATTAAAAGACAAAACATTAAAAAATTGTTTTTAAAATATCATAAATAAACTTTCAATGTTTGCAAGACAAATAAATTTTAGATTATTTTTTTGATTTTTTTAATCTGTGACGTCATATAAATTTAAATTAAGAAAAAACTAATGAATATGATTTTTCTCCAGGCTGAAACCAATACAGATCGATTTGTCTTTATAAATATTATCTATGGTGTGAATTTCAAAAAAATGCTTCGAGCGTTTAATTAATAAATTCAAAAATATACACACACATATATATACAAAAATATATACATATATATATACAATTTTTGCTAGTATAAGAAGATAAGATATATATTTTTTTTATTTATTATATTTATTTGTTTTATTTTATATATATATTTTCTAGTAGAGGATAAAGAATAAAAACCTCTTTGGAAATAAAAATAAAAATGAGGGATTATGTATTTGTTTTTGACATATTTTTCTTTATTGTAAAGGTTATTTAATTATAAATCGGCAAGTTTTTTTTGTTGTTTTTGATTTCACTCTTCAAAGTGATCACTTCAAAGGAAGAAAAACCACCTGAACTAAACAGCTTTGGCCATTTGGTGGTGGCCGGTGGTTGTGAGCAATGACCTGTCAAGCTTCAGCATGCAATCCTCTTAAATGACTAATGAACTTTTTTTTTAATATCAACAACCGGGATTTTAAAGAGTGGTCCTTTATTTTAACCACTATCGATTTCTAAACAAACAAGGATCAAGGAGAATAATGAATAATATATTTCATTGTAGGATAAAGGCATTAGCTATATATCTTCTAAAGTTGATTTTTATTTTTATTTTATTTTATTTATAAACTATATACTCTATAATTTATACCTTAAAAAATGGATTTGTTGTTTTGATAAAGGGAAATATGCGATATATTGAAAATATTAGATATTTAATTGAAATTAGGCTATTTTTTTAATTGTATTTGTAAATTACAATCGTGATTTTTCAAATTGTTTTTTTAGCGGATAGATTGAAGAAATTTTATTCATATATATATATATACAAATATAATTGCCTAGATATGTGCCACTCAGCAGCCAAACCGATTAACTTCAATTTTTAATTTTGTTAGTAATGTAATGTAATTTAATGTAAGGTAATCTGCAACATATGAAGTGAATAATGAACTTAATAGGTATTGCAATGCAATATACATTTTTCTGTAATCAATAAACCTGAATTTTCTACAACTGTGAAGTTTGAGCTTCATTTTCTCAGTTTCTTTAAATGTGGAGTTAATCCCTTTGGCTCCTGAGTGGCACATATATTTGATTTCGATGAAAATCCAATGATTATAAATAAAATTTCTTCAGTATATCCGTTAAAAAAACAATTTGACAAATATATGTATATATAACATGTGGGCTGAAAAGTTCGTGGGCTAGCATAGAATAAAAAATATTTTAATTTGTTTTTATTATTAAATATAGTTCTATTCGAGGACGATACAGCGATTATAGTGATCATATAATTTTTCGATACCATTTTTATAATTTGATTTGTCTTTAGCCACAAAATAGGCTTAAGTTTCGGCAAAATTTCCGCCCAGCGAGCATCTTTTTAAGTCCTGAGAACAAAAAAAGTTGCTGGGGGCCAGATCTGGAGAATACGGTTGATGCCGAAGTAATTCGAAACGCAATGCTTTATCAACACACGAAATTCCTTTTTTTTCATTTTTATCAAATTAACAAAAGTTCTTTCTCAAAAAATTCTATAACTCCGATACTAATTGTGCAACAGCTCTCAAATTTATACACGCTTCTTTTGAAGGTTAGGGCTAACTAAAAAAATATGGTTGTGATACTAGTGGCGCCATGTATGTGTCAGCCTACGAACTCTTTTCAGGCCACCTGTTATATATATAATCTAAAAAAATATAATAAAAATCTTCAAGTTTTATATTATTTTTAGATTAAAGAAATAAAGAGTCCTAAGTCAATTTAGTAGATATGCACAGCATATTTCAAAAATCACTAAAATTTGTAAGATTAAAAATAAAACATTGATGCTAATCCAGATGCCCGAAAGTAGAGCAGTTATTGAACCATCATTCGCTAATATGGACCATGACTGACAGATCCGCAAATGCTTTAAACCGAGAATAGAGAATGTCATTCAAATATATATTGAGTAAATCTCTTCTTTATGATTTAATAAACAATTTAAAAAAAAAAAAGAAAATTAATTATAAATTTTTCAATCAAAATATATATTTATTTAATTTTTTTCCGGATTTTGTACTAATATTCTCTATATTTTGAGTTAATTGATTTTGTAAAATATTCTTATACCACTTGATTGATGTAAATACCATTAAAAAACTTGCTTTAAACTCATTAATCCTTTGAAAGGATTATTGTATTCTAGTCAGTTTCAGATGCCTGTATGCCTACACCTGTCAAGATCAGATCGAATAGTAAGGATTAAATTATATAATTCATTTAAAAAAAAAAAAAAAACCGAAAGACAACTTAATAAACCAAGACAAAGTATTGACGATTAAACATCTTTGTAGGTGGAATTTTAAAGAGACAAGAAGAAATGTATTATTATTTTTTTTTTTTGGTAAATTGGTTTCGTTGCAAAAGTTTATAAAAGTTTGTATTGAAGTTAAAAAGGCAAGATCGAAAATGATGTCAAAATGTTTGTTCGAGGGTAAGGTTTTTCCACTACCAAGATGTGTTCCCTAACTTTTTTTTCTATACTATCTTTAACATTAGATATATGTAGGATAACAGTTTGGATTTCAAGTTTCTTTGAAAAAAAAAGACATTGATTGGCTTTGTACACTTACCAATAATTCAATAAACCGTTCAAAGTAGAAAAAGAATAATTCTTACCTGAAACAAAAGAAAAACAAAGATATCAATTAAAAAAAAGCAACAGACTAATAGATTATTTTTTTTTTCTTTGAAAACAAAAATGAAATATCATTTCATTTTAATGCAATTAGTTTATTGGAAAAGAAAGACGAAAGATAAGAAATGAAAGAAAGAATATTATTTTAGCAAATGAGATGGATACACCTTTTTATTCGTTATTCTTGACTGAGAGTTTAATTGCCACGAAAGAATGAATTTGTTCGTTTAATTGAGATTTTAATTTTACATTTATTCTCTCTCTCTATATATATATATTTAAATCGCAAAAATAAAAATTGGCGATAATTTGCTCAAAGTAATTAAAACGTAATGATCTGAATGTTATAATAATATAGTTTATTATATCATTTTAATTAGTTTAATAATAATTATAATCAATTGAATATTTGGTTATGTTTTCATTTCTTATTAAGAAACTAGCTTTGACTGATTTAATAAGCCCCCTTTCCTTCTAATACTCCTTCTAGTGGTATCGTAATATTTTATTGAATGTAAATTTTACATTTTCACACACAACTATATTTAATTTATAAAAATTATAATAGTATACATTTGAGTTGAACTCAGTAATATAATGCTGAGATGTATTGGAATGGAGAACGAGAGTTCAAACCTAGCCAAGATCACAGAAATTTATAATTAAATTTTGAAACATTCTAAATATGGTTTGCCTATATCTTATATTAATTAGCAGTCCCTGAAAATTAATTTTTTTTTAAATTTTAAAAGCAATTCAACAGAAAGATATAATTATTTGTGTTCATGTTTCTAACATTTTTGTAAAATTTATTAAAGAAAGGTATAAATGAAAAACATTGTTATTTGAAATTATGACACTATTTATTGAATTCAGGATAGCAAGGCAGTATAATTTTTGCCAAATGCACCTGAGCCCATCACCACCCTCTTGGACTACCACTGAAACACCAGCGTTTGTCCGGGGCGGCAAAACTAAAGGGCGGCATTTTGGTCGTTATTTACTTAAAATATTGATAATCAGTTAATAAAAATATATACTAGTTGATTTTTTGGTAATCGTTCAGTTTAAAAGTCCTAAAGTTTATGTCCAGTAAAATTAAAAATATTATAAATTTTTTTTAGTAGGTTCTGGTAAAATTCTGTAAAATAATTATTGTAAATATCTTACTCGCTAACTTTTGTTCAGACTAAAGAAAATTTTGTTTAAAGGGGCGGCAATTTGTCTTTTTATCCGAGGCGATAAAAAAGCTAGAGCGGGCGCTGGCAACACCCAGCTAGGGGCGTTAGTGTCCACTTTAAAACATTTCAAGTCATCTTTGTTAATTAATTTGACTTTTTTTAAACACTGTAAGTTCAGTAAATTCAACTTTACTATTATTGTAAATATCTTACTCGCTAACTTTTGTTCAGACTAAAGAAAATTTTGTTTAAAGGGGCGGCAATTTGTCTTTTTGTCCGAGGCGATAAAAAAGCTAGAGCGGGCGCTGGCAACACCCAGCTAGGGGCGTTAGTGTCCACTTTAAAACATTTCAAGTCATCTTTGTTAATTAATTAGACTTTTTTAAACACTGTAAGTTCAGTAAATTCAACTTTATTTCTAATTGTTTAATTATTTATAATATAAAATATTAGATTATATATAAGTAAAGAAATCATTTTCAGACTTTGGGGTCAAAATTATAATGAACTTCATCTTTTTCAGTATTTTCCTCCTAAGAATATTGAATGGTTGTGTAGTTCATATTTAAATATCAGTTGGTTAATAGAGTATGCAATCTAGCAATGGATGTGTCATTTGCAGTCTTGTGACCGGATGGATGATTTCCATTCACAGGATGTATAGTCAATCAACAAGAAATCGGTTACAGACCTATCACTCGAATTCTGTCAATATCAATATTGATTTTATTTATTAGAAATGGATAAGCAGAAATCCAATTTCAAATAAGTATAATATATATATATATATATATATATATATATATATAAAATGAAAATTAACAAATATTTTGCATATCAATGAATTTACCAGTCACTGAATAAAAATTATAAATTTAAATATATATTGAGCTTTAATTTAGGAATTTCAATGATAAAATTTAATTTTTTTTTAATTTAATAGCAATTTGATAGGGCCACTAATAATTTCCTTTATCATTATCATTATTATAATGTATTTCATTCATATTCGCATAATTAAATTAAACCCAATGATGTTTTCGATTTTTAAATATATTATAAATATATTAAAATTTATAAATGAGTGGAAATAATAGAAACTTTTTGTTTGTTTCTTTTTTTAAATTTTATTTTTATAAATATATTATGATTATATATATTAAGTTATAAAATATTATTAATCTGGAATCATAGATAGGGTGACCATATTTCGAAAACACCAAACCGGGGCAAACGGTTTTTTTTTTTTTTTTTTTTTTTTTTTTAGAACCAAATTGAAAAGATTTTGAAAAAAAGTACTAAATGTCCTATATATTTAAAAAACGGGACAATAGGCTGTCTCAAAGACATTTTCGGGAAGCCAGGGGCAGAGCACCTAAAATCAGGACGTTTGGTCACCCTGATCATAGATAGAATATTTTTATTGTCATTCTTAACCTTTAAAAAAAAAATATTAAAATTGAAAAAGTTAACTAAATATTTATTTAATGATGTTATTTTGTTAATTGATTTTCTAAACATATTATTTAATTTATAATATGTAATGAAAATGTATATATATAAATATATATTAATATTAATAACGTGCTAAAATAAATATATATTTATATTTAAACATGTGAATTAGCAAAAAAAAAAAAAATTATACAAATATAATTTAAATTAATCGTGTAAGATACAAATATTGAATATGTCCAAAGCTAACATAATTAAAATTATAATGAATTGCTAAAATATATATAAATTTAGTATAATTTGTTTACTTTCTCATTTTTAAATGGTGCGGGAGGATCACAGAGAACATTTAGTTATGATGATATTTCAGATAATAAAGAAAATTATTAAATATTTGAAATTGATATAAAAAAATTACTTTTAATAAAATAAAAAAAATATAAAAAAAAAAAAATAAAAACACGCTTTTATTTAAATGCACTAAAAAGGAGAAAATAATTTCACCACACACACCACGATTTCAATACAATTAATCATATCTAAATAAGTTGGCCTGTGGCCAGGTCCGAACCGACCGACGGTTTGAAGTAAATTAATTTCCAGCTACAGAAACAATTTCAAATAATTTTAATATATCTATTAATGTAATAAAAAACATATAGGCATATAACATAAATATTTTTAATTTTATTTTATTTATAATATATGTATATATTTATATGTAAGACCAGGCTGTGACGTCTTGAATGGCTGGATGACGTCATATAATTTTAAATCAAGAAAAAACTAATAAATATGATTTTCCCTAGGATAAAACCAATACAAAGTGCATGATTCTTGGTGATATATAAAAAAATCTCCTCATGTGAAATTTGGTGTGAAAATAACCCTTCCCTTCCTATCGTCGATCGCTAATACTACCACTTCCGGTTCACGGATTTGCACCAAAAGTTGATCCATTCATCATACTGATGCATTAAGTAAATATACCAAATTTCATCAAAATCGGTTGAGCCGTTCAAGCTGTACACATCTCTACGGACACACAGCGGGCGGACAGACGTACAGACATCATGCTAAAAATACTTTTTTCTGTTTAGAAAATGCATGATTCGTGGAGATCTGTAAAAATCTCCACATGTGAAATTTGGTGTGAAAACAATACCTCCCTTACTATCGTCGGTCGGTAAAAATGAAAGCGTGGACGCCAAACATGCAGGGAAAGGAAAAGAATACGTAGAACATTTCATTGTATATGCACAAACCTTTCTGTTTTTTTCCCTTTTCCACTTTAATTGATAACTATGTCTATTTGTAGTAGAATTTACGTTTTTCCTTGCATGTTTGGCGCACACGCTTTCATCTTTTAAATATGATTAATTGTAAGGAAATCGTGGTGTGTGTGGTGAAATTATATTTTCCTTTTTAGTGCATTTAAATAAAGGCGTGTTTGTAATTTTTTTTTTATTTCTTAATTTTTAGTCTTGGCAGAAATTTCGCTCTGGTTATAGGGTGAATATTGAAAGAATCTAATTCAAGTTTTCACTTCAAAATACTATATATCAAATCGGTGGTATTATTATTAGATCATTGGTTTATACAAGTATAGATATATCTTTTCAAAAACAATATCGCCATTACTTTGATATACATTTAAATAAAAAGATAATGTATCTTATTTTTACTAAATAATTAAACATAATTTAATTAAAATGACAACCTTTAGAATAAATTATTTAATTCAAATGAATTACGAGGGCTGGTCAATAAGTCCGTGACTTTTGAATAAAAAATTAAATTATCTCTTATTATTATATTATATTCAATGTTATGTAATATATAATTACTAATTGATAAATATAATACCTCCTAGGTCATCTTTGACCTAAGTTGAATCAGAATATTGTATTGTCATCGGGGTTACATATGTATAGGAAATTTCAGCTCATTCGAACATTGGGAAGTGGGTCCAATTAACGTTGCAAGATTTGACGACACGGACACGGGTTCAGACTAAATAAAAGCGTGTAAAAAATAAAGATTTTAATTAATATTATATTTATATTAAAGAAAATTAAAATTAAATTTTAAATTTATTTTGTTTTATTATTCATTTTAGAATTTCATTTTGAATTAAATATACTTAAATTATACGACATTAAATTTTTCAAAAATGCAAAATTACAATTAACACAATTTTGAAATTAACCAATAATATAAACAAGTATTAAGAGGAATAGTTTTATTCAACAGATGAAATATGTTGATGAATTTTAATTATTATTTTTACGAACTTTGCATTTAAATAAAAATATTCTTGTGACATTTGAAGAATATATTAGAATCAATTATGGTGGTGTTTCCGTTAATATGATCCTATAATTAGAATATTTTAATTGATTAAACAGGGAAATTGTTTAGAAAATGTAAATAGTTCTTAGAAATGATGTTTAAATCGTAACTTCCTTTTAGATATTCAATGTTCTAAGAATAATCTTCTCTAATTAAAAAGTATTTATAGGAATTTTAATATAAAAGAATGTTATATTCCGATTATAAAAGGAATGGAATGAAATGTATTTGAAGATCTGGGTATGTAAATTTGTTATAATCGTGCAGAAGGTTCGTTAAAAATTTAATGATTAATGAATGATGAGTCCAACAGAGTAGAGGAAAGTTAAAATTAGCCAATGTTCGACTTTAATTTAGGATGATTTTCCAATATTCCTTTATTCAAAGAGAATGTGTGTGCCAGTGATAGGGAATCCAATTAAGTTAGGTTGAATAGCCCCCGAGATTGGAATCTTTGGGCAAATGATCTGCACTTTTGCATTGGGATCAGTGGGGGAGAAATCGCAGCCAATGCGATCAATTTTTTTTTTTTTTTTTTTTTTTTTATTTCATAAAACGGAAACAGACAGGGGGATGGAATAGAGAATGACAGTCATCCTGTTGCCCTTCAGTATCGATTCTTTGGCTATTGGTGATTATCATGTCATTTTTAACTTGAGAATTCTAAAAATATATTATCAAATTATAATCATTAATAATGTTTTTTTTTTTTAACTTATTATTATTATTTTTGCAATGGAGAATTAATTATATTCAATAGTTATTTATATTTAATAAGTTGACCTGTGGCCAGGTCCGAACCGACCGACGGTTTGAAATAAATTAATTTCCAGCTACAGAAATAATTTCAAATAATTTTAATATATCTATTAATGTAATAAAAAACAGATAGGCATAGAACATAAATATTTTTAATTTTATTTTATTTAAAATATATATGTAGGACCAGGCTGTGACGTCATGAATGGCTGGATGATGTCATATAATTTTAAATCAAGAAAAAACTAATAAATATGATTTTCCAGAGGATAAAACCAATACAAAGTGCATGATTCGTGGTGATATATAAAAAAATCTCCTCATGTGAAATTTTATGTGAAATAACCCTTCCCTTATTATCGTCGATCGCTAATACTACCACTTCCGGTTTCCGGATTTGCACCAAAAGTTGATCAATTCATCCCACTGATGCATTAAGTAAATATACCAAATTTCATCAAAATCCGTTCAGCCGTTCAGGCTGTACACATATATACGGACGGACGGACAGACATCATGCTAAAAATACTTTTTTCTGTTTAGAAAATGCATGATTCGTGGAGATATGTAAAAATCTCCACATGTGAAATTTGGTGTGAAAACAATACCTCCCTTACTATCGTCGGTCGGTAAAAATGTATTAAAAACATTTATTTAATTGAGATGTTGGGATTATTATTATTTTAAAAATTTTTTTAAATATTTAATATCGTCATATATATATATATATATTTAGGGAAAAATATCTAAAAAGAAATTTAAATATTTTTTATTATCATTAATTTTTTAATGAATCAGTCTCGAATATATTATATTTAAAAAAAATTATGTAGATTATATATATATAACTTATAAGAGAAAAATTATATTTTTGTTGGGTTGTTTCCAATCACTTTAACCTAATCTAACTAAATAGAAGAAATAATACAAAATTTCATAATTAATAAGGAATAAGAAATAAATGAATTAAAGGTCATAAATAAGAAATAATTTTGTCTATAACGAAAATATATAAATTGGAATATTTAAAATTTTATCATTTTAACAAATAATACTGGTATCAAATTTGATGGCAATTAATAATAATAATAATAGGTGGAATATAGTCCTAACCATACTCTCCAAACCTTTCACCAATAGATTATCAATTGTTCCGGTATCTAATAAACGTTTAATTCAAATGAGGAGATGATTAACAATAAATGAAACAATTATGGATTATGTTTTTTTTTTAATTCTTATAATTATTTCAAAATTAATAATCTTTTAATAATATCTATTAATATTAATTAAATAAAGAATGAGTATTATTTTATGGGAAATAATATGATTGAAAAATAGTATTATTATTAATGATTATATAAAATTAATACTCTTCTATTATCTAGTCAAATTTTAACCTATATTTATTGTTAATATAGCTATATATAATATAATCATAGGATAGTTTTACAACTTCCAACTAAAATAATTGTTTTATTCAAATGATGTAAAACATTAATATTAAAACAAGCAAACAAAACTGGTTAAATTTTTCTTTATGATAAATAGATAGTTTTATTGACCAGAATAGCGAATTTATTTATTTATAAGATATAAATAAATAAAAGAGAACACCTGATAAAAAAGATCTCGTGAATAACACCTTCATTATTTCTTTCTCCTTTTGGGTTAGGCATACTAAAATCTCTTTCATTTATTTTTGATTCAGTAGTTCTATTTTATATATATATATATATATAATAAAAAACACCTTAGGCTGGCTTAGATACAATTAAAATTATTAATATAATAAATTAAAGGAAATATTATATATCGAAATGTAATTTATTGACATAATGAGTTATGGAACTCTTTTGAGGAGGAAAGTTCAAGCCTTGGTAAGTTCATAAAAATCTGGAGTGTCTCCACTCGAATATCTCGCAAATTTGGATTGGATTAATTAACACATATATTAAAATTAAATTTAATTAATTATAAATTATAAATTAAAATTAAGAAATAATATTTAATAAACCAGCGCGTGTTTGGCTCTTTGTTGATGGCACCACGTCACGTGCTGGCGCGTGATTATACAATTTGTAATCATGTGAAAAACTATCAAACATATATCTTTAGTGTTACGGTCAGTTTAGAGAAAAAAATCAAAACGTTGTAGGTAATGACCCTCTTCCGATTGAGCTACATTTCTCAAAAGTTTATAGAAAACTACGAATTTTGAATAATGCCCATGGACCAAATTTCATTATTCTAGCCCAAACCGTTTTTGCCTAATCTTATCAACATTACAACATACACACACACAGGCATTTTTCTCAGCCTTAGTGAAAATGATTCAAGAACCTTAAAAACGTATAAAAACATCAAAATCTTCGCATTGAAAATTTTCTTGATCGCAATACTATCTCTGACGAGATAGTAAAAATAATAATAATTTAAATAATTTAAATATAATATATATAATGTAAAAGTATAATTTTTATTATTATATCATCCAAAATAACTGAAATTGCTTTAGAACCCAATACCCTTAAAAAAACAATTTCAAGAAAAAGCCCATTAAATATAAATTAAATTAAGTTGTTAAAATGTTATAAAAAGTTAAAAAAAAATGATGAATGAAGATTGTTAATAAAATAAGGAAGCATGCCAGAAGAGAAGTAGCAATTGTCTTTGATTACGATAATCCTATAGATGAAACCCATGACCAGGATCCATTGCCTTGGCTCCACTTGGCCCTGTGCCTTTTGGCAATAGATTTTTGTGAATTAAACATCGTGCTGAGAAGCAACAAAGATGCGAGGTTGTAAACGAGTACAATGAATGAATGAATGAATGAATGAAAGTATGGCTTAAGATAAAAAAAAATAAATAATAATAATAATAATAACAATGAAATAAAAATACACTTTGCCTATAGAAGAGAAGACGATTAAATGAATTAAAGTGGTCAAAAGGAACGAATGAACGAGCGAGGGAACGTGGCACGCAAGAAAGAACAAGTACCGGATATAAAGAGTACTCTGACTGCAAAGTAAACAAGGTAGGAAATGTAAGCGTGGAGGGGGGAAACACTCAGAAAGATACACCAGCAATGCTAAAGAACAAAAAACGACCCTTCATTCCGTTTTTTCAGCTAAAAAGCAAAATGAAAGGTATTCGATCAATAAACCAACATAGCAAAAAAAAATATATATATATATAAAAATAAAATATAAAAATAATGAATATAATCATAAATTGATGTTAATGATAATGAATATAATTTATAAATTTATTTATTAATATTCAACAGATCAAATAAGATATTATAATCATTGAAGATATATTAAATATATATATATATAATTTATATACCTATATAATCTTTAAGATTTTTAAGAATTGAGGTGACTGATTAATTAACTAATTAAATTAATTTGTTAAATCATTAATTAAAAATTATTAAAAGTATAATCTAATATCTAAGCTATTTTTTATGTATTTTTTAATAAAATTATTAAAAAAATGTATTACTAATAATAATTATAGGTGAATATAACAATTTGTCGTCGACTAATGGGTATATTTTAATATACAATTTTAAAATTTCCATGATTAAAAATATGCAAATATTAATTATTATTAAAGTTAAGTTTATAATCGTAATTTAAGGGATTCATTTAAAAGACCGTGCACTATTCCGGTTTCCGGATATACACCAAAAGTTGATCAATTCATCTCACTGATGCATTAAGTAAATATACCAAATTTCATCAAAATCCGTTGAGCCGTTCAGGCTGTACACATCTATACGGACGGACAGACGGACGGACGGACAGACATCATGCTAAAAATACTTTTTTCTGTTAACAAAATGCATGATTCGTGGAGATATGTAAAAATCTCCACATATGAAATTTGGTGTGAAAACAATACCTCCCTTACTATCGTCGGTCGGTAAAAAATTATGTCCTCTTCAAGGCCACAAAATATGACCTATGGATAAATGCACCTTATATGCATTAAATATTGATTAATTTAAGAGAAATTATACTAGAGAAGAGAAATAAATTAAAAAAATAGAATTCATGAAATATTAAAGAATCAAGGGGTCAATTAATGAAAGGTATAAGAAAAAAATAATTATATCGAATGCAAGAATTGCATTTAAAGTGGGCAGTCAATCAAAATGGCGGCGAGTTTAAACTTGCATTTGTCAAAAAGAATCATTGATAATTATCAATTGTATAATTATATACATATACAGTGCTAGCATAAATGAAACTTCAATTTCAATAACAAATATTTTGGAATTCTTTTTAACAATTCGTAGCATGAAATGTTAATTTAAAGTAAAAATTAATTGAATTTTTCATTTTCATTTTAATTAAAATCTGGCATTAGCAGTGACACTCCTTTAATGGAATATTAATAGATAGGAAATAAATGCGAAGTTGGGTACATAAGAATAGATTTAAATAAAAACTGAGAAAAAATTAAATTGTATCTTGTATATAATGGGTTTTTATAAAATATCTGAAATTGAACTGAAAGACTGAAATCCTTTAATGATAGAATAAATTACTTATATGTTGCACAACAAAAACAAGACACTAAACGGGAAATAAATTTAGTATGCCTATATTTCATTACAATTAACATCGCAACGCCCTTGGCCAGTGCCCATATAGTCAAATATAATATATATACCTATATGAGTTTCAAATTTCCTATTGATAGGAATCACTTGAGACAAATATTATCTATTATTAATTTTTTTTGTAAAAGTAGAAATACTATTCAATAAAATACATTTATTTTATGAATGTGAATTTTATTTTAATAGCTTCATGAAAATAATATTTTTTTTTTTAAATTTATCAGATTCATATTATTACGAATTATGAATATTTCAGTAACCCTTAAGTTTTTATAATTTTTTAAATTCTATTATATAATTAAAAAAAAAAATAAATAATAAATAATAAAAAAATTTGGGCGGCAGCATGGCTGAGTGGGTAGAGTACGAGATTTCTACACAGGAAGCCTGAGTTCGAATCCCAGCATAGAACTCAAGATTATTTATTTAATAAAAATAAAAATCTAATTCAATTTAACATCGGCTGCTGCGGGTAGCGGGTAGATACCTTCTCACGATCCCGGTGAGAGACAGATCTACCTCAGTGAGTGGCGCCCACTGCCCTACGCGAGCACATGCATTTTCTCTCATTCCTCGACCAAGGGAGTGCATGCCCTACCCAAATCATCCATCCAGACCCAATCCCCTTTATTTCCTCTTCCTTCTTTCCAATCCACGCGTCAGGCTGTAGCGACAGGCCGGCTGGATCATCTTCGCGTCGCATCAACAATTAATGGAGAAATGTTATACGGTTAACGGCTAGGGCGTCCCCTGCAAGCGACGCACATTGTCAGCACCCGGGCGATGTGAGAAATGGGTTAGGGTAACCCACCTATGGACGAGGTGGGCTAAAGAAGATAGTCCAACATCCACATCCACATCCACATCAATATCAACATCGACATCATCACCGACACGAACATCGTCACATCGGTCAGCATCAGCATCATTGCCATCAACCTCACTCAAATCGTCCACAGCTACATCAAAAGTCGTCAACACCATCATCACCGTCATCGAAGGTTGAGTACCAAAAGACCGCGTGGGAGGACTAAAACCAGCTGGTCCTGCCGTATAACGGGAGATCTAATAGCATCTGGTCTCTATACAGACGACGCCAACAACAGATTTAGTTGGCGCCAATTAATGAGAGCCGACCCCACACCCCGTGGGAAATAAGGCTAAGAAGAAGAAGAAGAAGAATTAAAAAATAAATAATGGAATCATTTATAAAACAAATATTTTTACCGACCGACGATAGTAAGGGAGGTATTGTTTTCACACCAAATTTCACATGTGGAGATTTTTACATATCTCCACGAATCATGCATTTTCTAAACAGAAAAAAGTATTTTTAGCATGATGTCTGTCCGTCCGTCCGTCTGTCCGTCCGTCCGTCCGTATAGATGTGTACAGCCTGAACGGCTGAACGGATTTTGATGAAATTTGGTATATTTACTTAATGCATCAGTGGGATGAATTGATCAACTTTTGGTGCAAATCCGGAAACCGGAAGTGGTAGTATTAGCGATCGACGATAGGAAGGGAAGGGTTATTTTCATACCAAATTTTACATATCATCACGAATCATTCACTTTGCATTGGTTTTATACTCGAGAAAAATCATCTTTATTAGTTTTTTCTTAATTAAAATTATATGACGTCATCCAGCCATTCATGACGTCACAGCCTGGTCTTACATATATATTGTAAATAAAATAAAATTAAAAATATTTATGTTATATCCATATCTGTTTTTTATTACATTAATAGATATATGAAAATTATTTGAAATTGTTTCTGTAGCTGGAAATTAATTTATTTCAAACCGTCGGTCGGTTCGGACCTGGCCACAGGTCAACTTATTTAGTATATCCTATTTTCTTTAATTAAATTTTTTACCTAATCAAGAAATAAAATATTAATTAATTAAAGTAATTTTGATTAATTGATCAATTATTATAAAATATAATTGACATTTTAAAAAAAAATTAAAACTAAAAATAAATAAAAAATAAATTAGCATGTCTTATATTCCGTTAATTATTGATATTAATAAATTAATTTATTATTAATAATATAATTAGTAATAGGATGATTGAACATCAATAATTTCATAGAAATTAATTTCCTTCTTAGTTTGATACTGCCTCGACTTCTCAATAAAAACTGAACTACTATTTTTATGAAAACATATATTTCCATTCAAATAGGATATTTATCAATTATTTAGTAGAGAACACAGGTAGACAAGAACCAAATTTGAAGCGTATGATTGTGAAAACAGATTAGTTTTTGAAAAAAATATGGGTTTTTTTTTAATTTCAAGGCATTTCGAATAAACTGTTGTTTAATTGAGTTTTAATAATTTCATAATTAGTTCCAAGTTTTGCAAAAATTCAATGTTTCTCCTCCTTATTTCAGTAAAGTTCCATTGCCAAAATCTCATGCGATTATCCTAACAAAATACCTGATCTAGATATAAACAGTTTTCTCTCATATACAATTAAAAACTTGATTTCAAAATATATTTAATTTTAATTACTGAATGATTTCTCTCGATGATTTTTAGGATTATCTAAATTTCACCTCCTTCCTCCAAAATGTTGGATTTTGGTCATTAGAAAAAAAATCTGGAGTGTCTCCACTCGATTATCTCGCAAATTTGAATAGGATTAAATAACATATATTTAAATTAAATTTAATTAATTATAAATTATAAATTAAAATTAAGAAATAATATTTATTAAACCAGCGCGTCTTTGGCTCTTTGTTGATAGCACCATGTCATGTTGGCGCGTGATTGCCAGTCAACATGTTAAAAATTAATTCCGGTGTTTACAGCGATTCAATCAAACTGACATTCTTTATATAGGAGTTTTATACTATTTTTAATGATATGAAAAAATATCAAACATATATCTTTATTTTAACGGTCAGTTTAGAGGAAAAAAAAACCAAAATGTGGCAGGAAATTATCCACTTTCGGATGAGCTACATTTCTCAAAAATTAAGAAAAAAAATACGATTTTTGAATAATGCCCGTGTACCAAATTTCATGATTCTAGCTAAAAGTTTTTGCGTAACCTTGTCTACACACACAAGAGAGAGACAGACATTTTTCTCAACCCTAGTGAAAATATTCAGGAACCTTCAAAACATAAAAACATAAAAATCTCGACATCGAAAATTTTCGTGATCGCTATACTATCTCTGGTGAGATAGTAAAAACAAATAGAAAAATAAAGAATCCATTTGACATTTTTACTACATAAATTATCTCTCTGTATTAATTATATTTTTGTTATTTATGGTGCTCGTAGTTAAAATAGTTTTTTCAAATATTTTCAGATATTTTGATGGAGGGAGATGGTTTTTTAAGTTATTTCGAGTTCATAAAAGATTTAAAAATAAATTATCTTTATTCTAATAAATTCCATTTCTGCCTGCTTATCATTCTTTAATTGATTCCAAATGATTGAATCAATAATTAAATAAGCAATAATAATTAATTAAACAGTAAAGTAAAAAATTGATATTTTATATTCATCTCGCAAATAATATAAAAACAAGAATTCAACACCTAATATTCATATTAATAAATAAATTTGATTAAACAAAAAATAAATGAATACATAAATAAATAAATTAGCATAATGGATTAACCAATACTTTATATTCGGAGTAGTGGATGTTTGTGTAGTTGCACTTCCATGAATTACTACCACAAGTTTCTTTATAGATTTATGGGAATAATTAGTAAACAATACGCTGCAGGAGGTAGATGATATATTAATTTAATAATAAATAAATAAATAAGTGAAAATTGAAATTCAAAAAGGAAAAGTATTTAATAGAGATGACTAATGTTATGGAATATGGGTCGGTTAAGAGTAAGTATACACGCTAACCGTATCTCAAATACACACACTAATACACTTATTTCATTTAAATTATATCATACTAATCGATTATTTAAATTATTTAAACAAGGCAGACCAGCCCCTTTGCATGTTCATTAAAATGTTAAAAGCATAGTTGTTTTATTTTTTCGATGTCTAACCAAAATAAATATTATTTATTAATTAAAAACTAAATTATTTATTCGTTTTCATAATTACTATATATATATATAAAAGAATTAAATAATTTTATGTTATATTTTACCTGAATGATGATGAAAACCATATAATTAAAATTGAATGATTAACGCTTAACTAATCTAATTCTATCTATCTATCTATCTATATATATATATATTATCTGATTTTGATTATTATTTTATTTATTTTTTAAAAATAATTAAAAACGATAAGTATATTCTGAAGGGAAATAATATATTATATTTGTATGATTGTTCAGAATTTTTAATTTCATGGCTATTATACCTTTTTAAGATAACAATAAATTAAAATTATTGTATTATTAATAAGAAAAAAGTTTAAAGAAATAAAACTTAATTTAAAAGACAAATTAAAAGATATTAAAAAAAAAAAATAATTAACGCGATACTGCTTCTTTAAGTCGCCACTGGCTCACATTCTCGTGGTGCCGGGTTCAAGTTCCGGGCTTGGCAAATTCTCTAGCTGGGGTCTATGGGACGGAGTCAACCCAGCCTCCGGGATCAACATTGGGAAGCTACTTGATAAAAAGTAGCGCCTCTGATCAGGAAAATCAAGGTAAAGAATGATAGGACCCGTTCTACTGATCATAGGACACCTAATTGATATAACCGACTTGATAGGCGTTGTACTTGCGTAGGACATACAAAGTTAGACACTTCTCAAAAAAACAGATTTTGACTAAAAACATTGGCTATAAGCTATAAATCAAAAAGAAAATTCAATAAACTTGCAGAATGACAGATAAATGGGGCCACAAAAAAATCTCGAATGTATCTCGAACCAGCATCTTTCAAAAGATATGTATCAAAACATGACAACGATCAGTCGATTAGATTGTGAGATAAATTTATAGTGAAGAAATTTTAGTTTGGTTTCAAAACAATGAAATTGTATGAATTAGATTATTAATCAGTTCCTCACCCACCATACTCCCCAGATATGGTCCTCGGTAACTATTTTGCTTTAATTGCAGGACTCGAGAAAATGCTTGCCAGAAAGCAATTTTTTTCTTACTCATCCTATTGTCAATTTAATCGAACAAAAAGTGTTGATGTGAGCATTAAATAAATTAATTGAAATAAAGAATATTAAACATATTTAAACATTGTTTTAAATATGTTTTTTTTATATTATGAAAACGGTGTGATATGAATATAAAAATATTATTTATTACAAAGAACATTTGAATACAAAGCATTGGATTAGTGAGAAAAAAAATTATTAAAATAATGAACAAAACCTGGTGTTAATTATAAATAAATATATATTTTATATTCTAAAGGGTTATAATATGTAATATATTATATATAACGTTTGTTTTTATTTATCATTTCGTTAGAATTGTGACATTCTGATCCTCTTCACATGCATATCTATACAAAATTAATGAGCTCATCATTTATCACGTCTTTTTGTTTTTTTTTGTTTTTTTTTTTTGCATATTAAAGTAAGGGGATGAAATAGTTCCGGTAGGGTATAAAACAAGTTATGTGTTATAATAAAGCTATTATTCAAAGTAAATGAAGAAAATTAACTAAATTGAAAATCGACGCTAGTGCTAAATTGATTAACACCAAGTGCAATTAGATTTAGTCAACAAACAACAACAACAACATTCATCCCCAATAGAATGTGCTCGGGATTTTCAAAATATATAAATGACCATCAGGCACGAGGGGGAGAGTATCTGCTTGGAGTTAAAATGACCAGTTCAATCCGTGGCTGCCTAACAGAGCATTCAATTGAATAAAATGTTGTAATTCAATTAATAAAAATCATTTGATAAAATCATTAACAAATCATAATCCTTATATATATATATACATAAACAATATATTATTATACAATCAATATATTTAATATATTAATTTATATCAGATTTAATTTTAAATTGACATATAAATAAAAAAATAAAATAAAAATTACATAAATATTTGAGTGGGGAAGTCAAAATATACAACTATCTATCTATCTCTGTGGCTCTACGGAACTCGAAAGTTCTTGGCCGCAGCAACCACACCCCTCCAAGTGTTCCTATTCTGAGCCACAAGCTTCCAGTCCCTATCCTCTCCCATCTCATTCACGTCCTTTCCCACATTATCCGCCGAACGCGTCCTTGGTCTTCCAAGCGGACGATTCCCACTCGGTCTCCCTACCACTTCACTATTCTATCTTCTCCCATTCTAGCCACGTATCCTGCTCACCGGAGCCTTCTCGATTTTATAATTCTAATTATATCTCGAGATGCATAGAGATCATGCAATTCCTCGTTATGCAATCGCCGCCATTCCCTGGTGACCTCATCTTTCTTTGGCCCATAAATGCTTCGCAGAATCCTATTCTCAAATATTCTAAATCTACTCTCGTCACCTAAGGTCATAGACCATGCCTCACACCCATATAATACAACCGGTAATATAATATACAACTAACTAAATAAATATAAATAAATAATTAAATGAAAATAAATAAATAAACAAATAACAAATAGGTAAAGCTGTTAATGAGAATAAAAATAAAGAAAAAAAAAATGAAAAATCAACAGAATAAAGCATTTTCATTAATAAAATTATAAACAAAATTATTTTTTATTAAATTTCGGAATGACTTTCTTTGAAATTTAATTTTGAAAAACTGAAAAATCCGTTATCTATGGTATTGCTTAACTTAATTTGGATGGAATCAAGATTTTTTACATTTTATGATCGTATATATATAGGAATATAATTTATATATATCTTCTAATATATATATATATATATATATATATATATATATATATATATATATAAAGTTGATTTTACGATCAGGTTAATTAAACTAATAAGCATTCCTTGGTAATTTTTAATTTAATCTTTATTAAGATGATTAACTTTTGTGAGAATCAAGTAAAATTATTTTTTCAGACAGGAAAAAAAAATAAGAATATGCATTTTATTTTATAAATAATTATTTATAGTTTCTTCGTCATCTACAGAAATGAGTAATATTCTTTAAAGACATATTTCTAGTTGAATGCAGTTTATGAATTCTATTAAATAATACGAATAATAATATCTTGTTGTCTCAATTAAGTCAAGTTTAAAACAATGCATTAATCAAGCTTAATTTAAATAATTTAATCCAAAAAAAAAAAAATAATAAATGAAATAAAAGTTTAATTAAATATTCTCAATCACAATATTTTTTTCCGAATGATAATTATTCTTGGAAATGTAATTTAAGTAGTTAAATAAATTGAATATAAATATGATCCTGTGAAAAATTTGAAAATATTAAAAAAGTTTTTTTAAAGTTTAATATAAAATTAATATATTTAATATAAAGTTAATGTGAAAAATTATGTAGGAATAAACACTTTAATGTGGCAAAAATAAACACAATTTATAAATATTGTATTTATTTATTTATTTATTATATTTATATTGAAAATTTATTAATAAACGAACATTGAGATTTATTTAGTTATTTTCTAAAAGTTATTATTTTTTTTTATTATTAAAAAATAAAATAAATAAATAATATATTGTCATTTAAAAGAACTAATCATTTTTTTAATTATTTATAGTAAATAATGAATAAAATTTGCACTACTTGATAAATACATATGTTTATAATTGTGAAAGAGGTAATTTAACTCCCAAAAGGTTATTACATATTGACTTGTCCATTAAGAAATTAAATATTTAATGGAAGAAAGGCTTGAATTAAATTTAATTTTATCTTTGTAATTGAATAAAATAAATATTTGATTTTAATTTGTATATATAATATTATAAATTAATTATCACTACAAAAGAAACAAGATATTTTCTCTAATTTCTTTTATTCACAAATATATACTAATAATATGAGTGTGGGTGGATTTATGTGTGTGTATTAGTTTTTTATAAAAATATACTTATTAAATTAAACGAATATAATTGTATTTATAAAATTATTTTTATATTTAAATTTAGATAAATAAATTAATTTTAAAAATAACATTTTTAACTTAATAATATTTAACTAACTTTATTGTTGAATGTTATAATTTTTAATAAAAATTTAGGAAATTCTGGTAAGTGAATTAAAATGATATATTCTATTTTAATATATAATAACCAGGAATAATTTATTAGCCGATTCGTTATTTTATTTTATTAAATATTTCTTTTAATTTGGTTGTATTATATGGGTGTGAGGCATGGTATGACCTTAGGAGATGAGAGTAGATTTAGAATATTTGAGAATAGGATTCTTCGCAGTATCGGCCAAAGAAAGATGAGTCACCGGGAATTGCAGAGACTGCATAAGGAGAAATTGCATGACCTCTATACATCTCGAGATATAGTTAGAATTATAAAATCGAGAAGGCTGCGGTGGGTAGGACACGTGGTTAGAATGGGAGAAGATAGAATTGTGGAAAAATATATTGGTGGGGAGACCGAGTGGGAAACGTCCGCTTGGAAGCCCAAGGACGCGGTGGGTGGATAATTTAGGAAGGGATGGGAGAGAGATGGGAGAGAGTAGAGATTGGAGGGTTGTGGCTCAGAATAGGAATACTTGGAGGGGTGCGGTCAAGAACTTTCGAGTTCCGTAGAGCCACAGAGATAGATAGATATGTTTCTTTTAATTTGTCAATAATATATATATTTATATATTAATATTCTAGAACAGAGAGAGAGAGAGAGAGAGAGAGAGAGAGAGAGGTTCTTAAACTTATGTACTCCGCGAACCCCCACTTGAAAAAAATTTTTGACGGACCCCATCCCAACTTTAGGTACTTTACGTCATTTTATTAGATATAATTTCTGGCTTACGATCTCATAAGAACAAGGATATTTGATGAATATTTCTAACAGTGATTGGTGAATAACGATTTTTTTGCATATTGTAGAACATATTTATATTATATATTAATATTATAAATTATAATATTGAGGAAAGAAAATTCAGCTTTGCGGAGCCTCATTAAAGGCTTCGCGGACCCCCAGGGGTCAGCGGACCACAGTTTAAGAACCTCTGTTCTAGAATAAATATATAGGTTTTAAAAATTCGCGCGCTTAATAAGCGCTCAATATAGTCATTTATTTTTAAGTTGGTATGACTGTCCTAGTCCTTTTTTTGAGTTTGTTAGTTAGGTTAGAAATTGTAATGATTGTTTGTAAAAGTTAAAATATTTTGTCCTTGTTTTTTTAAAATGGAAACAAAGAATTTCCATTAATTTTTGTTTAAAAAATTTCTTGCCCCGATGCCTAAAGATTGTTAAGAAAGTGTTTTTGCGATAGAACTATGTCAAAAAATAAAATGTTTACAAGAGGTACAAATCAATAAATGATGGTCACAGATGATGATAGAGGATCAGTTGAAGATGAACATTGTTTCAAAACAACCAGTGGAGAAAACTTTATCAAAATTATTTAGAAACATTGATGACATTTCTTGAATATCATTTGGATCAATTTAATCTATTTTAAATAGCTTCTATTTATTTATATAACAATTATAAATATTATTATCGTCATTCATCTATACGTATTAAAAAAATTTAAACATTTAAATTTTTTCAAAAGCAATAAATTTAATATTAAAGATTTAGTTTTGTGATGAATAAAAAATTAATTTAACGGCGTTTTTTACGGTCTAATTAAGAAATGAAAAAAATTATGTAATCAAGGAACTGCATTCCTATAATATCGTATACGAAGGTCATTTTGAATGAGTTTTAATTTCATATTTCTATACTTCTCACATTTCAAATTCAAAAAAAAAATTCAAAGGTGTTATGTTATTTTATAAATATAAACCTAACATAAATATACATAAATGAATAATATAGTTTACGATTCTGACATCATAAACGACTAACTCGAATTTCTTTATTAGTTTTGTTTATTATAAGAATTTGTTAACTAAAACGATTATTTCCAGGTGCCTGTAATATAAATAGATCAATTAAGTTTCTTTTAAAAAAATCCTTTCATCTTAATTCTTTATCTTAATTGAATTCGTATGCGTATATGATAAATAGGATTAGAAAATATTTATTTTTACTTTGTTTTTTGATATTTCTACGTTTGAAATATGAAACTCTTGATTTTTTTAAAAACTCTACGCATGTTTTAATGTTCTCAAAACCAAGATTGTAAAGTATTTGAAAAGATTAGGCGAATTATTAAACTATTTTTGTCTGCAACGTTGCAGGTCAAAATTAACTAAATTTACATTTTTTGATCTCACTGAGTGTTTTAAATTTCAAAATAAGTACACTTTTTAATATTTAGACTTTTCTTAGTTTACATTTTTGTTTTTATAGTAAAATATATTTCGTATTTTTATTTATGCTTTGTTATTACACTAAAGTGATGTCATGCTTCACATGATTCGACGTGCAACTGCAGCATTTCAACTCATAAAATGATAAAAGATCATTTTAAAAAATATCCTTGTATTTTTTTCCTTTATTTTCGTTATTTACTATTTTCGTATTTGAATTTGAATTAAGATTTAAAATATTGTTTTCAAAATTTTCAATGAATATATATGTTATACTACATGAGCTGAAAAGTCCCGAGATTTTTCAATAGGTGACGCCACTAGAAAATGAACATGACTCATTTCGAAAGGCTCATCTGTCACTAGTTTATGAATGAAGTATCATGACATTTCGTCCATTCGTTTACAAGCTATAATCGTTTGAGTGACGCTTCTTTCGCCTTCTTAAGAAAAATGGAAAAACAGGAATATTGCGTCTTGATTAAACATTGTTTTTTAATGGAAATATATATTCACATAGATAATAAAATAATTTATTGATATTTTTTATAGAGCAGATATTAAATTGAATATTTAATTAATATTATTATTATAAGTAATAATTAAATAGAATTATTTATTTTTAGATTCTATAAATGATTAGAAATTAAATTTTTATTTAAAAAAAAACATTTAATGGAGTACTTGTTTTAGTTTGTTAGCTAGAAGATATAATTAATATAAAGTCCAAAAAGGTAATAATAATAATAATATAAAAAAAATACTTAAAAATATTGATATAATTATGCAAAATTATAAAAAATAATAGATTAGGTAATATATATCGTATTCAGTTTGTAATAAAATTAATTATCTTCTAATCTACTAACATACTTCTATTCCCTTCTCTCTTTCGTGTTTATTAATCGTCATTTTTTTGTTAATTGTTTTAAATTAAAATTCGTCTCAGTTTCCATTCTCTCTTCCTAAACGAGTTATTTATTAAATGAAAACAACAACAAATTGCTTTCAATAAAGCAGTTTTTTTTTTTGCCGATGTTGTTGATGGATCTGTTAATCGAATCTTGTTATAAAAGTCAAGGGAGTTTTTTTTTGTATTTATTTGATGAACAATTAAAAGATGAAAGGAGTATAAATAATGGACAGAATTCAA
Organism: Labia minor; assembly: GCA_963082975.1. Taxonomy (NCBI): domain Eukaryota; kingdom Metazoa; phylum Arthropoda; class Insecta; order Dermaptera; family Spongiphoridae; genus Labia; species Labia minor. Next base: position 98,297,787 of record OY720344.1, read on the forward strand.
AATTTCTCAATTCATAAATAAAATTAATATAATATGACATAACAATACGATAATCTAATTTTATTAATAAAGTTAAAATATAAAAAAGAATGAATTAATCTTGAAAATTAATTTTGAATTTAATAAATACTCATTTTATTTAATAATTAATTAATCCCTCCCTATGCATATAGTATATAAAGGTTTTTGTCTGCACAATGGTCAGACTTTACATATCTTCACATTCCATGACCCGTCGAGTTCAAAAGTGACTTTAGAATATTTCATGTCCGTTTATCTGCCTGTTCAAAAAATTGAACATTTTTTTGCAGACCGTAGGAAAAAAAAACAACTTAATAAATTATTAAACTATTAAACCTTAAATATTTAATGAACAATTCACATAATTCATGTCTCTTTATTTTTGGCGGTCCGCACAAATCTTCCGCGGGCCGCAGGTTACTCGCCCCTGATTTAGATCATATTTATCATAAATTATTCTTATTTTTTTTTCATTTTTCTAATTTCATTTGAATATTTCTTATTTACTATATAGAATAGAAGGATAAGAAAAATGAAATAAACGAAAACCTATTACTCTTAAAGAATTTCAACGAAATATTTATTATGTATCACTTTAGGGGTATAGGGGGGCAGATGCCCTAGTCTAGGTGCCAAGAGCGCCAAAAGCGTTCTGAGCAGCTTGTTTTATTATATAAGAATTAATGTTTATTAAGGACTTTTTGAAAATAAAAAAATATAATTAAATGAATTTATTTTTAATTGATAAAGATTTATTTAGCCACATGTCTAATTTTATTAATGAATAATTGTTTCCCAAGCAAAGGTAGAGTATTTATTAAAAAAAAAAAACAAAGAAAGAAAGAAAGAAAAAAAAACAAATCTTTTTTAAAGTCACAACAGATGATCTGTGGATTTATTTTGAACATAATCCTAGTTCAAACAGCTGCCAAAGAAAAAAAAAATAGAGAGGGATTCAAAACAGCTCCAGCTTTTCTAATCATTCTAAAGATCTAAAACACTTGAAGTTCTTATTTTTGTATTTATTTATTTAATTAATTTTTTTCAAGATATTCCTTCACCTAAATATCATAATAATTCTTTAATAATATATAGATATCTTCGATATCTTCCAAAAACAATTCATAAATAAATAAATCCATCGTATTTAAAAGAAGAAGACGAAGCTCATGAAAAAGAGAGATGCTCAAGACGGAAGTTATATGTTAAAACTTGTTTCCTTTCAGCAAACTATTTCAGTTATTCATCACGAAGACGCAGAATATATATTATAAACGGTTTTAATTGCATTCCGTGCGTCTCTTACACAATCGAAAGTGACTAAAATAATTAACACATAACACTTAAATAATCATTGCAAGAGATTTTTTTTCAAATTCTGGAAATTGTCAGTAATTTTATTTTATCATTTTTATAATTGCTCAATAATACATGCATTTGATAAATAATGATATCCTTATCAAATACATTAAATTATATATATATATATTATTTCAAAATAATAATAAACTTGATTTCACTGATTTTTTCCATAAAAAATTTTTAAATAAAATTTCTTTTGATTTCATTTATTTCTAATCTTCCTATCTTTGAGATAATAATAATGTTATTAATTTCCTCTTTAATTATTCCCTCCATATGCTATTGACTATATATTATAAAATTGAACAGGTGCATCAAAACACAAGTCTCCTGTATTTCATCCACATATGCACGCTCTAGTTCACATATAAGTAAATTATTACACCCGGTGGCAACCTATGTCACAATATATATGGATATATATTTAACAAGAGTATGAAGAGTTAGTTCCTCGGAATAATAAATATATTTGATTTCAATCATGTATGTTTTATACCAGAATATTCTTATAAATATTGCGGGACATTCAATAAGTCAGTCGAATAAGTAAGCAAAAAAAATTTTTTTTTTGTCAAAATTCGATTTTATTAATCAACATAGTTCCTTTTCCGGGCGAAACGCCGATTATGACGATTTTCTCTCTTTTTATCATTTTTAATAGTTCAATTTGCCATTTGCTTTAATGGAGATCTCAGTTACAGCGATTATTCTTACATGCTAAATTTCTTTCGGTCCATCATTCTCTTGATATAAAATAATCATCGGGAGCAAGATCTGGGAAATATTGTGGATGGGAAACCAATTGATAGCCCAATTCAGGGAATTGAATTGGTTTGAAAATAACAAAAGGTGTTAAACGCTAAGAAGTTCAAGCTCACAAAAAAATCGTTTACATTTGAAATTTTTTGATAATCACGCTATTTTTCTATATATTGGTTCGCCTATAATATTGAACATAATTTGTCTAAATTAAATAACCAATCAAGGTGGAAAAATAAAAATAATAGAAATGAGAATAATAAGACAAACTCAACAATTTGGGTCAAGCATAGTTTTTATGATATCGTTATTAAAATATACTCAATCATAAACATTACATTACTTTTCATTTATAGTATCCCATTATCAAGATAATATTACATTTATACAATTAATAAAATCTAAAGGGATTTATGAAGCGAAAAAAGATCATTATTATAATTATAAAATTGAGGAGGTTGCAATAGATGATTCACGTAGCTGTGAACAAAGATTGACAAGAAATTTGTTTAAAAATTTCAGTGACCTCATAACGATAGATAGATATTATATATTAGAAAGTAAATTCATTTAAACTAAGCTAAAAATTGTTTTTTATAGGTTTGATCTCTCAAAACTTAATCATTTTTGAGCTATTATTTATTGAATTTTCTTTTTGTTAATAATTAATTTTTGTTATGGCACAGTTGTAACATCGAATGTGGTGCAAATTAACAGTGCAAAATATTCTAATAAGATTTTATTATAATTTTATATGCGCATAATATACGTAAATCGTAGACTATTTGTAAAATAGAGGAGGTCCAACCTTACCACATGTAAAAATTTAATTAATTAGTAAAAATATCTAGAATGGTGAAAATGGGCTTTCCATTTAATCTTAATGGTCTTTTAAAACAATAAAAACACACCTTGATTTATACGAGGGGTATTCAAAGTATTCTCGGTAACGGGGTAATTTAGCAGTGACGAAGGGATTTAAATTATTTCAGTTGGTAACGAAACTCCTTGAGAACATAACCTCAAAACTTCATTTATTTATCATTAGTACTAATCTAATTATCGTTGGTGTAAGAAGACGAGAATGACTGATGCGACAATGTTGAGAAAAATGCATTGAAGAAATAAAGCATACACCTTACAGCCCAGACCTTGCCCCCAGTGATTACTTCTTGTTCCCCAGCCTAAAAAAAAGATCTTGGTGGAAAACGTTTTTCTGACGATGAAAAGCTGAAGGTGGCAATTAACGCACATTTTGAGGACAAGGAGGAAAAATAATTTTTAGAGGGAATTCAAAAGTTAGTTTCCCGAACAAACAAGTGTATTGAGGTTATGGGGGACTACATTAAAAAATAAATTTTAGTTAGAAGTTTCTGCATTTTCCTTCATACCTATACCGAGAATACTTTGAACACCCCTCGTATTTATTAATTAATTAAATTAAATTAATTTTTTGTTGTTAAAATTGATTATAGATTTTAATTTTATAATAATGTATATAATATATTGGGCGGCAGCATGGCTAAGTGGGTAGAGTACGAGATTTCTACACAGGAAGCCTGAGTTCGAATCCCACCATAGAACTCAAGATTATATATTTATTTAATTAATTAATAAAAATAAAAATAAAAATCTAATTCAATTTAACATCGGTTGCTGCGGGTAGCGGGTAGATACCTTCTCACGATCCCGGTGAGAGACAGATCTACCTCAGTGGGTGGCGCCCACTGCCCTACGCGAGCACATGCATTTTCTCTCATTCCTCGACCGAGGGAGTGCATGCCCTACCCAAATCATCCATCCAGACCCAATCCCCTTTATTTCCACTTCCTTCTTTCCAATCCACGCGTCAGGCTGTAGCGACAGGCCGGCTGGATCATCTTCGCGTCGCATCAACAATTAATGGAGAAATGTTATACGGTTAACGGCTGGGGCGTCCCCTGCAAGCGACGCGCATTGTCAGCACCCGGGCGATGCGAGAAATGGGTTAGGGTTACCCTCCTATGGACGAGGTGGGCTAAAGAAGATAGTCCAACATCCACATCTACATACATCTACATCCACATCAACATCGACACCATCACCGAACATCGTCACATCGGTCAGCATCAGCATCATTGCCATCAACCTCACATCAAAAAGTCGTCAACACCATCATCACCGTCATCGAAGGTTGAGTACCAAAAAAGACCGCGTGGGAGGCCTAAAACCAGCTGGTCCTGCCGTATAACGGGAGATCTAATGGCATCTGGTCTCTCTACAGACGACGCCAACAACAGATTTAGTTGGCGCCAATTTACGAGAAGAGCCGACCCCACACCCCTTGGGAAATAAGGCTAAGAAGAAGAAGAAGAAGAAGAAGAATAATGTATATAATATTAGCTATAAAAAGAAAGTGTTATCAAAGAAATTAATATTTTGGGAAAAAATAAATATATGGTATATATACTAATACCGTATATATAATTTTATACTAAGTTCAAGCAGGGTTGCTGTTTATCGATTCGAGTTTTCTTTTAAAGAGAGAAAAAGAACTGGGTTGCATAAACCCAAGGCGGTTTTATCAACCTGGGAATACATTTTGCAAAAAATATATATAGTATAAATTTAGAACAATTTTAAATAATAAAAAAAAAATTAAAAAAAAAAAAACAAACAATTTACTAGTCAAAAGAGAAAAATATAAAGTTATGTATGTATTAAAGAAAATAAAAATGAAAATGATTTATACCCATTAAGTAATCAAACAATTTATCTTAATTATTTTTTTAAATTTCATTTTTAAGCTTTTATTTTTTATTTTTTTTTTATTTGTTTCCAAGTCTCTTGTCGCACACTCTTGATTTTTCTTTTTTTTTCTTTTTTGTTTTATATTTTACCCTTTAACTAAATTTTTTATCTTCCCCACCAAGAAGAATATGATAGATAATTCAATAAAATATGGTTCCCTAGAGAATAAAAGTGACAGAGTATAGATCCGAGTTGATCAAAATGACATAGCCAAGTTAAACCATATCGAAAGAATATCTCAAAGAAAATGAGAGTTTTTTTTTGAGAGAAAAAAAAAATGAAATTTGACAATTTCTTATTTATTTCTTTTGGAAATTAAATAATTTCAAATAGGAAATAAAGATAGAATGCCAAAAAACGATATTTTATTAAATTTAAAAATTAAGAAATAATAAATATAAAACAAAATAAGAATTTATTAATATTAAATTAGATAAAATAATGAATTTTACTAAAGAAGGGCAATGATTAGGTGTTATGATAAATGCAATATTCTATTATTTATTAAAAGACATATATTAAGATATATCATTCATAATTATTATTATTATTATTATTATCATTATTTTGTTTTTTAGAAACTTACCACAGTTTTAAGAGTAATTTTTTTATAAAAATATCCTCATTTATAAATTGCCATTTTATAATTTATTTTTTAAAACGAAAACATCTTATCATAAGACCTAGAGTCGTTTTCACAGAATCACATCCAAGATTTATTTATCTATATATCTGTAAATCTATATGATTCACTAGATTCTGGGCTGGTGTCCCATGAAGACTCCTCTAGACTTTATATTATGATATTTTTTTTATGAAAAAAAATTAATTAAAATATTTTAATTATATATTGAGAGGGGTCCGTAATACTGATAATTTAAGACCTCTACCTCGCTTAGGTGGTAACCGACTTGATAGGCGCTTTCCTTTCATACAGGGTGTCCCAAAATGAAAGAGCAGATTTCAAATTCGTATTACAGACAATCTATGAGAGATAGAAACACATAGCGCTTGTCATTGGATAGAGACATGTTCAAAGTTTTGACATTACATCATACACTACATCATATACTCAACATGAGCGCCATGTGTTGCTCGAGAAACATCGAAACGGTATTCCATTTCATTCCATACACGCATCAACTGGTCCCTGTTTATTGAATTGACTCCTTCACTAATTCGATTTCGCAGATCTTGAAGAGTAGCTGGCATAGGTAGGAAAAACACTGTCTCTTTTATGTACCCCCACACCTGTTTTTTTTTTGCGAAACGCTCGTTGCACTTGAATAATGGATCTCGCGAATTCCAACACACAAAATGACTTTTCCTGTGGTAGTCGCCATGTTGCTATAAACAAACAACAGCGCTGCTGTGTGAAAACTTTGAACCTTCCTCTATCCCAACGGTTCTCAACCTGGGGAGCGCGAGCATATCAAGTGCCCGCAAACTTTTGAAAATTTTTTTGTAAAAAACAAAGGTTAGATGATTTTCAGGCCAAACGTTTTGAATATTTCCGATATTTTTTCAATTTTTTTCAAAATGGTTCTAAAAAAAAGGGGGGGGGGGCGTGACCTCACCTCTAAGGGGAGCACGGAGCCTGAAAGGTTGAGATCAACCCCTGCTCTATCCAATGACATGAGCAATGTGTCATAATTTATCTGTAATACGAAATTGAAATCTGCTCTTTCATTTGGGGACCCCCAGTATAATGTCAAAAAGTCAGAAGTTTTTTGTTATACTCGTGTATATATATATATATATATATATATATATATATATGTATGTATATTATGTTAATATTTTTTCTTCTAATTAATAAGAGAGAATTGAACTTGTAATTATAAAGTTAAAATTATTTTCTTGTCATTTGTTATAATTAAGAGCTTATGGTAATTGTGAAATCTGAAATAAATGGTAGAGTATGACGTCTATATTTCTTCAAAACCATTTGTTTCTAAATTCCCATTGTACAACAGCCCTCCCTATCAAGTCATCTTGGAAAAGTTTAATAACTTGAAAATTTATATTAGTCAAACGATCCATGAAATTAACGGCGGTATGTCTTAGAGTTGAAATCTTCCCATTTTAAAATATATATATATATATATATATATATATATAACTATATATAGGAATATTCTATATAAAAAACCACAAAATTTTTTTAATTTTTTTATTCTTTTGGTCTTAAACAATTCTTCAAGAAATACAAATCTTTCAAGAATAAAAATAAAAAAAATATATATATATTTTTTTTTCTTATATTTTCCCTCATGCAAATATAAATATGCAAAATAAAAATAATAAATAAATTTGGGACAAGGTATTTTGTAAAATTCTTAGAAAATTTCTAAATTTCGATGGAATTTGTTCCTTTCCCAATCACATAGAGGTTGAACTGTTTCGTTTTATGAGTAGAAACATTCTTTTTACGTTATCTAAATTGAGACGATGGCTTCATTTTGTTATTTAATTCCATTAAAGGCAAAAAAAAATACAAATAGAATTTATAATACACCCGATAATCTCATGAAATAAAAAAAGAGATAAATAATTTGAAAGATTCTTATCAGATTTTATGCAGAAAGAGAGGGGCTAATTGATGTCTCCAACTTACTATTCTTCCATTCGAAAAGAAAAGAAAATCAATAATCATAGGATAATAGAAAATTAATGATAGATCATAATTTATCTTTAAAATGTTTTTTTATCATATTTTTATTATTAAAAAAATCTATAACACATTTATTTAATATTTTGATTAAATTAAGCATTTTTCAGAGTATTTATTAATTACTGTCAAATAAATTCTCAGATAAATGTATATATTATTTGTTAAATGTAATTATATGTATATTATTAGTATTTATCATTTCTATATTTCAATAAAAATAATTTCATCATTCCTGTGTCACAATATATAAAATTAAAATATTAAAATATTAAGAAAAAGAAAATTTAATCTAACACTAAATATGGTATTTGTTTATATTTTAGAAATACTTTATATATATATATATATATATAAGATGTTAATTGTATAATAAAAATGATAATGATTAAATTAAAAATTTTGTCATTGTATAATTGAGGGCAAAGGCCAGAAGAGAACGGATATAAAAATCCAATGAATGAAGTGGCAATGAAATAATAAAAAAAGGAACAAAACTGAAAACTAATGAAATGATTTCCATAAAGATAAATGTAATAAAGTTGAAAAAAACTCTATTAAATATAAATAATATTAATGAAATTCGAGAGAACATTTAAATATATATATATATATATATCAGGGTCGTTATTAAACTCGAAAGTACTTAGTCAACGACATTCCTCTAACCATCTTCATCATGGGTAACCCCTCTTTTCAAAAGATTACTTATATAAATTATTTAGAATGGGGTGATGTTATTATATAACTAATAATATATAATAAATTTGGAATATTATGTATTAAGGGGAGAAAAATTTAAAATGTAAATAAATAAATTGTATTGCACTACTAAATTGAAAATACAAATAATTTATAACTGATTAAATTTAAGGGTGAAAATAATTTGAATTTTGAGATAAAATAAAAAAAATTGAAAAAAAAAAAAATAATTTAATTCTTAAAATACTTAAATGAGCAGAATTTCTTTTCCTTTCAAAAATTAATAATAAAAAGAATTACTACTGTCTAAATTTTTTCTATATCTATAATTTATATATCAATTAATTAAAGAGAATATATGTTATAAATTTCAATTAACCTGGTTAATAAAGTGGAACCAATATAATTAGTAACGATAAATTGAAAAAAAAAATGATTCGACAAAAGTTCATCTACACACATTCGGAAATGAAAGAGAAAAGTTAAAAAAATTAGGAAAAAATCAGAGAATTTCCGATGAATGGAACTTGTGTGGAGAAAGAAGGAAGACTGGTGAGAATTTTCTTTGTGTTGGGTGAATAATTGGGAAGTCACCTGTTAGTAGATGAAGGGCATGATTGGCAGCCAATATAAAGGAGATGGTTAGGGAATTAGGAGAGAATAAGAATTGGTTGGAGGAAGCTCAAAATAGAAATGCTGTGAAGAACTTTGGTGTTCAATAGCACCACAGAAATTGATTTAGATAATAACTCAATATTTTAAAGTTAAAATTAAAAATAAATAATTTGTTAAAAATAAATTAATTAATAAATATAACAAGATATCTTTTATAAAAATTATTAAGAGTATAATGTAGCAAAATATTTGGAGTTTATTACATATCAAAATATATTTATGATTATTTTGAATAAATTACGATCGATATATACAATAAATATAAATTAAGTGAATATTATTTATACTGGTGTTACTATCTAAAATAATAAAAAAAATCTAGAGCGTCTCCACTCGACTATCTCGCAAATTTGAATTGGGTTAATTAACATATATTATATTTAAATTAAATTATAAATTAAATTTAATAAATAATATTTATTAAATCAGCGCGTGTTAGGATCTTTGTTGATGACACCACGTCACGTGCTGGCGCGTGATTTACAATGTTAAAAATTCCGGTACTTTTAGCGATTCAATCAAGCTGAAATTCTATATATAGGAGTCTTTACAATTTTTAATCATCTGAAGAACTATCAAATATTTATCTTTATTTTTACGGTGAGTTTAGAGGAAAAAAAGAAAAACGTGGTAGGTAATGACCAACTTCCGATTGAGCTACATTTCTAAAAAGTTGATAGAAAACTACGAATTTTGAATAATGCCCGTATACCAAATTTCATGATTCTAGCTCAAACCGTTTTGCATAATCTTGTCTACATACATACACACACCCACACACTAACACAGACATTTCTCTCAACCTTAGTGACTCAGGGAACTTCAAAACGTATAAAAACATCAAAATCTCGATATCTAAAATTTTCGTGATCGTAATGCTATCTCTGATGAGATAGTAAAAATGTAATTTTAAATTATTTTTAATATTATTACTAATTGGAATAAAAAGCTAAAAATTATGGTTTATCTTTGAACCCAAACTAAAATTATAATGAGAAATGTATATGAATAAATCATTGAATTGATAGGGGCTATCATTCTCTAAACAGTGAAGAACTGTTTAAGCTTTCTTGACCTTGAGTGTCACTCTCATGGTCCTTGTCATTTACTTTGAAAACGAAATCGTGTTATTGACCCTCCCATTTCCGCATCCACCGAGTTAATTTATTCGTTTAGCTTCTTAACCTTAATGTATTCGATAAATGCAACCTCGCATATTCTCGTTACACACTCGAAAAGAATACAATCGATCGCCTTCAGCAAAGCATGACGTAATTCTCCTTCCAGGCAAATGACGTCACATCTACAATGATATGTGTATGAGATTCCTCTCTGACAATAAGTTGTTGAATTGGCTATCGTATTTAAGGGCTATTCTAGTTACATTTGTGTCGGGACCAAATGACATGAAAAATAAATAAAATGGAAATGCAATAACTGTCAATTACATGGACATATACGAGTATGATTTTCAATTCAATTTACTTTTTATATTCTTATTTTAATTTAGGTAAAAAGTTTAATCGTTAAATAATAATTGAATAATTTATTTATTATTCTTAATTATTTAAAAAAAAAACGTTAAAATTTAGAATAATTAAATTAAAAGATAACATTTTCAAAATAAATCTAAATTAATGAGACTAGAAAAATATTGAAACCCATTAATTAAAAAAAATTTCAATTTAATAAACTACTATACATTTTAACAAATATGCAGATCTTCAAACACATCCACAATATACTTGTAATTAATTCTTCAAGGTTTGAAAACATAGCCAATAAACGTTTTGTTATATTTTAAAATAAGCTGGAGTGTCTCCACTCGACTATTTCGCAAATTTGAATTGGATTAATTAACATATATTATATTTGAATTATATTTAATTCATTAAATTATAATTTAAAATTAATAAATAATATTTATTAAACCAGCGCGTGTTTGGCTCTTTGTTGATGGCACCACGACACTTGCTGGCCCGTGATTTGCAGTGTTATAAAATTAATTCCGGTACTTTCAGTAATTCAATCAAGCTGAATTCCGATATATATCAGTTTTATACAATTTTTAATCATGTGAAAAATTATCAAATATATATCTTTATTTTTACGGTTACTTTAGAGGAAAAAAACTACGAATTTTGAATAATGCTCGTATACCAAATTTCATGATTCTAGCTCAAACCGTTTTTGCGTAATCTTCCCTACATACAAACATACACACACACACTCACAGGTATTTTTCTCAACCTTAGTGAAAATGATTCAGGAACCTTAAAAACGTATAAAAACATCAAAATCTCGACATCGAAAATCTTCGTGATCACAATACTATCTTAGCCGAGATACCAAAAATGTAATTTAAGTGGATGACAACAAAATCATTATTAAAATATTTGAGAGATTTTTTTATATAAAATTGAATGAAATATAATATGTTATTTCTCAAATATCAGATATTACACAATGATCTCTAACCATCACCTCTAGATATAATTAAAAAAGTAAAAACAATTGGATATTTAACTTATATGAAATCAGAAGAATTGTTGGAAAGTTTTTGTTTTTAATTTCATTCACACACAGGTTCACTCCCTCGTTTGTCAAACCAAGAAAAAGATTATTTATTAATAGAAAAATCAATTGGAAGACGAGCAGTGAGTGGGATAAATGCAGCGGTGAGTTAAAATAAAATCAGATAAGAATTAAGAGAGAATAGAAATTAGATAAAAGTGAGTGACTGTCTCGGTAAGGGCGGTTGTAGGAATGTGGTTGTTGCAGCTAAAAAATTCAAGTTGAATAACGACACAAAAAGAGATATAGAAGATAAAAATTGAATTGTGTCTGATCAAATAACAAAGATATTTAATATGTAAAAAAATTCCTTAATAAAAAGGTAGAGGAGTGCTCGAATATCCTGAAATTCCGTCTCTATGCTTATTCATAAAAATTCCTAAATTAAAAATGAAAATTATAAATAAATTATTAAATACAGCTTGGAGACTTCAATGCGCGAGATATTTAGATAAAGAAGTATTTTTATGACAAAAGCATTTAGTAAGTAATATACATACAAGTAAAATATTAACTATATATATATATATATATATTAATTTTAAGGTTAAGTTTAATATAAAATTAATATATTACACTCAAAAATAGGACATTTCATCAAAACTACTATCTAATGGTTACAAAATTAAAATAAATGAAACCATAATGTGTAATTGCATAACCTGTATACATCTTCACGTGGCTAGAATGAGTGAGAAAAGAAGGAAGAAGGTTGACGTGAAGGAGTTGGAAGAGAATAAGAATTGGATGGAAGATACTTAGAATACGAATGTTTTGATGAATATAATTGCCAGTCTTTCAATGTCACAGAGATAAATTATATAAGTATAATTTTTAGAAAAATTTAATCTAAAAATTTGAAACAAAATCTTTAATAAAGAGAATATAAATAAAATAAAAAAATGAGATTATATTTAAAAGAAGTTTATTATAGATTATAAGTCCGTATAAATCAATCATCAATCAGCAAGGGATTAGAAAACTACCTGACGCGCTTGTAGGATTAATTTTCAGATTAAGATTGGTATGAACGAACCTTCAAAAACGGAAACGACTCGTGTTCAAACATCCTCAGAACTTGCCGTGTTTGGAAAGCTATATGATTCCCTACTATAGAAAGTTATATAATATTGTATATAAGTATATACAAAGTTTTATTGATTTTTCCTAAACCCTCTTAGTAAAGTTTAGGGTTGTTTTGATGCTTTCTGCAAGAAAATAAGCTCATTTAATAATGCTACTACTAAAAGAATAGAAAAAAATTTTATAAATAACAATTATACTATTATTTAATAGTATTGAAAACAAAAAAAGTGGAAAAATTATAATTTTCAATAAAGAGAGGGAAAAAACTATCATGATTTAAGTTTTATTTGCCATTTAGATTTTAATCCCATTTTAGCAAGCTTTCGAATGTTATATATTACATTAAATTATATTATTATATTATTATATTATTTTTTTATATTACATTAAATTATTGATCTTGACATGATTTGATCCTTTAAAATATTGATCTTTTAAAATAAAACATAACATTATTTAAAATAATTATACATATTCTGTCGAATATTTTAATATTCATTATTATTATAATATTTAGTAAATTTTAATTATTAGATCTACTATATTTATTGAATAAATATAAAAAAAAAGTTATAGACATTTTCATAAATTAATAACCAAGAAAAATGTCAGTGTAATTAATATTTCAGACATAGTCTATAACTCGAAAAATAAATTTCTTTGAAAGTGATAAGTTTCAAGTAAAGTAGCTGGTAAACAAAATTGACTTTTTATGTTTCTACTCAAAAGAAGTTCAGGTAATAAGGTATGCTGAAGAATCTAACTGCCAACTAGACTTTTAAAACATTCTCAAAAGTGTGTATAAATAATTGAGTACAACCCTCAAAAGGAAACATAAATTATTCAGAGAAATGGTGGTAAAGAACATACTGAAAGATACAAAACGAAAAACGTTTACACATTGTATTTTATGAACTTTTCTTAATTAAACAGAAACACATTCTTTCATTACTTAACATTATTATAATACTAAACTATTTTTAATAAAAAAATAAAAATTATATTATAATGGAATTATTGTTAGTTTAGAAATTATAGATAAAAAATAATTTAAGTCAAATATTTGTCTATATATAATTTGTATAATTAATAATCTACTAAAGATAAATATTGATAATACAAATAGAATTCGATATCCAACTATAGAAAGTTCAAATTTAGATTTATAAAAAGATTGTCTGATTTAAAATATAATTTAACCTTATTCAATTGAAAAAAATGTTTTTTGAAAAAAATATCTGATTAATCTGACAATGTTTTTTTGTTTTTTAAATACTTATATTAAAGAAGATTATTTTATAAATTCTAAATTTGATTTATATGTCTGAGAAAATATGTTTAGTGACAATAATTTATACTAAGAACTCTAACAGACTTTTATGATAAAGATCTTGAATTGATCCAAGTGAGTGACAGCCAATCAAGGGATATTTTAACCATAAGGGAAGTTTAATGTATTATCTACCACTATAATCAAGATAGACAACAAACTGCTGCTGTATATATAAATAAATAAACTTGATAGGTATTGTTCTTTCAGAGAATGTACAAAAGTTGGAGGTTTCTATTTATTTGCAAAATTTTTACTCTAGAGAACATTTATTTATATTATATTTTTTTTATTATTAAATATGTATTTTATAAAAAAATATACAATATTAAAATGATTGCTGTATTTCGTATATAATATATTTGGATATTAAATAAAAGATCAGAGTGGACAAATTTTATTTATATTATTCTTTTGAAAATATTCTATTTTTTATTCAATTAACTTCAATAAACTTTTATCTTAGGGGCAACAACTCATTTCCATTATATCTTATTTCTGTAAACCCTGGCTCTTTTTTGAAATTATATTTAAATTTATTCTTTTATAATATTAATTCATTGTAATCATCTATTATATTTATGGAAATAGCGAATATTAATATATCGCCTTAGGCGGTTATTTTTCAAAAACAGTTGTTCATCACTTTTTGCAATATAATAAACTAGTTAGTTATGTGGGATGATTGATAACAGTTTTGGGATTGAATTAAATTTACTTATTTTAGCAATAGATATTCAAATCAAATCATGTTTGATACGGGTTTATTCTGTCTACTCTTAAAAATAATAATAAAATATGAATTTAAAATTTAATTTTGGAAATTTCCTATAACTCAAATCTCTTTTTAAAATTTTTTCTAAAATACAATTACATTAAAATATTATAATTAATGAATAATTAATTAAGAATAAGAATGTAACAATTTAGGGATTAAAAATTAATTATTTAAGAAATTAAATTAAAAACAAATAAATTGATTATTATAATAATTATTTTTATTATTTGACTTATTTATATTTATTATTTCATATAACTTAAATAGGAGTAAAAACCAATTTTTTTATGGAATTTATTATTATTATCTGACATTTATAAAATGCAAAGTTGATCTAGATACAATTATTAAATCAAGCATTATATGATCTATTTGCATCCCAACAAAGAAATAGAGTATCAAGTCACTATCGACGGGGCACAGCCATGAAAGTAGTAAACTATTCCCCACCAATATTTAAACATACATGTATGAAATATACAAGTACAGAAGACTAATGATTGGTTTGAGTTAAAATAGTAAGTTCAATTTGAATTTAATGTATAGGCCATTTTTAAATTAATATCAATCAATTTATATAAGCAAAATCAATAAATTACTAAATATAATATATTATGTATATTTATTAACTTTGTATTTTTTATATTGATATTTTAATAAATCGAATCTACATTCTCGTTCTTTGCGCAGTTCTTTAAAAGACATGTTATTGTTGCTTGGATATAAATTGCAACAACTTCTAGTAAATCACTAAATTAAGTAATTAGTGTACAGGACAAGACTTGTCGATTTGTTTTATCTGACAGAGGTTAGAGCGTTAGGGAAAAAAAGGGGCTAATAAATTGGCATCGAACGTGATAAAGTAGACTCCAATGAACCTGATATCTAACACCGAGACGCGATGGAGTGTGCTCTCTTCGCTCAAATGCAAAACCAGATTTCAATCGGAGACAAAACCAAAAATGAAATAAAAAAAATGCATCTAATATATATTCTACTACTACTAACTTTGAAACAACTTTCTCTCTAGCTGATTAATCAGAAAAAAAAAACGTCCAAGTAATAACGATTTATATTGATATGCACAAAAAAGGCTAAGTGAGGTTAATAAATACAGTACATATGATAAAATATATTTCCAAGCTCAGTGTATTATGTATGTATTTGTAAAAAAAATTACATATAAAGAATAAATAGGAAAGAGTGATTAATGTATAATGAAATTAACTGAACTTGACAGGAACATTACATCGAAACTATTTGAAATTGCATATGAAAATATGCATACAATTAATTTGAATAAATTAAAATAAATTCCGAAAAAATAAAAAAAAAAAAAAACATTATTAAAGTTGAGGTCACATTATATAAAATTTTTAGTTTTTAACATGAAAAATATGGAATATTATATATTATAAGTATGATTTTAGTAATATTTTTTATTTATTTATTTTTCATTTGAATATGTGTGTTAAATTCATAGTTATTTTATAAATAAATCAATACTACTATAAGTAATAGTTTTATTATTTTACAAGCTAAGATTTTAATTTTTCTTTATGTCAGTGATTTTCAACCTTTGGGGCGCGACCACGCTCCAGGGGGGGGGGGACGCGAGCATATGCAAGAGAAAATTCCCGACTTTTTTTTCAAGGTTCTAAAAGAAAAAGGTCAGATGATTTTGCGTTGTTCTGAAACATTTTCGATGGGGGGGGGGGGGAAAGCGATGAAAATTATGATTGAGAATTGGGCCGTGAATGTCAGGTGAGTTTAAATTTTGTAAATAAATCGTTAGTGTATTTAAATAAAATCAAAATTGGATTAATAATGTAACATTTTATGCATTTTTAAAAAAATTTTGAAATCTTTTATTTCAAATTAAAATTACTATAAATTATTAGACTTAAACGTCTTATTTTTTGGTAATTTTTTATAGAATAGTGATTATGATCTTTTTTAATTCCAAAATATTTAATATTTTATTCTTATCTACACATTCTACATTCTTTTTGCATTTTACAATTATTTCCCATTTATATATATAAAAAAATGAAATGATGAAAAGCTACTTGGGGGGGTTAATTTACTTTACTTTTAATATTTATTATTTAATTGATTCTATATTAAATTGATAAGAAACTGAAGGACGTGCAAATAGCAAATTAAGTTATCATAAGTAATTCATTGTATAATTTAATTTAAATTAAAATTATTTTTTTTTTATCAGTTAGATATTGAATATAAATTATTCATTTTTTTCTAAAAATAATAATATAATAATAATTTATTTTTTTCTAAAAATAATAATAATAATAATTTATTGTAATTTAAATAATAATAATAATAATAATTTTTTAAAATTTTATTCTAATTATTATTATTATTATTAAATTGAATTTGTTTTCCTATACATAGAACATTCGGAGGTGATTTATAAAAAAGTTCAATGTCAATGTTTAATCTAGAAAAATTGCATTGGAGAAAAGAAAATATTTATTCACGAGATTATGCGGGATGGAAAAATTGAAAAGGTTGATTTTTTATTGAATTAAGTAATGATGCCTGCTCGATTTATTGAATCTTAAATCTAAATTTCGAACGGAGCTGTTTCTTTTACATATCATTTTCAACAAAACAACAAAAAAAAAAGTAGGAATTGAATTTGAATTAAATTTCTGTATTTATGCATATATAATACCTGGACCCTATAACAGATTTTTACAATTTGTAAACAATTTTTAAATTATTTATTACAATTAATAAATGAGTTTTCTAAAAATGACACATTAAAAATTTCTTCCGTAAAATGGTACAAACTAATTAAATTAATGAAAAAAATTATTCAATCAAATTTACTAGGTAAAATATAATATCCTATATATATATATATATAATATTGTGTGAATTTATAAAAATCATTAGCATGATAAAATAAAAAAAAGAAATTAATTTATTTAAATGTTAAAAGAAATCCAATATCTACTTTAAAAAACAAGAGCATCAAATAAATTGCAGAAAATTAAAAAAAATTCTTTGAGCTAAATATATAGTATTAAATTCATTCTATCAAGTAGAAATCAATTTAATTTAATTATTATTTTATATTTATTTAATCTTATATGAAAAAAAATAAAACACTATCCTAAAAATATGTTTATTTTGTCCATTTTTTTGTAGGATAAATATTGAAATAATTTTAATAAAAGATTCAAGAGGAAGAATAAAAACAGTAAAAAATTATTTCGCCTGAAGCACCATATTATATTGACGCCTCTGTCAAAATAACAAAAAAAATAGGGGGATTTTTGCGGGGGGCACCAAAAACCTGCCTCCCCCAGCCCCTGCACCTACACTAAATTCTTTTTCATTTATATATACGAGGTAGGGTCAAAAAGTTCGCGGAATTGGTTATTAAAAATTTATTAAAAATATTTATAACATTCTTACATTATTTCCCTTCAAAATACTCTCCTCCTGCATCTACACATTTATTCCACCGTTCATATAATTGTTGGAAACACTCTTGAAAGCCGTTTTTTGAAAGTTCCTTCAGCCGCTCCGTCGCATTTTCAATCACCTCTGACGAATCAGCAAAACGATGTCCCTTCAATGCCATTTTTAACCTTGGAAACAGGTAGAATCTGCATCAGCCATTTCAATCAAGTCCCTGGACAGGGTCACTCTCATTTCCTTTTGCTCAGGGAATAACATTTTTGGAACAAAGCGCAAGCAAACACGATGCATGTTCAAGTCATTATGAAGAATGCTGTCAACACTCCCATGTGAAATACAAACTTCAGAGGCAATATTATTGATGGTTGTTCGTCTGTCCGCACGCACAATTTGTCGAACGCGCTCAACATTGTCGTCTGTAGTGGAAGTGGAAGGCCGCCCAGTCCGAACGTCATCATCAATTGTTGTGCGACCGTCGCGAAAACGCTTATGCCACTCGTAAACTGCTGTTTTCTTCATCGCAGAATTTCCGTATGCTTTTTTAGCATCTCAAGAGTCTCCGAGGGTGATTTCTCCAGCAACACACAGAATTTAATATTGCCACGCTGCTCTAATGACGACATTGCACAATCCGACGAAAGAAAGATCTACGATCTACAATATTAAACACCGAACGCACGGAACCAACTACAACTGCCTGCTAACCTCAAAAGCACATTCACTACCAGTTATGCCAACCTCACAAACAAAAATTTCCCTTTCAGCTAAGAAATACTTGACTATAAGCGACCATTCCGCGAACTTTTTGACCCTACCTCGTATATATAATATACCATATTTCTCCAAACGTTCCTATCCATCCCATCCAACTCCCATTCTCTCTAAAATCCCTCAAGTTTCTCACTACATTGTCTTCCAATCGCGTTCTTAATCTACCAACTCGTGATTTTCGACAATCGGTTTCCCCATAAAAATACTAATTTATTATAATTATAATTTATGAAATACTAAATATACCGAGAGTTTAAATTAAAATTAAATTTAAATTATATTAAAATTAATAATAATAATAATAATAATAATAAATTTAGTGAAAACTATCAGATTGAATCAATTCACAAAAAAAAGAGATAAATCTAAAATATTCTTCTTAGTAATTGACAGTAATAAGTTTCAATCATCTCCCCACCACCTATTGTGAAAATTCCACTCTCACTTAAATTTTTCATATTTACGGCCCCATAAAATTGATTATTTTCCCCCTCTTTATATTTATTTATAATTCAAATAAATTTTGTATCCCATTGTTCTACAATATAAATTCTTGTAAGATCATGGACGATGGGGTCACGGATCGATCACGACAGTGTCGCATCACGGTTCTGTATGAATCGACCTTAAATAAATTATTTTTATTATTATTAATATTTTTTTTTTGTTAAATTTTTTATAATAATGATATAATAAAAAAAATATATATTAATGTGTTGGATTTTATTATTTCAAATTAATTTTAATTATCAATAAAATTAATTAACCATCTTGAATTTATGAAGTCATAACAAACTTCAAATCTACAATTAATAAATTAACACGTTGGTTGATTTGAGAATGGTTAGAATTCGCCTATAAATAATGAATCTTAATAATAAAATATTAATATATTGTAATAAAGATAGGATTGACTTTTACTTTAGAAAATAGTAAATCTAAGATAATTGATTGGCATGGATATAAAATGTTAAGTATATTCAAATGTTATATTCTTATTCTTATAATACCTACTCTTTTTTATTATATTTACTTTCAAATAATCAAAATACTAGTAATTGCAATAAGATAATGCATTAGTAATTGTATATAACCTGAATATATATATTTGTTTAAAATTAAGTTGAAAGTAGAATATAGGTATAATATAGTATTTAATATTTTGTGATAATTAAATATTAATGAAAATTAAAAAAAATTAGTAATACATATAAAATTTTTATTCCCAAATATTTATACGATATTATTATTATTATTATTTTGAAATGTATTAAAAATAAATTGATTTTTATAATATTATATTTTTATATTATAAATATTTATTCAAAAAATGCGGAAATCTTTCAGTAAATGAAATACGAAAGTAAGAATGTAATAATATAGATATATATAAATGGATTCTTCTGAAATAGAGAAATATAGAAATATATAAATATTCTATTTTACCATTGAGAGAAAGTATGATGTATATTGATTTATATATCAAAGATTTCTTTTAAATACATGAAGAAGTCAAATAGAAATCTTTTGATTTAATTATTATAAATTATTTTATGTTGTTTTTTTAATTATAAATAATGATTCAATTATGAATTTATTCAAACATACATAAATATTTGAAATTATAATTTAGCTAAATGTAACTGTCTATATTTTTAACCTTAGATTGATGTTTAATTAATATATATAAATATTTAAGGTCAAATTGAAAGGTGATATAATTTGTTTTCTATACTTCGAAACTAACCCTTTTGGTGGGGCGATAATAATCACCTACGGCACCAGGTCAACCGTATCGAATTTAGTTATAAGCGAACCGTTGAGTAAGGAGGATTTTTTTGTCCGCCATCTTGAAGATCAACACAAACAAAATTTCATAATCTTTATTTCAAAGACTCGTGATTTCTGTTCTTTTGCAATTTTTGTAAGTATAATGCATTCTTTTAAATTAATATAAAGACTAATTTATTCACATAACCCTCATGGATTGCTATCTGTAAGCCTTTATCTAAAATTGTGTCGAAGGAGTGATATGACGCATTGCGTATATTAGGAATATGGGATGCATTTTATCTCTATTTAACAGTGAAAAATTGGCCCTCCCTCAAACAATTTACTAAGAAGAGGGAAATATCCATAGTTCTAGACTTATGTAAATATATTATTTAAGTTTTGCACTTTTTTTTAATTCTTAAAACTTACCTAATTATGATAAATATTTAAACATTCTAACTTTATGAGTCTTTATTTTTGTTTTACATGTAATTATAAACATACACAATATCCCTCACGTCGCTTCCTTAACATCACCGCCTCAATAATAAATATTATATATATTTTATTTATAAATTTATTGAAATATAATTAATAATTCAAAAATTTAGCAATATTATTAATTTGTTGATAATGAATAATAATGTTAGTTTAAATCCTATAATATCTTCTCTCTAAACTAATTTTAATTTTTTCAAATTTGCTGATACCTAAATACACCTTATATTTAATTATATAATATATTAGATTTAATTTTGTACATTAAAGCAAATTTTTTAAAAACAGTTTATAATCAAGCAACTAAATTTGAGTACAGTCAGATTAATTCTCCCTAACTAACCTATAAATACAGGTTCCAACATGAGTCATCAGTTAACCTAAAATGCAGTATTGTTAGAACAATATAATTCATATTAATTCCCTACAAATGATTTACATATCTTGTCACAATTGCAATAGATTTGCACATTTCCAATATTGGTGAAATGTTATGTGAAGAGATATGTAAATCAATTTTATGAAATGAATATGAATTAAATTATTCTAACAAAGTGAACGGACCCTCTATACTCTATACCAGGGGTCGGCAACCAGGTGCCCGCGAAGCCATTTTCAAGTGCCCGCATTCAATTTACTAAGTATTAAATTATTACTAAAAAAACAAACAAAAAACAACAAGGTAAAATGTTTTTGCGATCAGGCTCTTAAACATTTTCGATTTTTCTCACGATTGTGCCCACCCGTTATATTATTTCAGAAATCCCCTGTTCTATACTATAACAATGATAAAAATATAATTGATTTAATTTGAGAATCATCGAAAAAAATAAAATATTTTCTTGAAATATCATTAAAATAATTTTTGGTTTCTATTAAAATAATTATTAAATGTGAAATTCTCTCTTACATCATTGAGAGATATATATCAGAGATTTTTTTTAAATTTATAATTATATATATATATATATATATATATATATAATAAATTGTAATTTATAGGGTATATTTATCATATAAAATTGCGTCATATAATTATAGATGGTTAAAATTGTATTATTGAATAGATAGCTTCTGTTTTTATTATTCCAGTTCTTAAGAGCATTCAATTTTCCTTCAAACCGTTCACTTTTTTTTTGTCCCTCGGTAAATCCCTTATATCATTTTTAATTCACAGCTCTCTTTAAAATGAGATCATTATCATAAATAGTGGTTCAAAAAGTCACAATACTAGTTGCAATGAAGGGAAAACTTTCATTTCGTAATCATTATAGAGAATGAAAATAAATAAATAAAAAAATGTAAATAAAATAAAATAGCATTATTCAAATTTAGCTCAATAAATTACTAATAAGGAATTTAAAAATAAAAAATCCCATATGTGTTCATTACTCTTAAATCTCATTATTCTATCTACCAGTTCTTTCCATGACCTAAGGCAAATCCATTGTACAAATGGTGAACCTTCTGTGTGTTTATTTTCCTGGTTTTCTAAATCTGATCATTATTTGGATTCCCCCTGCGGGGCTCCTCGTCCCCCTAATGACGGATTCATAATTTTAAATTAGTCATCTCCTCTTTGTACAAAGAAGAAGAACAGAAGGGAGATTTAATGAGCTAACAGATTTCCATATTCTAAACAATTTTACAAGAATTCACGTAGGATATACATTTATGTAGGTATTAAATACTTTTTATATCTGTGTGTGTGTGTGTAAGAGAGAGTGTTTAATGTATCCGTTATAAGAGTTAATTTTTGAAATGATTGATGAGGTAAATATTTAATTTTGTTTTCATACTTTTGTTATCACTCTGATTTAATTTTGTAAAATAGATATGTATATTAAATAATAATAATAATAATAATAATATAAAATCGGTTAATGAATTTAGACATTTTGGTTTTAGAGTAGAAAATGAATAAAAGGGCCAATGAATGGACCGGATTTTCCGACTACTTGAATATCGACGTTAACATTCAAACGGTTCCATCAAATGGAAGAGATTAGTCTATGTCCACTGCAAAAACGACGTCATTCAATTAACTGCAGTGAATTCTTTCTATTTGATTGGATTTCTTTGTTTCACCCGTGAACCATCCTTTATACATGTATTTTCATTTTTAAACTAAAATTTAACAACACCATAGTGATATTTTTTATTTTAGTTTTTTATATTTAAGATTTTGTTAATTTTAAATTTAATTAATTGTATAATTATCAAACAATAAAAAAAGAATCGATATGAATGTAAATAGATTAGAGAAGTAGTTTTTGATTATCCTACCACTTAAACTTTATTTTTCAAGACCTATAGATACTACTAAAGAATTTATATAAACAAATTTAAATTTTCCTGGATAATGTAAATAGTCCTGCCATATTCAAATTTAGAATATAGGATGCAATATCACCATATTCAATATTTTAATATATTAAACAAATAATATTATAAATAATTTTTTCAAGGCTGACGAAATGGAACTTTAAAGTTTTTAGGTAATAAAACTAACAATAAACAAAAAAAACCTGGAGTGTCTCCACTCGACTATCTCGCAATTTGAATTGGATTAATTAACACATATATTATATTTAAATTAAATTTAATGAATTAAATTTTAAATTAAAATTAATAAATAATATTTATTAAACCAGCGCATGTTTGGCTCTTTGTTGATGGCACCACGTCACGTGTTGGCGCGTGATTTGCAGTCGTGTTAAAAAATTAATTCCGGTACTTTCAGCAATTTAATCAAGCTGAAATTCTATATATATAGCAGTTTTATACAAATAGTAATAATGAGAAAAACGTTGATAGAAAACTACGAATTTCGAATAATGTCCGTGTACCAAATTTCATCATTCTAGTTCAAACCGTTTTTGCGTAATTCTCTCTACATACACACGCACACAGACATTTTTCTCAACCTTAGTGAAAATGACTCAGGGACCTTCAAAACGTATAAAAATATCAAAATCTCGACATCGAAAATTTTAGTGATCGTAATACTATAACAATAACTGTAACAATAAACAAAAATTATGTAATAGAATTTTGAATAAAAATATTTTTTATTTTAAATTTTTGAATAAAACCAAAAAAAAAACAAATTTTAATTTTATTTTAACCAAATAAATGAAATTTCTTAGAAAAGTAATAAAAATATCATTATTAAAGCTTATTTTCATAAAGTAGTGGTTTACACACGTAGAATATTTTTGGATATCCTGTATATGTTTAATGTGTTTTATATTTATAGATGCCTCTTCTTCACGTCTCCCCTAATATGAACGTGATGATCATTTGAATATTTATAAAGGTTCATGTTAATCCTCCCGGGGTAAAAGTCACCCTCTTTTTTTTGAGTGCATACGAATGTGGGATTCAAGTACAGAAGTCGCATCCAGAGATAAATTTAAAAGAAAATGGGTGAAATTTAAATAAGAAACCACTTGTAAACATGAAACATCGGGTGATTGTTGACACCCTATTCAGTCATAGAAAGGGGGAGTGGGGAGTGCATTTTCACAGATTAATGCTCATTTGATGTTAGCAAGGGTGGGTTTTTCATTACAAGTCACGTGCATTTGTCGGTTAAAGAGGGGGTAAATCATGAATCATTTGAACTGTCAGAAGCTTTTGGGAATCAATTTATACAATTTTTACGGTATTCAAAGAATGTATTATTAAATTAGCCCTCTCTTCTAGATAGATTATTAATAAAAAACAAATTAAATATTTTTTATATATTTGTTTGAAAATATCATATATCATATTTAAATAAATATAGTTCCTAATATACTAACAATAGAAATATATAATATGAATATATAAATAATAATAATAATAGTTTCTTACATATATTTTAAGTGATGCTATTAAAATTTGTTATCCTAACCAATAACTAACAGATATAAACTAATATTAATATTAATATTTATTGAGTTTTGCCAAGAGCATGTTCACCGTATGCTTCGACAAGCATTCTATGCGATTCTACAGCAGTTTTCTTCAAATGATAGCAGAAAACCAATAATCATAATTCGTAGCTACAAAACTCGACATGTTTGAGGTTCTATAAAAATATATCTGTGTATAAAACTTAGGTTATTGTGTGTTGACAAACTTCGTAAGCTGTTAGAGGGATAAGATGGCACTACAGAAGCGGTCTTACGGTCTTTAAACTGATAGCGAGCACCATCTATAGGGAAATTCCGGTTTCATACTTCTACCCCTGGTATATATAATAAATTATATACCTTGAGAAAAAAAAATTACTTAAAGGAAAAAATAAACTGTAGTTGTGCTCCCCCCAATCAACTAAAATAAATTTCTAGATCTATTTGTAGAAAAGGGTTCAGGTAATGTAAATATAAACACAGAGTTAAAAAAGAATAATATAAATAAGGATATTTTCAAAGATTTTCATTTCATCCTTAGTTTAAAATAAACTATTGTTTTGATATTTTAAATCATATATTTTTTAGACCAATATTCTGAAATTTCAGTTAAACAAGTAAGAAAAAATATATTAATTATTTCATATATTTATTTATTTAAAATGTATTATAATTATGTTAGGGGTAATAAAGAATTGATTAATTATTTTTTAAAATAAACTTCATTTAAGCTTTTAATAAACTTCAATAAAAAGGGCGCTATAAAATTTCTCTTAATGGAATATGTAAATGTTTGTGCGTGTATTTAAATATTCAAATTCATATATCTGAACCCTAAAGTAGGTTAATTTAAGAACTACAAGGATAAAATAGGTAAACGCTACTATTGGGACTTTTACTATTTTATTCATTGAATATATCAGTTAACTCCTCGTTCCTGAATTTCAGCTCAGCTTGTTTCCAAATGTGACAGTAAAGCAACGCGGTTCACAACATTTCTTCATCCAGAAACCCACTTGAGCCACTTGAATTCTATTTAAATATTAAACAACATATTACATTTTAAATAAACTTGGCTGTCAAATTATTTAATTCTTTGATAACTAACAGAGTTTTATTTTTATTTTAAAAATTGCGTTCTATAAATTAAATAAAATTAATTTAGATATTAGAATTTGTAAGGCAATCCCATCCCCTCCAGATCCAATTTCTCTTAGATATTGTATATTTTGATTAACCGCAGGGTAAGAATTTATGACAATCTTGACGAAAATAAATAGGTGTGTCACCTTCTGACTTTTGTACATCCTACATCTATCAAATCGGCTGCCGCCTGAATTGGGTAAAGGAATTCTATGATCAGTAAAACAATTCCTCTTAACACTAATCTTGATCGAAGGAAGTACTTTTATCAAGTAGCTTCCCAAATATGATCCTGGAGGCTGAGAAAACTCCGCCCCTTAGACCAAAGCTATAGAATTTATTTTCAGTGTGCTACCCACTACCCTATATATAACATTAAACTAGTTTACTGGTGTGAGTAAATTTATCGATTTTTTTTTTTACATTTTTCTCTTTTTTTAAACTTTTTTGTTACACCTTGATTTGGTATGCACCCCCTTATCGGTTTCCTTTCTATTGTTAATTAACATAGACGTCTTAAATTAAATTCTATTTTATTACTATGAATCGGATTGATAAAAAAGTTTACTTTTAATTTTAAAGTTACAAACAGTTTAAAAATAAATATGATCTTCATTTTATTTAACTGTGCATGGGAATTAGATTAAAAAAACTATTTTGAATTTTGAAATAACTAATCAATATAACTAGAAATAATGTGGAGGTAATAAGTAGAGAAGGTGACTGGTACAAAGTAAGAGTATTCTTGTACTTTATGCTCAATTTCAAAATTAAACTAAATGATAAATGGAACCCATTCTATTTAGTTAATTAGTTAGGAGGACATTTTTAATTATTAGACAACTTAAGATAAATAATGAAGCCTTTTATTTCAAATCTTAGAATCACAATAAAAAACTACTATAATAATATAGAGTAAACGAAAAAAATAACATAAATGATGAAATAATATTTAATAGTGGTAAATTTAGCTTAAAAGTAAAATTGTTAGATATATTTTAATGGTAACAAAAACCAATTAACACAACTATTTTAAAATTTAAGTACCGGGACCCCGAGCCTCGGCTCGGTACTTAAGTTAAAAAAAATGATTCATTATTATTGGGTTTGGCTGGTAATATTAATACCTGGGATACCGAGCTGTCGCTCGAAAAAATGTTTAGACATTATTATAGACATTTTCATTCTGTAAATTAAATAATTTTATTTCATTTAAATAAATATCTATTTTTAAATAATTTTTCTCTACATTATTTATCTAATTCTGACAATATATTAAGATCACACCGGGACCCCGAGCCTCGGCTAGGTAATTAAGTTAAAAAAAAATAATTCATTATTATATTGGGTTTGGCTGGTAATATTAATACTTGGGACACCGAGCTGATATACAATTCTTTAATTATTTATTACAATTATTAAATGTTGCATCATTGCATGGAACTTGGGGTCCTCAATAATACATAAATATGTATTATTAGATATGTTTCTAAGTGCATGAATATTTTTTTTTTATTGGAAGAATGATAAATATATATCGTAATTTATAATTATAAAATATTATTAAAATATATATTTTTAATTTTATTTCGAAATTAAATAAAAAATTTTAAAATATTTTAAATATAAAAAAAATATCTTTTAAAAAAAGGCGGGAGTCAAATTTCAATATGAGTGTCATTTGTCCATATATAAATTAAAAGATAAGATAAGTTAATTAAAATATATATATAAACAAAAGCAAAATTAAATAATAAAAATTTATAAAATTTTGAATTAATATTAAATTATTAGTTAATGACTAATAAGTAATTAATAAAATAAAAAAAATAAAATTTATTACAATATTACAATTATTAAATGTTGCATCATTTTAATTAATAAAATAAAATAAAAGAAATTAAATTTAATCAAAGAACAATGAATAAATAAATATAAAATAATAGATAAAAAAAAAAAAAAAATTTTTTCCGCCGGTTTCGATCCTGCTAAGTTGACTATTCAAAACAGTGCCTTTACCCATTAGACTGATATATATTTAGTTAATTAACATGACATTTTTACTCTCTTTGCAAGAATTATGTTTTTTTGTTTTTGTTTTTGTTTTTTTTGAGAGTGATTAATAAATATATATATATATATTTTATTAAAAATAAATATTTTTAATTTTATTTCGAAATTAAATAATGAATTTTAAAATATTTTAAATATATAAAAAAATGTTAATACAATTCATTTAAAAAAAAGCGGGAATCAACTAACCGTATTTTATTTTGTTAATAATTAATTAATTAAGATTAATAAATATATATATATATATATATATATTATTAAAAATAAATATTTTTAATTTTATTTCGAAATTTATTTTATTTTAAAATATTTTAAATATAAAAAAAATATTAATTGAAGTAAAATTGATGACGTCACACCCATATATAATTTTCAATTAAGAAATTAATAATGAAGCTGTAAGTTTCAAGAGATGTGATCAATAAAACTCAATTTTTCTTTATAAATACTATATCTAGTGTGAATTTGAAAAAAATCGTTAGAGCGGTTTTTGAGAACCAATGGTTATAGATATATAGATATATAGATATATAGATACAATTTTAGCTAGCATAATAAGATAAGATATACCATAAAAAAATATTTTATATTTCTATATTTTCATATTGTATATATATATATATCAGAGATATTTCATAGTCACATTTCAAGAAACAACTTTTAAAAATAATTGGTATGCATTTTTGTTTTGTTTTTATTGTTTAATTAATTAAATAATAATTAATTTAATAAACAAACAAAATATTTTAATTCGTTCTTAACTATAATTTTAAAAATATATTTTTTTATTTTTGGATTGATTTTTTGAAATTTATTAAAATTTATTAAAATTATAAAAATAAATCATTAAATTACGAAATTATCAAAAAAATAGAAAACTTTCTTTAGACCTCTCTATTATGATTTCTAACAAATTTAAATAAAAAGAAATATTATATTTAAAGTATACTTTTATGATAGAATATAGAATATAATAAATAAACTCATATTAACAAAAAAATACTTTTTTTTATGTTACTAATTTTAATGCATACCATTTGAGGGATATTATCCTTTCTAAAAAAGAGATAATCAAAAATAATAAAAAATTAGTCAAATACTCTTTTTGATATCGAGTTTTATTTTTATAACGTTTTTATAAACTACACTTCATGTCTGTCTGTCTGTTTGTTCGTTCTTATGACAAATTTACTCGATTTTTCAATTCAACTTTAAATTGAGATAAACTTTTGAAAATTTTTATAGATATTTCAATGGGTCCTTAGAAGGTATAAAAGAAATATAATTGAATTATAATTAATTAATTGTAATGTAATTATTAATTAATTGATTTAATATTTGAATTTTCATTCACGATCTGACAAATAAATATTGAGTTAGTTATCATTTTGAAAATAATCCAAAATAATTTATAACATTAAAAGAGGAATTTTTAATTAAAATAATAATTATAATAAATATATTTTAAAAACATTATTTCAATAATAATATTTACTTATTATAATTATAATAATTTTTAGAAGATTAATATTTTCTTTTTGTTTTATTCTATATGCCAATGCGCCCAACGTTTTTCTGTGAATATGAAGCAATTTAACCATAAACAATGTCAGGCTTATAGAAAAATTATTTAATTCTTTTTACTTCATAAAATAACGTCATTTTATAATTTTTTTTTATTTATATTAAAAAAAAAATAAAATTTTGACGAAATTAATTTGGACATCAATCCAAAAATAATTCTATTTGTATTCATTGGCACTTGTTTAAATGTTGACATTTATCATTATCTATATATTTACTTCATAAAATAACGTCATTTTATAATTTTTTTTTATTTATATTAAAAAAAAAAAAAAAAAAAATTTTGACGAAATTAATTTGGACATCAATCCAAAAATAATTCTATTTGTGTTCATTGGCAATTGTTTAAATGTTGACATTTATCATAATCTTATAATTATAATAATTTAATTATTATATTATTTATTTGTTAATTTATTTTTATTTATTATTTTATTTATTATTGTTTATTTTTATTTATTGTATTAATAATTATGCAATTAAAATAATTAAAAAACTTTTGTATATAATGAAAATTTTAAATTTATAAATTTTGAAGCAGGTTTAATTCAACTTTTATTTATTATATAAATATTAATAATTTTGAAAATTTTACATCAATTAAAATATATTATTTTTATTTAATATGATACTTCAATAATTCCCCTATACTAGATAATAAATAAATTGGAATTACTTAATTTTCTGTATTTGGAAAAACATGTTTGTGACATGCCGACTGAAATAGACTTTCAACGCCCCAAAGCCCCCTAACAAAGGAGATAATAAAGATCCACCCGGGAGGGTTGTGTTGCTCCCCCTCGCTTACAATTATCCCCAAGGCGCGTCTTTTGGTAATGTCCAGAGAGTGCGTACGAAATGGGTGGAGTATTCAAAAAGGCAATGAAGTTAGTAAAGCGACTCTACTATACTAAATTCTAACTTGAAAGCGACTACCCTTCAACCCCAAAAGGAGGAGTCAATCGTCTGGAAATTGGCGGTTTATAAGGAATTGACTGCTCAGGGATTTGAATGAATATTGTCCTCAAAAAGACAAAAAAACAAAACAAAAGGGATAAAAAAAATCCTTCTAATCAAGGATTTTCTTGATTAATTAATTTATTTTTTTCAATTAATATTAACAATTTCTTTCATAATATCTTTAAATTATAAATTATACTAATTTATTTAAATACATACTAGAACTTTATATTGATTTTAATTGACGCAAATAAATCATTATTAATAAATAATTAAAAGATAGAATTACTGATGATGATATATGATAATGTAGGTTAGCAGTAGTGCGAATGAATAATTATAGGTTCATTACACCACCCGCAGGCAAGTAATTTTTTAAATTTATTTAAAATTCTTATTTAGTTACATAAAATAATTAAATCTCAACAGATGATAGATGATTGATTAAATTAAAAATTTTGTTTCAATAATTTTTTTTTTGTTTTTTTGAAAGAATAATTCAAAAGTCCTCATTATCTTCACATGATATATAATCATATAATTAAGCGATGAAATATCATGCATTTTATTATTTTAAAGTATTAAAAAACATTAATATATTTTTATTACATCTGATCCTTTCAAAAGATAAAAAAATTACATTTACTAAACCTATAATTTTAGCTTTCTTAATGATGCAAATGCAGTGTAATGCAAAATATTAAGATATGATAAAAATTAATATAGATTTAACTTTTAAAATCTATTTTTTTTCAGACATTTTACATTGCAGTTTAAAATTTTTATGAAAAATTATTATTTTTATTATTATCTCTTTATTAACGACAGTAAGGAGAAATTCAAGTTCCTCTGCTAATATTAATTATTATTTTTCTAATATTTTTAATTTCTGTTTTGTTGGAATATTGAATTTCTAGAATATTTATTTCAAAAGATGTAAAAGAAATTTAAGAAATTAAGAAAATAAATATTTTATTAATTAGGATACTAAAATTATATTTTTTACAATATTAATAAAGAATATATTATAAATATAGATGATAACACTTACTTATTTGTAAAAAATTCTGAAATTCAAATGTAGACCAATATGGATCATAAACTTACCTGAAAAAAAAACAAATTTAAATTTATTAAATCAAATTATTAAATATATTGTGTATTGATATTATAGGAAATAATAATAAATTATAAAATATATAATAACTTTAATTAAACATAAGATAGTTTTATTGATCAGAGTTATCATTTCTCATTCTTAGGCATTGTCTCTTTTTTTAATTAAGTATGTGCATGTATGGTGCTTTTATTAGACCAAATATTGTTAACAATGAAGGGAACGCATTTTGAGGACAGATATATTGCCTAGCGTCAATAAAGGCACCAGTCGAAATTCAGCATCACTCCCCTAAATAATCAGAGCAAGAATCGGAAGGGTCACCAACATTAATTTAAGTTCTTACTATAATTTATTATATAATTTAGACTTTTAGAAGATGGTAAAAGAGAGAAAAAACTTTTCTTATAGAAATAGTGTTCAAATTTAGGAACTGGAAAATACTCAAATTCCAATTCCTTACTACGATGATTGCCTTTTAAGTTTTGAAAAAAGTGAAATAGAAACGAACAAGATCCAAACAAAATGTTTTCTTTCCTTTTCAAATATCCACCCTTAAGGTCTCTATACACACCAACCAATTATGGACACATTTTTTTCCACTCTGAAGCAGAAACATGGTTTTGAAAGTCCTCACAGCTTCTTGAGGTGATGAAAATCGCTCTCTATGCATCTTTTGTATGACAGTGGGGAACAAGAAAAAGTCATTAGGCGATAAATCGGATGAATACTGACAATGAGAAATTCATTCAATGTTTTTCTCCTTCAGATATTCTGTTGTTTGACGTGGATTGTAAAAGTTGGCAGATGAAGAATGATGCGAGGTATTTTGTTCTTTTTTTTTCTTATTTCATGGCAAACAAATTGTTATATACCATTCGGCATCTTAGATCCTCTAATGGAATGATTGCGATGTGTTCAGTACAACCGAAGAAACAAGCGATTGTAAAAACATATCTTAAAAGGCAACCTTTGTAATAATTATTCACTTTTTTTTGAAATTGGGAGAGAATAGAAATTAAATGTAAGTAGCTTATGATTTAAAAATAATATAATAGGTGCAGAAAAGAACTTTCAGAGCTATAGATATAAAGAAAGATATACATGTTTGTTATCGCATCATCAACTTATTGTAAACCTCCTTTTTTCCAATTCTTTTTCTACTCTAGCAAGACGATCTATTTTATACTTGTTGAAAAAGAGAACAGTAAAAACAAAGAATTCCAATTGGAAAGTATATTGAAATCTTCAGAGTTAAAATAAAGAATTTAAATAAAAAAATATTGATTGAGAACAAGAACATATTCATGTCACTACTAGAAAAGTATTTAAGAGAAGAGAAGAGGGAATAGAAACGAAAAGAATTTTATGCAAATAAAGAAATTTTATGTACTGGGAATAACTAGCGATTTGTTGCCCTATATGAAAGGGGAATCAAGTTGTGGAAAGAAAGAAAAAAACAAACAGATTATTCAATTTGATAAACAACTTATTGAAAAAGAAAACAAAATAAAACACAAAAGAGAGAGGGAAAGTAAATCAGCAAAGGAGGGAGAGTGTTATGGTGTCAAAAAGAAAGCAAACTCAGGAATTCGTTCCTCAAGAATCAAGACAGGACACAAACAATATCGATCATCATTTTCGCATTACTACACGTTTTCTTTCTGGTCAAATAATGATTAATTATTAGGAGTATTCTTAGGATTGTTCTTTTATATCAGCATGGATGGATGGATGGATGGATGGAGACACTTATTACTACCCACTTGAACTTAACAAATGACGTGAGAAAAATCACTAAATAAATAAATATATATATATATATATGTATATATAAAATTCCACATACATTCACAATTGCATTGATTGAAATTTCTAACTCATTAATAATGGATCAACTTTTAATGGTGCTTGTTTTACAAGATATTTGCTAGGTGGAAAAGAGAGAGGAGAAACAAACGAGCGTCTCTCAATTTAGTTCCATGTTTAAATGACTCAATTATTTAATAAATTGAGAGGACGAGATGTTTCTAATTAAATAAGCGTCAAGCTTTGCTTCGTTATACTTGGAGATTTCGTATTTTTAGACAATGACAATTTTCTATAAATTAATTAGAAATTCATAAACATATTGAAACAAATGGAAAGAGGAAAAAAAAAATAAATGACAAATTTATTCTATTGAATTAAGAATGATTGATTTAAAAGGATAAGAATTAAATAAATATCGGTATGTGGTTATAATGTTATCCGCTACTTTTTTTTGTAAATAAATTTTCCCTTAGCAATGTTATTTTTAAGTTTGAACGTAACATTTTCTCAACCTTTCTTAATCATATCTACTTGATACGATATCAGAATAAAAAATCTGGTGTGTCAGCACTCGACTATCTCGCAATTTGAATTGGATAAAATAACACATATTATATTTCAATTAAATTTAATTAAAAAAATTATAAATTAAAATTAATAAATATTTATTAAACCAGCGCATGTTTGGCTCTTTGTTGATGGCAGCACGTCACGTGCTGGCGCGTGATTTGCAGTCAACGTGTTAAAAAATTAATTCCGGTATTTTCAGTGATTCAATCAAACTGTAATTTTATATAAAGCAGATTTATACAATTTTTAATCATGTCAAAAACTATCAAACATATATCTGTATTTTTAAGGCAAGTTTAGAGGAAAAAAATGAAAACGTTGCAGGTAATAGTCCTCTTCCAAATGAGCTTCATTTCTCAAAAGTTGATAGAAAACTACGAATTTTGAATAATGCCCGTGTACCAAATTTCATTATTCTAGCTTAAACCGTTTTTGAGTAATTTTGTCTACATTCACACACACACACACACACACACACACACACACACACATACAAACTTTTCTCAACCTTAGTGAAATTGACTCAGGGACCTTCAAAACGTATAAAAACATCAAAATCTCGACATCGAAAATTCTGGCGAGATAGTAAAAATTATTCATATATAAATATATTGAAATTAAATAATTGTTAAGGGAAATATTATATTTTACAATTATGAATATCTTATATAAAAAATATTTATTTTTTTTCATATAATTCATTCATTTAAATATCTGGTAATAAAAACAAGT
This sequence comes from Labia minor, assembly GCA_963082975.1. NCBI lineage: Eukaryota > Metazoa > Arthropoda > Insecta > Dermaptera > Spongiphoridae > Labia > Labia minor. The sequence goes on from OY720344.1 coordinate 98,332,920, forward strand.
AAGTATATAAAAAAATTGAACAACTACAGAAGTCGAGAGTTCAAACCTCACTAAGATTAATTTAAATATCTATACTCAAAAAAAAAAATTAATAGATGGTCTATAATGAATATAATGAGCTAAAATTAGATAATAGATATACAAATAATGATAAAAAAAATAATAAATTAAAGAGCTCAAAGATATATAATATTATACCACAAATCAATATTCATTTCATTCGTAACCTCTTAAGTCAATTAATATCATATTAATTCATTGAATAGAATAAACTTCTAAATTTCTCTCTCCGTTTTTTCAATGTTTATGAATTTCTAATGAATTCATAAAATATATGTAAAATATAAGTTAAAAAAAAACTTATACGAAGTTTTTAGCTGATTTAATTTAAATAAGAAATTATGAAAGGATACCACTGTGCCACTCAGAAGCCAAAACGATTAACTCCACATTGAAACAAACTGAGAAAATGAAACCCAAAGTTCACCGTTTTTATTAAATTCAGGGTTATTGATTACAGACAAATGTATATTGCATTGCAATATTAAGATTACAAGTTTATTACTCACTTCATATGTTGCAAATTACCTTACATTACACTACATTACATTACTAGCCAAATTTTAAAAATTGGAGTTAATCGCTTTGGCTTCTGAGTGACACACATAATAATGTGAAGGCATCACAAAGTTCGCATTTAACACATTCGAAAATTATCATGTAAATATCGAAAATAACATAGAAAAGTGAAAATAAGAGAGGTAGTAAGCTTTGGTGAAATTGACCTGCTCTGGCTCACTTCTATTATATTCTTAATTTCATTTAATTTTGATTTGAACCAGAGCAAGTCAATTTCGATAGGACTTCACAGTCATGGTATATATTTTCGAAATCAAAATATAGCCATAAGAACATTCTATAAGATAATTGATAAACTAACAATTACTTCTATTTTGAGTTATGTAATACAATAAAATTTAAATAAATAAAAAAAAGCAAAATGTGCAGCATCGTACACGTGGCGGAAGTGAAACTTCTTACAATCTAGAGAATAAGATAAATTTTAGTTGAGAGTGTGAGTGAGAGAGAAATAGAGAAAAATAAAGGGATCATTTCGAAAGACATATAACAGTATAATATATATATATATATTTTATTAAAAATAAATATTTTTAATTTTTAATATTAAAAAATATTTAATTTGAGATTAATTATATAAAAAATTTTAAAAAATTCAAAAAAACTTAGCTATAATATTTGACATATGATAAGGTTAATTACAATTTTTTAATAGACATCCTTAATAAATAGAAAAATAATAATTTTTAAATAATATAAATAATATTTAATTATAATCTAATCAAAGAAAATAAAAGTTTGAATCTATTTGATAGTTGATCTTTTTACATATAATTAATCTCAAATTAAATATTTTTTAATATTAAAAATTAAAAATATTTATTTTTAATAAAATATATATATATATTTATTAATCCCGCTTTTTTTTTAAATGATATTGTATTAACATTTTTATATTTAAAATATTTTAAAATTCATTATTTAATGGGGTCATTGCACAAAAAAATTTTATTTTACTATTTAAACAACACTTCCGTAACAAATTGAGAAAAAAAAAATATTTCAAAAAAATGTTAATAATTAACTGAGTTATAGTAAAACGAAAATTAAGACCGTTTGAAACGTGCTCTTTTCGCGCGCTTGCTACGTGACGTCAGAGGCTGGTACGCACGCTATATGGAACCGGCTTGTGTACACGAGGTGATATGAGTGATACATTTAATCGACCGAAAATGGAGAATATCAGTGAAAATGTTAATAATTCAAAGAAGAAAGGATCGTATAAGTGGTGCTTTGTACCAGAGTGCACTAATACAAGTATAAAAACACCGAACAAAGTATTTTTAACAGTCCCACGTGATATTAAACGTCGAAAAATGTGGTTGAAAATGGCAAGACGTGACGATGTAGTGAATCCACCAACAAGTTGTTTGTTTTGTTGTGAAGATCATTTCAACGTACGTATGATAAATTCATGATTTATACAGAACAATAATATATAACCAACAATAACATAACCAAAATAATATACTTATTTTCGTCTAATTTTCGTCTTGTAATTTTAAACAATATTATTAAACATATTACACTTAATTTCCTATTATGTTAAATTAAATATAAGAATTATACATTTAAATATTTACATAAATGTATTCTTATTTATAAATCAATAAATATATGGATAAATTTTAATAAGTATGAAAATTTTTCTATAATTGATTGCCTGGAAATAGCAAAAACCCACTAATGCAGTACATCAAGCTCTAACGTGGTCAGATTACAAAAAGTGCAATACTTTAAAATATCTGATATCTTCGACACCAGATGGAATGATCAATTATATTTCTTGCGGTTATGGAGGAAGAACATCAGATGCGCTTATAGTGGAAAATTGTGGCTACTTAAATGAAATACCCCCGGGTTGTGGAATTATGGCAGATCGCGGATTTAAACATATTGAACATTTATTAATCCAAAAAAAGTGTGTATTGATTAGACCCCCCAGCGTCGCAAACTCTGCTAAACCATCAAAAGCAGAAATGATGCAAACTAAAAGGATTGCAAGTTTACGAATACATATTGAACGGGTAATAAGAAGATTGAGAGAATTTAATTATCTTCAACCTCATTCCTGCATTCATCAAGAAGCCATTAGTACAACTGATAATATTATTATCATTGCAGCAGCACTTATTAATTTACAACAACCAATTATAAATCAGTGAGAATAAAATTAGTTTTGTAATGCAATATTCGAATTTTATTATTTTCAATTATTATATTTTCCTCTACATTTTTTACATTTTTTTTATTTTTTTTATTTTTGTACAGATCCCAAAAGTAATGGAAATATATTTTTTTCCCAGAATTTGGATGAATTACAGATTAAATTTTTAGTATAATCTTAATCATAATTCACCCACACGAGTTTAAATTATCAGATTGAGCCTTAACGAAGCCTGGCTGTGTCATGTTTCGCAATTACTGCGAATTTGACGGCGACTTGATGGAAAAAGATCAAAAAACTTGCACAAATACGTTTCGGTAGGTTAAACGCTCGATTGTGTACCAGCGTGGGACGTCACGAAGCGGCCGTCCAATCAGAACACGTTTAAGCCACGTGGTTAAATTCGAATTTTTTCAGCGTTTTCAATAAATTATAATTAATTGTCAAAGTATTAAATATTATTTTAAATATCATATTCGTATTTACTATATTCAATATAGTTTAAAAAAAAATTTCAGCGAAAAAAAAAATTTTATGCAACAACCCCATTTCGAAATAAAATTAAAAATATTTATTTTTAATAAAATATATATATATTTATTAATTTTTTATATTTAAAATATTTTAAAATTCATTATTTAATTTCGAAATAAAATTAAAAATATTTATTTTTAATAAAATATATATATATTTATTAATCTCTCTCAAAAAAAATTTTCAATTGAATGACTCTCGCCAAGTGTTTTACCTGCTAAATGCTAAGAACCTTAATTTTAAGAGGTTGATTGATACATTGCAAATTATGTCGAATCATAAACTTACTATTTCAATTGTAATGTTCACATGTGGAAGTGTGAACGTGACAAACATAACTTACTTATTCTTAATTGTAATGGACACATGTGGGAGCTTGACATTATAAGCCTTTCTGGGAAATTGCAAAATGTGTTTATTTTTTTATATAAATAATGATCATGCAAATTACACTAAAAATTAAAAAATTATTAGCTATAATAAACTATTATTGGCTATAAATTAATTAAAATTAATTAAATTAATAAAAATAATTTAAAGATACAACTCGTTGAGAAATGAACTTGTAATTAACATTTCCTTTAAAACTGTTTAAAACCCCAGAGTGGACGCTGACAATTTGGGTTTTTCCTGGTAAGACTGTCCCCCCCCCTGGTTTTTCCCAATAACAAAGTGAAAGAAAATTCCCTTATGTTGCCTCCCCTTCCGACCCCCTAAGAGGGGTTATTTTAAAGGAACAATCGGAAAATAATTTTAAATGAATGAATAAATGAAAATTCAAATTTTATATATAGTTTTTTATATATGTTTATTTATTCACAAAAAATTAATTAAATTGTAATTTAAATTCTTATAGTTTTATTAAATAAATCATTTTTAGTTATAATTTTATATAAGCATTTTTTAATTGAACCTATTCAATCTTGTCATTCCCTAATCAGCATACGCGGTTTCAATAACCCTTTTAATTATTCTAAATTCAATCTTTAATTAAATCTAATTTAACACACAACAATTCCGTCTCATTATTGTAATACAAAGTTAGAAATATTAAGTTAATATAATTAATATTATTTATTTATTAATACCAATTAATAATATTAATTACTTATAAATAATTCATAATAATAATAAATTGTGATACCAACTTATAGGAATATTAAAATAATATAATTATTATTTTACATATATATGAATATAATATAAATATTTTTAATTTTATTTTAAGAATAGATATATATCTAAAAGGCGGTAACTGTGAGGTCACATACTAATTTTTATTCTTTGACCCAGCAGAGGTTGAGAAATATTATTCCGCGTCAACGTACTAGCGCGCATGCGCGCCGTGGACTTTGGACCTAGCGAGAGGGTATTAGAACGAAAGACAGCACAAAACGAAGACGCAGATAGCCTCTTTCTCAAAGACGAAAGACCGGACAAAAGAAAGACGCAGATAGCCTCTTTCTCAACAACGAAACACCGCACAAAAGAGAGACGGAGATAGAGGCTATCTCATTCTCACTCGTTATATCTATATCTTTTTTCTCTCTTGCGTTACGAATGCGTTACGAAATTTCAATTTTTCAATTCACTCTCCATTCTCAACCAAATGTCAGGACGCCGCTAAAGAAGTTTCACTTCAAAAATAAAAATGTTAGAAACACAACAGAAAGTACAGTATTATATCTTTGATCAAAAACATTTAACTAATTTTCGCGTTTTGTTTTTGTTTCCTGATTAAGCAAACTTATATAATTAAAAGTTTATATTATTTTTCTATTTATATGTTTTGTATTTTATTTTAAGTCCATTTCAGCCCCATTTACACTATTTTAATTCTTTTATTATCATTTTAAGATACAATACATTTATTTGAATATTTAATATATAGCATATATTATAGAAATAGAATATTATGTTTTTTATTTATATATTATTTTCAAATTTATATATAAAACTAGCTGCTCAGAGCGCCTTCGCCGCTCATCACACCTAGGCGGGGGCTCTGCCCCCTGTACCCTCCTGAAGTCTATCATTTTTTTAACCTCTCTTCTTTTTCATCTTCTGTCTCAGTAGAGCGACCCGCTGCATGTAAGACCCTATTTTTAAAAGGCTAATTTCTCTCTCTGATTGAGACTCAGAAGATCGAGTCTCATTGTCAGTATGATAAATACTATCTTTTTTAGCCTCTCTTCTTTTTCTTCTTCTGTCTCTTTAGAGAGACCAGCTGCATGTAAGACCCTATCTTTAAAAAGCATATTTTCTCTCTCAGACTGAGACCCAATTAATTGTTTTTTAATTTTAGGTTCCCTATCTTTGTTTCTAATAAATCAGATAACCCTACTTCACTTAATTTTAAACGTTCTTTTCTTTGCCTACTATTTTTTAAATACCTACTTAAATTTGATTTTTTTCGGTGGCAATCTGGAAAAAAAATTTCTAACTAAAATGTAGAGTCAAATTTGAAATTTGTTGTTATCGATTGCCATGAAAACCTATGGGAAAAAGAAAAGGGCTGTTTTTAGGTTTTTCCCGGCAATTATTTGATTATTTATTTGGACTTCAACGGAAGTTTAAAAACAAAGAATTGGCAAAATTGGTCCAGGCGTTATTGAGTTATATGCTTACAAACACATTTTGCGATTCATTTTAATATTAAAGATATAAAAAAATATTGTATTATTAAATAAATCTGTTTTTATGATAAAATATTAATAATTTTAATGTTCATTTATCTTGTTATTTATCAATACAATTATCGTTATTTATTTATTTATTTTTACCGACCGACGATAGTACGGGAGGTATTGTTTAATCATTATATTAATTTTTCACTGATAGTCCGTAGAGAATTCAAAAAAATCCCAATTAATTTATATTTAAATAGAAATCATTCAGGAAGTATAATAATTGAAAATTTTTCATGTTATTTATGATAATTTAAGTTAATTATCATGATCCATTTAATTGCTGATGACAAGTAATTATTGAGATAAAAATGATAATTTTAATAGAGTAATTGCAAAAATATTTTTTTTTATTTTTCAATTCAATTAAATCTAACTATGTATAATAAATTAAACTAAATAAGATCAAAATCAGAATTTTAACAATATTAAACAAAAAAATATAATGTATGGATCTAATCCATCAAATTAATAGAAAAAAAAAATTGTTTAGTGATTTATTTCCTGCGTTATGAATGGAAACTTAAAATTCACCCTTTCTCATATGCTTCAATAAGAAATCCCCTTATATGTTATATATCATCTAATGGGGATTTTTTAAAACTCTTCTTTTTGATTTCGACAATATCGTGAAATACGGTTTTCTATTATTGCAATAAATTTATTTATTTTTTTTTATTATATCTTTTATCAATCCATCTAATCATATTATTCGGACAAAATTAGCATATTTATTTGGATTTTAAAAATATGTATTTTGAAATACATGAATTAAGGGGTTTTAGAGATAAAAAAAAATCAATTTGCATGTTTTAATTTTAGTCAAATTCATTTTAGATAATTGTTTTTTTCGCCTAATTGATTTAACCAATCAAAAGATGTCAATAAATATCAAAGGGATAACATTACAAAGATTCAAGTGTTGTTTTTTACAAAAAAAATCTGGTTTTGAAAACGTATTTGGTAATTATAGAGTCATTCAAATATTTTAATTAATAAATTATACATTTTATTATTATTATTATTATTATTATTATTATCATTATATTTATTTTATTATATTTATATTTATTATAAAATAATAATTATATTAATTTCATTAAACCAGTTTGGAAGATAAAATATTATCAATAATTTTTTTTCTTAATTAAAAATATTAAAATAAATTAATTAATCCAAACCAGGATTATATATAATGAGATCATTTAAATGTGAAAATAGAAATTAAAAGCATAAAAAATCCATGAAAGGTTTTTCATTTAAAATTAAATGATTTATAAAATATAGGTATGCTCATGTTATTAAGGGTAACTGTTCAGTCTAACCGATGTATCATGGATTTGTATAAAACTTTACCAGTGGATTCTTTGTTAATTCCAAAGAAACTTTCCTTATGCAATTTTTCTGGATCGCTTCTAAGGGATAAATAAAGATTTTTTAAGTTTGACAGATTAGCTGGTTATTAACGTCGTAAGTAATGTTTTCTTGACTAATTCACTAATTATTCACTTATTCAATAATTCTCGGTATTTTCGGTTCGGTTTGTATATAGGAAAATTATTTAATTAATTAATTTTTTTTAATTTTTCTATATCCATTCCGAACTGAACCCCCCCCCTCGAAAATTAGTCGAGCCCTCTACTGGCCAAATGAATAACACATGGTACCTAAATAGAATATCAATGGATTTATATGAAAATTTTAATAATTTTTATTCTTTAAACTAGAAGCGACCCGGAAAAATTGCATAAGGAAAGTTTCTTTGGAATTGACAATGAATTCACTGGTAATGTTTTACCCAAATCCATGATACCTTGGTTAGGCTGAACAATTCTCTTAATATTTTGATATAACTTTTTTCAAGAATTTATTTCTGTCAATTTGATGAAAAAAGTATAATGTTTATAACGTTTTGTTCGAATTTTATAAAAAGATTATAAATTATCAAAAACATTTACCAATTTTTTAAAATAATAATTTTATTATATTTAAATCCAATATAAATTTATAAAAGAAATTATGTTTATTATAAAGTTTAATATAAATGAATTAATATATAACATAACATAACATAATATATAACAAGATAGTAATTGTAATAATTAAAAAAAAATGAAATCTATTTATTTTAATTATGCATAAATAGAAAATTGAGTATTCTTACTATTACGTCACACTTTCTATATGAATATTTATTACTTATTTTTATACATACAATCAAGTTCAAATTCAAATTTTTTCAACTTTTTGTGGTTGTTAATAAAGTATTATCCAAATCCATGACATGAAAACTAATATGAACAATTATCAATATTTATAATATATATATATATATATATATATATATATATAGTAAGTATAGAAAACAAATAAACAGTAGATCAGGGGTGTCTAAACTGCGGCCCCCGGGCGACATACGGCCCAAACGCAAATTATGAAAATATTTAAATTTTTTCAATAGGGTTCTAAAAAAAAGGTAAAATGATTTTGGGATTAGACTTTTAAATATTTCCGACTTTTTTAAATTTTTCAATATGGTTCTAAAAAAAAGGTAAAATCATATTTATGTGCGGCCCAGCATATTTTTTTATTGCAATATGGTCCTCGAATGGTCATACTTTAGTCACCCCTGCAGTAGATATTAATTATTATAATATTAAATATAATAATAATTATTATTAAAGTAGTTATTAATTACCTGACAATGCTTATCCAGTTAGAAAAGCGTCTTGTCACATTCACTATGCAAAGCAAACTAAATAAAATAATTTAGTTTATATATTTATCTTTATTTTTTTTCCAAGGAATTTGGCCAAGTGGCTTATCGCTCGATAAAAAATTTAAAAAAAGAATTTTAAGAATCGTCCTTTATTATTTATTTTTTTAATTTTAATTTTTTTTTATTATTTTAATAGTAATCTGTATTATTCAAAATAAAAATAAATAAATATAATTAATCATTAAATATTCTAAAACTCTTGAAATTAATTTATAAAAAAAATTCCACATTTCTTTTTTTTCTTTCTCTTATCATATATTAGGAGTATATATATATATATATATATATATATATAAATAATTCATCTATTGAAATGTTGTTTGAATAATACTTGAAAACTGGAAACAAGAAAATTGCTTCTCCATTGGCACTTAGCCTGTGACATGTACCATCTCCCCCACTTCAACGATTGAATGACAGAGGAAAAAATCAGATAGCCAGATATCCAATATCATCTGTCAATTATTTTCCGATTCGCTGTCCCTGGAGTGGACATAAAACCGTATTGGATGAATGTTCGGTGATGATCGTTTGCCACTAATCAGGAAGTGGATAATTGTCGATCGCGGAGGAATCGAATAAGAAAATACAATACAAGACTGGGACTTGCCATTGACCGATTGATTGCCCAAGCCATGGTATGACATTTGCCAATTATTCGCGGCACGTATTTGTACTTGGTTCGTGCTCGAGTCACAAAAGGTCTTGTTCACAATTAATTACTATTCTTAAATGACAAGTTTTTTAAACGGTTCAAGTAAAACAAACAAATAAACAAATAAATAAATAAAAATAAAATAAAAGTCAGTAAAATAAATAAATAAAAAAAAAAAATGAATCAGCTTGTATTCGATGATGGATTGAATTCTCCATCCTGATTCATATCAAGTCTTGTTACAAGTTGTTTGTCGCAATTCATTAATAATAAAACTAGAAGAAAAAAAAGAAACGGGGGAAAAAAGATGCTTTTTCTCCCCCTTACCAAAAGATTAATAAATTATGATCACATGCCCAGGTATCAATAAAATGGAGACATTCTTTTTAGTTTGATGGGAAAAGTTCCAAACGGAATCACATTCATCTTCGATTGGTTTCTTTTATGGTTGGATAAATTTTTATTAAGTCTAGGAATAATGAAAATGTAGTAATTAGGTTAATGGATTTGAAATTTATTTCATAAAAATACCATTAAAAAAAAAAAATAAGAAATTTGAAAATTATTATTAATTTATTTATTATTTTCTGTTTTGTTAAATGTGAAAAATTTATTATAAAAAATTTTTCATAAATTTTAATAATAGTAATGATTACTTTAATGTTTTTTAATATACGAATATTGCGTTTTATAAATTTTAAAATTCACTTGCTGCATTTTACTAATCAATTTTCAATAACTATTTTAAAAGTCTTGATTCATTAAAATAATTGAACTTATTTTTTTATTGTACCAGATCAATTGTATATTTTTTATATTCTTTTAATTTTTTTTTATCTCTCTAAAATTGAAAATTATACGATTGAAACTCCCACCCTGAATTAATTGGACGAAAAATAGTTTTTTCGTTCTTTTTAAATATATTAATTTTTTCAATAAATTAAAAATTTACATTAATTATCAATTTCGATTATAGAAATTTTGATAAGAAAAAAAAAAAAATTAAAATTAAATCCCTTTTCTAATCCCCCACATCTCATTTTTTATTTGTAAATTCATTTTTGTAATATTATATATTGTAATAATTTATTGATATAATGTAGTTCAACAAAATCAAAATAAATTTAAAAAAAATGACCGGTGGCCAGGCACAGAACCGACCGACGATTAGAATTAGATTACATTTCCAAATATTATTGGTATATATATATACTTATATATATAAAGTATAAAAAATATTTTTAAAACTTGAATTAAAAAGACTAAATTATATTATCTTTATTTTTAATTTAATTATTAATTATTACTACTATGTTTTAAGTGAAAAATTTCCGACAATGAATATAAAATTAATACTTTATATAAACTACCACTTCACTACATGTCTATACGGACACACAACGGACAGACTGACAGACGGACGGACAGACATCATGCTAAAAATACATTTTTTTGTTAACAAAATGCATGATTCGTGGAGATATGTAAAAATCTCCACATGTGAAATTTGGTGTGAAAATAATTACTTCCATTTCTATCGTCGGTCAGTAAAAAAATAAACTTATAAGAGGATATTTTTAAAAATTATTTTTTAATCATGATTTACTTAGAATTATTGAATACATTTTGTTTATTTTTTGAAACAAAGCATATTTTTTAGTTCATCATGCCATTAAAATTCAGAAACTCAACGAATATAGGTTGACCTTCATTCAATTTAAAATTCCTTCAACGGAACAAAATAAAACGTTAAACAAAATGGATAAATCGTCCATTGAGATTTTTCTAACACCCACCTTGGAAAAAAAAAATAGAAATGATTTACTACAATATATGAAATACTAGAAGTCCAAAAAATCAATACCATTCTTTTACCACTCACCATATTACTTATTCCAATAACATATAAAAATGTCATTGGTGATTGAAAAGGTGATGAATTATTTTATTTATTATTTGCAAATATTAAAATTTAAATTATTCATTCCATAATAAGAAAAATACTATGTTTACAAAAGTTTCGTCCATTCTTTGAACATGGATATAAAAATATGATCAGTTTTTGTTAAAGAGAGTGGAGGGGGAGATTTCAATGGGCAACAAGATTTACTACCCATATCCATTTCAAGGAATGAACATAAAACATAACAACTGAATGATTTATATTTTGATAGGGTGAACAATCATAAGGTCAAGATTCAGGGGGAAGGCTAAAGAACATAATATATTACTATATAAAATATATATTTTATAAACATTACTGAGTATATTGTTGAGTACCTACTTATAAATTTATATAAAAATATTTATATTATTATAACAAATTATTTATCAGTTTCACTTTTTAATTTAAATTTTAATTATTTTTTTTTTTTAGATTTTTGTAATGGAATCCATGTTCAATATTATAATAAATATAATTTATATTTCAAATTATAAATTCTTCTTCAAGTTTCGTTCTGATAATTTAAATTAGTTTAATTTAAAAAAATAAAACAAGAATTTTTGTTTTTGGTATTGATATTTATGTATTAAATATTTTTTTGAAAATACAATTATTATCTATTATGTATATTTATAATTGAAGTGCATTTTATTATTATTATTATTATCATAAGTGAATATAATCAATATTATTCGTTACATTTTTTTTTATTCAACAACAAACTTCTTAATAAAAGAAAGCAATTCTTATTTTTCTTTTATTCTTTGTTTTCTCAAATAAAACATGAGAAAAGAGATGGACTGAAAATAAAGTTTTAATGATAATCTACTTTTAAAATTTCCCATGATTTGATTATAATCCAGAATAAAATAAGATTAAAAGAAGAAGAAAAAAAGATTGTTAATAAAATGTTTTTATTCTCGATTTAAAAATAATTAAATAAGATTCAAATTTTATTTAAAAGTCATTTTACATAATAGAATTAATAAGTTTATAAACAAAAATATAGAAAAAAAAACATTTTTAATTTATTTATATATTATGATTAGAAAAAAATCATATAATTTAGAACAAGCTAAAAAATTGTCTGAAATCCATCACATTTTGAGCTTTAGAGATGATTAATTTTATTCTTTAATGTAATAAATATAAGAAATACCACTTAAAATATGACAATATTATAAAAAAATATATTATATATTTTATAATTAAATTTATAAATAAAAATTTCCTTATTGATAGAATAGAAATATTTTTGATATTTATACTAATCTGTAATTTTGATAGTCAATAATTCTTTGTTATTAATTTTTAATTGGCAAACGTTTCGTTTTCTAATTAGAATCATCTTCAGGACATAATTGTTTACAAATTGGAGTCTTTTCTAATTAATACAATTATATATATATATATAATTATATTTCTATACAATTATATATATACATATGTCAGGACAGATGTGTGTCAGTGTTAGTGCTAGAGTCAAGGATTCTTCGAAAAACAGTAAGTCGAAATTCATCCACTTATTCAAACCAAAATCTCAACTCTGGGTCACACAGAAGTCCCAGTATCCCAAAAAATTCCCTCCTAAATAAACTCTCTTGAAAAAGTGCCAAATGGGCGCTGAAATGTCGAAACCCAAATCTCATAATTACACCTGAAAATATCCCGGAAATAATTACTTCTAATAATAAAAACATTCACGAAAACAGAAACGAACAAATATAAATATATAAATGCTGAGTCCTGAGGATGCTACCAATTTAAGGTAAGAAACTTCGTCATAATAAGAAAAAGATCAATCATGACTACCAAAATTAAATATTTATATAAATATAAATAAATATTACATAAATGTAACATTTAACTTATAAATTATTCTATTTTTGGAAACTATAAATATTTATATATTTATATCGATGAATTCTTAACTAGCTAGAATAGTAATTTGTTTTAATTATTTCTCATTAGCGAGTTTTCTTATTACAATCAGCTTCTTCATTAGATTAAATGAGACAATTCATATTCATGATAAGGACATTTTTTTTCTCACTTTCAAACAAAACTAGAAGAGAGATTATAATTTTTCAAAGTTGTACAGTTTAATATATTTTTTTCACGAGTTTTGGCTTTTTTTTAATATCATATTCTAGAAAGATTTATAACAACGAGTAATGAAAAAATCCATTTTTTTCACATAAATTAGCCTAGAGGACATTTTTTTCATCCCATCCCATGTATATTATTTTTTTAAGCATTTTTTTGGCGATAGATATTTATTTACAAGTTTTAAATATAAATAAATTATAAATATAGAGCTCAATCTATTTAATTAAAAAACTTTTTAAACCTTTAATAAAAAAAAATTGATCTATATACTTAATTACAAAGATTATAATAAATTGATGAAACCAAACAAACTTATAAACAATTTTTTTTCTTAAGTACCTACATAATATCAACACATTTAAAAAAGCAAAAGGTTAGATTCTGAATCTTCTTCAAAGTTAGTGAGTTTACCCCAAAAACTAATTATATTTTAGATTTTTTTTTCATATCCTATTTAAACTCTTAGAATAACTTTTTTCAAGTTTGAGAAGTGAGCAGGTGAGATCAGAAAGAATGAACACCGTTGCATGTCCGGCGTTTGTTTTTAATTCAAAGGGCACCCACATTAGAACAATTTACAAATACATATAAAATTAAAAAAGAAATTAAAAAATAAATTTATTTTAATTAATCATTAAATAACTCGATGTAAATTTGAAAATTAGAAAAAAATAATAATAATTATAATATGTTAGTAATGCAGATTTGAAATTTTAAAATATAAATAAATAAATAAAAATGAATACTTTCTGATACTAAAACAAATCAATTTTATACCTTTTATAACTTCAATATACAAACGTTAACTACGAATTTTTTTAATTAAGTAATTATTAACATTCTTTTTGAAAGAAATACAAATTTTATACAATTTAGATATCTTTTATGAAAAGAAATATCTTTTTACTTTTTTATTTTTTTAATTTAATATTATTTTAATTTTAATTTAGTTTTACTATTTATTTTCCCAATTTTAGATATTTTTCCGTAGATGGTAGAGCTTGACAAGATTGTGCCCCAAAGAAGACGGCTTTATACTCTTTGAAGGAATTTGTTTGTTTTTTTTTATAAAAAAAAATTAATTGAAAAGAGATTATATATAATTAATAGAAAAATTAACTTAATCAATAATATTTAATTTAAATAAATATTTTTAAAATTATGTATCATACCTTCTACAATTAGTTAAATAATAATAATAATAATAATCAAAAAAAAAAGATAAAATTCAATCAAATTTGAATCCAATATTTTTAAGAATATATTGAAGACGAGGAAAAAACAAAGAAAATATAAGTGAGTCATGGAATTTGTGCAGTTTTTTCATTAGAATTGGGAAGGAAAAAAAATTCCCTCCCGGAGAGTGGCAGTAATTCAGATGTCGCCTCCCACGGTGCTAAATCTGTTATGCATCTTTAATATTTTCAAAAATGGAAATTAATTAACAACATATGATATCTGTTTATGTCCAGAAAGAGGGTAAAAAGAGAATGTAATATCAACGAGATCAATGAGTGGGTTAACTCCCAAACTCCCATCCCTAACTACCCATTTCTCCTATACGTTTAACAACTTCCATAAATTCATTGGTGTTCTAACCACGGAACCCTCGAGGGATTGTAAAGGTTTATTTATATACACTTCTGTCATTGGAAGAGTGGATAAAATTATATTACATGTGTGGTAGAAATTATACTTATTGATCATTCAAACATTCCATCTCTCTCTCTCTCTCTCCCTTTCACATAATTAAAGATCAATATTGGATATTGCAAAGTTTGAAGAGAAACTGTAAATAAAATGGTATAATCTTGCAATTTTAATTGGATAATAAAAAAAAATGTGTGTACTTAACCACACGATAAGATTTTCTTAAACGGCTTCATTTTTCAATTCATTTTATATTTTTATAAGTATGAAGAAATTAAATGCCAATTACTATAAATATAATAAGCGGGAGTGTCCTCCCCTAGACTTTCCCGCATATAAATAGGTATAAAGAGTTGTGAATTAATATTTAGAATGTGTAAACTTGGTATTGATAAAGAGCCAGTTCGTATTAGTTTATTGGTGTCAAATTTGATATTTGGTAACATTTATATATATATATATATATATATAGAATAAAGTGCTACTTCCGGTTAATTGATATTTTAAATGAAAAAAAAACAGATATGGATATAATATAAATATTTTTAATTTTATTTTATTTATAATATATAAGGGCTGGCTGTGACGTCATGAAGTGCTGGGTGACGTCATATAATTTTAAATTAAGAAAAAACTAATGAAGATGATTTTTCTCGAGGATAAAACCAATACAAAGTGCATAACACGTGGAGATATGTCCTCACGTGAAATTTGATATGAAAATAACCCTTCACTTCCTCTCTTCGATCGGCAATACTAGCAATTCCGGTTTCCGGATTTGCACCAAAAGTTGATCCATTCATCATACTGATGTATTAAGTAAATATAACAAATTTCATCAAAATCCGTTGAGCCGTTCAGGCTGTACATATCTATACGGACGGACGGACGGACGGACAGACATCATGCTAAAAATACTTTTTTCTGTTAAGAAAATGCATGATTCGTGGAGATATGTACCTAAAAATATCCATAGGTGAAATTTGGTGTGAAAACAATACCTCCCTTACTATCGTCGGTCGGTAAAAAAGAAACGCTACTTGTATAGGTAAAATGTCACTTCCGGTAGTCAGATCATGATGAAATTTGGTATCTCAATTTTTTTCATATTTTTAAATCTATATACAAAATATGAAGCAAATATCTCGAAGCAAACTGGTACTTTATTTGAAAGGTAAACGCAACCAGTGTAGGTAAAGTACCACTTCCGGTTAACCGATTTTGACGAAATTTTGATAGAAATCTACAAACTGTGAATAATATCGGTGTACCAAATTTCGAAGTCCTAGCTTGATTAGTTTTTGAGTAAATTTGCTTACAGACATTACATACATACATACATACATACATACATACATACATACATACATACATACATACACACACACAGAGATAATTCGAAAAATGGTATTTTCGGACTCAGGGAGGTCTAAAACGTCAAGATCTATCGAAATCTCGAAGTCGAAATTTTTGACGATTCCAATACTTCCCTTATACGAAGTATGCGGGAAAGTAAAAATGGACCTAAAAAGATTTTTTCCTTATAATATTAAAATAAAAATAATATATTACAATGTTTATGTTAAATAAATAAAATAATAGTGAATAAACGACTACTGTATATCCAAGAGCCGAGTATAACCGATTATACCCGATTAAGAGTGGAGCCGAATATAGTCAATGGTAATGGGTCGAGCGTTAACTTGTAGTTTTGTTTACCACTAAAACTAAGAGTCAAATATTGGTGAGCATTCATGAGATAAAGATCCTTAATCTCAGTTAAATTTTCGATAATACTCAAAGATGGGTGGGTTTATTATTCACTTGAATAAAAATTTTAAATATTATATATATATATATTTAGCTGAATTTATATAAATATGTAAAAATATTGTAAAACATAAACAATGAGTTCACAATTTAAATTTAAATTGCTATATGTTATATATTTCCAAGAACATTCCGGTTAATTAATGTTTCATTTCAGTTCCAATAAACTTCCAATTTGATTACTTTAGAATCTCAATTCTTTGAAAATATCAAATATCCCTTTGTCCTCAATCCTTCTATTCTTAATTAAAGATCTGATTTCCTTTTATTGTATTCTTAGCACAGCCCTGACGCAATTAAAACGTATCAATTCATTAAATTGAAACCACTGAAACACTCAGACGACCTGTCTTGCTTATTTCTCTTTTCTTTATAACCTGCCCTAAGTGTGAAATTACTCACTCCGCGCTCTCTTCTTTTTACTATCATTAGCATCATCAACAGTACTATGTCAAGATTACAACAAGGGCAATAGATAAAATCAAAGTTAACCTATTCTGATATGAATTTTCAGAGGTAATTCCTAGTAACTATAATCTATGTAATCGAAAAGTGAATAAATAGATCCATTAAAAACTGGTTTACTGCCCTTATATCTTGTTATAATAGAAGGTTAATTAATAGCTCTAAAAGTCTTAGTTGCTATTTCCTCTATAATATTAACAATAATAATTTAGCTATTAATTATATTTATATTATACTAATATTAATTCGCCTTTTAGGATGAATTAAATCAAGGTTATTCATATATTAAAATAAACATATTTTTAAATATAATAATAAATTATATTTTTGTAAATTAATTAATTAATATGCAAAATCGTTTTAAATACAACCTTGATCTTTGTACATTGGTTATTTATTAAAAGTTATTATAAGGCCATAATTGCTTTGAATCTACTTTTCTTCATCTGAGTGTTATTTTTCTCATTAAAAAAAAAAAAATTAAATTAAAATTATTCAATGTTATTTTTATTCAAATAATATGGAAAAATTTAATTAAATTTGTCCAACATAAAAATTAAATATTACACATAATATAAGAAAAACAAATAAAAAGTATTAAGTAAATATTGTATATATATACATATTTTAATAGGCCATAGCAGTATAGTAGTGTTACTTGACATTTTAGTGAATGACACACCCTTAAATTTAAACAAAAGTTTTTCATGCTCATTGATTATATAAATCTATCGGTAGGTAGGTATATATTTCATTAAAATAATATTATATCTAGGATAATTTATTAAATAATATGAGATTATTTATTTAGATGATTGATTATTAAATAAATATATTTGTTCAATTTAGTTATTTATTTATCCGTGATCATTTATTGAAACAATCTTATTAATGATATTTTAATATAAATTAAATTGATTGATCGATTGACAATTAAAATAAAAAAATATCTCGTTAAGAATAATAAAAATATTAAAATTTTCTTTTCAAATTAAGAATTAAACAATGTTTACCTGAATGCAGTGGCGTACCTAGAACTTTTGCCGCCCGGGGCGATCTCCAGTTTGCCGCCCTTTTTATTATAAGTCAATCAAATAGTGGTTTTTATAAATTAATACACATAAATAAATTATTAAGTTATTTAATCAATATTAATTAATAACAGAGTAAATTTTTTTACACATATTTGTATGCACTTGTAAACATATTAATATAATATTTACTCTTCTAGCTTTCATACTAGAAAAATCGTGTATAATGCTCTCAAAATTTATATTTATATTTTTTCCGCCGGCCCTGCTTTTCAAAAGAAAAATCTATGATTTAAAAAAATATTGGTATATCACTTCCAAGTAATCATATAAACTTTTCAAACGAAATGAGATTTATAAACTGATATCAAAAAATTTTAGTTAGGAAAAATTGCCGAACAAAAGCGTAAAGATGCGTTTACGAATTCAACGAATTTTAATGAATACAATAAAATAAAATTATTATCCTGTTCTTCAAAATTTACACTAAAATCCATTTATATACACCGAGGAATAATATTCGAAATCATATAGTTAATCATAATTTATATAAATCAAATAGTAAACTTATAATAATCATAGTAATCATTTATTATTCAAGAAAGAAAAAAAATAAATATGAAATGAATAAGTTGCTTTTTACAACTATATATAAATATAAAAAATGCCGCCCCAAAATAAGTGCCGCCCGGTGCGGTCCGCACCCACCGCCCCCCACCCCCCTAGGTACGCCACTGCCTGAATGCATCATCTGAATGCTATTTTAATATATTTTCAATGCAAAACTTTAATATTTATAACAGTATAATTTGTTAGTATGAAATGGCGCCCCAATAGATTTGCGCCCTTATGTTTGTCCAATATGGATATAATATACTAGCCTTGTTAATTACTAAGACTTAAATTATTGTTTTGTACTTTTATAAATAAATTGATATTAAATATTAATGTATTAATTTCACTTAGAATTAAATTATAAAATAAAGTAAATTGGTAAAGTAGGTATATTAAAGTACCGAAAGAAAACATCTTTCAAATTCAATTATTATAAATAAATAATAAATTTCAAGTTTTTAAGTAAAATATTTATATAAATAATCAAGTATCCATTTTATTTTAATATACTATACTTTTGAAATTTTATTTTATATGTAATATTTTTGTAATATAGCCAAATAATAAATAATAAATTCCAATTCAGAAATTAACAGGTGGTAAAAACAGAAAATGATTTAAATAATTCAAGCGACCAACATGGCAACATCCGCGCGATAAAAAATAAAATTTTTCATTGAAAAAAATAACTTAATCAGATTTTGTAATTTCTTATAAGTTAATAAAATAATAAATTGTTATTAAAGAAATCTAGATTAAGAATCAATTAATGATAAATTAATCCAATCGTAACACCAATGATAACGTAGTGATCATTGAAAGTGGAGATCAAGATTTCCAATCTCATTAAGTTTAAAATAAATATAAATTTAAATAATATTTAAAATATATAGGTATATTTATCTAAAAATAAAAAATATTCAAAAATACTCAAATAGCATTAAATTCTAATAAATAATAAAAAATAAATAAATAAATAATTACAGTTTGTTATTTATATTCATTGGATGATCTTTTATTTCTCGAATTATATAATCGTGATAAATTGAATAAATAATAAATAATTAAATCCTATATTTATATAAATCGTCATATTATTAATAAATAAATCAATAGGAAAAGGTAAATTAAACGAATAATTAATTAATCGTATATTGTATTTAAAAAAAAAATAAATGAATGTAATAATTTTATTTTAATCCATTTTAATATTTTCTCTATTAATAACTTTAAAACCAGTTATTTTGTCATTTTTATAATAGTTAATCCAATCATTTTATATAGCTCGATTTGAAATCCAACCCACTTCCCATCAATTAAATAGATATAATATATATATTATAAAAAAAACGAGACTGTTTCTCACGACCTTGAAAAATCCGCAGAATCCAGTATTCTGCTAATATTAGTACTTATTATACTTGATTAACACAAGGAAAGGGAAGAAAGTGATATTTAAAGAGAAATTTTATAATTCCATGAGTATTTTTGTATTGTAGAGTTAAAAAAAATCGCACGACACTCGTGTATTGAAAATAAATGGCGTACATGACAGAACAGTTTAAGATTCAAACTGGTTTGGTGCTCGTTGGGTAAAAACGACTTGTAGAATGATCGATATACGACATTGGAGTTGTTGTTTTGTACACAATCAATAGACATATGGAAAATCAGGTAGCTATGATTTGTTTGTGGGGGATGCAAGAAGAATGAAGGAGGGAAGAGTAAATCGGAAAAGTCAATTTATCCACCCCCACCCCCCTCCTCTTCCCATTGACACTCAAGAGCGGTTAACGAACATTACAGGTATTAATTAAGACCAACATCGTCAATGGTTTCCAATACGAAGAATTTCTCGTTTGCAATTTAATCTAATTAGATTTGAAAGGTCCATTAAAGGAATGATTATTATTTAAACATCAATAAATAATAAATTTACAAAATGCAATTCAATGAAATAAATAAAAATAATAATAATAAAAAATAAAAACTTAATGAACTCGTAATATCACATTATTTTTAACGGTAGATAAATTTTCTAAGAAAATCAAATTGTTAATTTATCACTGTCAATGAAAGTGAGACACACAATTTGGATGATAGAAAAGATCTTTCATGTTTATTTCAGTTTTCAGATTTCACCACTCTTTTAACTCAATATATAATAGAAATTGACTTACCAATTAACTTCCCTATTCCATGAGTACCTTACCTACATACCTGTCTATCTCATATTTAACAAAAATATGACCTATGACCAGATACATAACCGACCGATGATTTGAAATAAATTAATTTTCAAACAACATTATTGTATATATATTTATAAAGTATCAAAAGAAAAAACAATTTTTAAAACTTGAATTAAAATTATTAAATTATATTATCTTAGTTTTTATTTTTAGTTTAATTAATCAATTATTTATCACTAATATATTTTAAGTGAAGTGAATATTTTCTGTCAATGAATATAAAATTAATTCTTTATCAACTATCACTCCCAGTTTTCGGATATACACCAAAAGTTAATGAATTCATGGTACTGATGCATTAAGTAAATATACCAAATTATATCAAAATCCGTTGAGCCGTTAAAAGGATACACGTCTACACAAAATGGACAGACGAACAGAAATACAGACCGAAGGATGGAGAGACATCCTGCTAAAAATACTTTTTTCTATTAACAAAATGCATGATTCATGGAGATATGTAAAAATCTCCACATGTGAAATTTGGTGTGAAAACAATCCTTCCCTTGGATTAAATTTCTGTTGAAAAATTTTCATTTATCTTAATTTTAAGTTTATGACTGTAACCAGGTTCCCTTCTTCTTTCTGTTTATATATATATATTTATATTATTCCCTCTTTTTTGAAGTTTTTTTATACGTTTTATTCTGTAAAGTATTTTACAACGTATAAAATTCATACTTAGTAAACTACCACTTCCGGTTTCCAGATATACACCAAAAGTTGATGAATTCATGGAACTGATGCATTAAGTAAATATACCAAATTTTAACAAAAACCGTTGAGCCGTTCAACCTGTACACGACTATACGGACGGACGGACGGAGAGACGGATAGACGGACAGACGGACAGACATCATGCTGAAAATTATTTTTTCTGTGCATCATGATTCGTGGAGTTATGTAAAAATATCCACATGTGTTTGGTGTAAAAACAATACCTTCCCTTCCTATCGTCGGTCGGTAAAAATTATGTAATTTTGAAAATTGTATAAAGTTTTCTGTTGAAAAATTTTCATTTATCTTAATTTTAAGTTTGTGACTGTAACAAGTTCCCTTCTTCTTTCTCCCTCTCTCTCTCTCTCTATATATACATATATATATATATTATTCTTTGTTTTTTTGAAGTTTTTTTTTATTCGATTTATTCTGTAAAGTGTTTTACAAATAGATAGAGATTTATATTCCAACTGAAGTAATACTAAAACTTTTTTTTTTCATTTCCTTATTTTTACCCAACTCAAACTCGTATCTCATAATTCAATCATTTCCCCGAAATGTTCTGATCTTCTGACACCTCTTCTTTCAGATTTAAGAGTATATATTATAAATTATGGGAATATCTATGATATAATATAATTCAATTGAAAAAGGATACGGTAAATGATTATGACCTCGGAATATACTGAAATAGAATGTAAAATAGGTAACTTTATTTTAAAGTGCAATTGAAACAATTAACCACCGATGAGTCTATAATAATTAAAACGTGTGATTCATGATTCACAAGACATATTTTTAATCTATGACATTGTCTGCATGGACTTTACAAGGGCAGACATCTCCATTTACTAAGATCAATTTCATTTGAATATTTTTGAAATTTAAGAATTTTTATAGTCTTTAAAAGAGGAGAAATGTATTTTTTTTTTAAAATATAATATTTCATATCATATAGAAATAAATTAAAAGGTAAAGTAAATTATTTTCATTTTTCAGTTTATTCTATTTTTGTTATTTCTTCTTTTTAATGAAAAATTGTATCTTAAATAAACTTCCATCATTCACACGTGTTGATAAAAATTAAACATTTTAAATGTTCATAAAAAAGTTTATTTTTCTTCATAAATAATAATTACTATTTTGACTTTAAAATGTAATTAAAGTAAAAATATAAGCCCGGTAATATAATATACATATTAGTTTACATATTAGTATTCGGTTTCAATGAACTAATAAAAATTTATTTTCTAAATTGGTATAAAGTATTGATATTTTAAAGGTAATAAAGGAAATTTTAATGGTATCTTTTATATATTTCCATTTATATTGGATTTTGTGCACATCCGGTGACTTTCTCCACTTTTACACTTTATGGGGAAGTGCTGACTAGAAATATTTTATAAGTAATCACAAATGTTCCTGAACAATTCAATATATGCAATATTTATCACAATTTTATATAAAAATATATATAATAATATATTCTAAAGAAAAATACAACCAAAGATCATAAACTATTGGGAATATCTTGTTTTACTATGTACAATATCATAGTAATATTACGAAATACATAATTTATTTTTATTTCAATCATTTCATGTATTCATGTCTCTTAGTCACTTTTCTTAGCATTTCTGTCAACGTAATTTGAAACGTACAATAGAACAATACGAAATGAAAGAATAGACCAAAACATAACTTGTGGTTTGAATATTGAAAAAAGAAAATATATGCTGCATTCGTGATTTGTGTTAAGCAAATGAATAAAACAAATATAGAAAGAATTAGATTCACTTTCAATAGGAAAAAAACCATTAATTTTGATAGTTGGGTTTGATAAAAGAATATTTTAGAATAAAGGAACGGATATTGGACAAAAGAAGTAATTGGTTATTAAGATTAGTTTATGAAATTATTGAAGTTCACTTAAAATTATTTAATAGTGTATATATTATTGTAATTTCCAGAAAAATTTTTCGTTTTAAAAAAAAAATGAATATTGTTTTTTTAAAGTAATTATCAAATACATTCTATTATATACTTAAGGTGTTATAAATTCATTAAATCAGATAGATAGATTGTAAATTAGATTATTCAGCTGAAAAAGAATGTAATCTCTGAGAGGATTGCATTTTCTCCTAACATTGTTAGGGTAACAGTAACAGTAAGTAGGACACGTGGCTAGAATTGGTGAAGAAAGATTGACTATAAATATTTTTGATGTATGTCAGTGATACCGCCTCCTCGTGGGTGCTTCAGAGATTCAGAGAGGCGGGGAATGGTTCTCATTTACACTCTTATATTATGTTGCAAATAGGTACACATATCTTTCTATTTAATTGTTATTAAAATTTAAAAAAAATGTTAATTTTCATGGGGCGCTGAGTAAAACTTTTTCTGAAAGGGGGAGTGTGCCAGGCCAAATAAGTTTGGGAACCAGTAATGTATGTAGAAAGAACAATCGGTGGTTTACTCAAGCACCCGGTGAGCAGGCAATTTAAAGCAGTACGTGAGGAAAATGTTAGAGATTAACATTTGGATAAAGCAACTTAAAGATAGAGGAATATGGTCATTCAAGTTGAGTTTCAACACTGAAATACATATTAGAAAAATCATTTTAATTTATATAGTAGTGTTGATTTTAAACTAGATATGATTCAAGATAATTTAGGAATCTATTATTTTACATTATTTTAGATAATATTTTTATTTTATAATAAAGTTCATTTTTTTTACTATTGAGTGTATTAAAATAAAGTAAGAGGATGGTGTCTGTAAAAATCCAATAAAAGCTCTACACTCCCTTCTTCCTATCTGTAAAGAGCATGCAGCTTCCGACAAAAATAAAAATCCCTTGTGAATATTCAAAATATATCTTAGTGGGTTGTTCATGTATTCATTGGACCAAAAAGAGATGTCTTCTCCCGTTGCGTCTTATTAACATATAAATAGTTTTAAGATTAGAATAAATGGATTAGACATGTTTATTTTTTAGAAAGATGAACAATTTTGACGAGGTTATACTAAAACTGTGCATCTTATTATTATTTGATGTTTAGGTAAAAAATAACGTTGAACGACAAATATTAAAATAAAACAAAACAAAAAAACCTCAGCATATGTCAGAATTTGAAATGTTTTTTTTTTTTTGTTTTTACAGAGGAAAATGCTAATTATTATTAATAATAAACAATGGAGGTGACGAGGATTCTATTATTCATAATTCTAAACATTACTTTGGAAATATTTATTGAATTTAAAAAATAAATAACGATCTGTAATTCATTAGTAGTTTTTGTTTTAATCAATCTTCAATAAAAATTTACATTTACATATCAATTAAAAAAAATAGAGTTTATGTATTTTAATTGAAATGAATATGTATTAGAATTAATTCAAATATAATTATAGGATTAATAATAATAATAATAATCGTAGAATAAATTTAGCACAGGACTGTTGAAGTGGATTTAGGTCTTTTATTTTTAAATATTGATTAGATTATATGAACCGAAAAATTCAATTTTCACAGAATAAAGGGAACTAAATTGGGACCAAATTATTTATAGCCTGCATTGATAAATAGAATGGGATCATCATCATCATTAAGTTTTCTTTGATATTGGAATGAGTTGTTCACACTTTGAAATCGATTTTTATTCGATAATCAATGACAATAGTGATAAATAATAATAGCTATCAAATTTTAGAATAAACAAAATTAAAAACATATGAATGAAAAAAATATTTTTGAAAATAAAGTGTCTGAAATTTTATGTAATTAATTGAGATCAAAAGGATTGGCTGCATCCCACATGAAGTTCATATTCCGTGTTTTCAATGATATAAACTTTTATTTTCAGATATTACATTTGTTGTATTATTTAGTATAAATTTTAAAAATATAATTACATAAAATCATCAAAATATTAATAATTTTTATTAATTGATCAAAATCCAAACCTATTTTAGTCTATCTTAATATCTGCTTATTATTTATAATTACATTAGAAAAATAATAAAATTGTATTTTGGTTTCTGTGCATTCTAGAATTAATAAGTTGACCTGTGGCTAGGCGCAGAACCGACCGACGGTTTAAGATAAATTAATTTCCATCTACAGAAACAATTTCAAATAATTTAAATGTATCTATTAATAAAATATCTATTAATAAAAAACAGATATGAATATAACATAAATATTTTTAATTTTATTTTATTTATAATACTAGCTGCTCAGAGCTCCTTCGTCGCTCTTCACATCTAGACGGGGGCTCCGCCCCCTGTACCCCCGAGTGGTACATAGTATTTGGTTGAAAGTAGTAAAAGGTTTTCATCCATTTTGTTTCAAACAATGTATAACATAAAACATTCATTTCTTATTTTGTGATTATTTAAAATATATTTTAATTTATTTAGTAAATTAATTATATATATTATTATTGAATATGTTATATCTATCTACTCGAAAGTTCTTGGCAGCTACAACCACATTTCTCCAAGTGTCCCCGGTGACCTCATCTTTCTTTGGCCAATAAATGCTGGAAAGAAAAATCTGAATCTACTCTCATCTCCCAGGGTCATAGACCATGCTTGGCTCAACGGTACTCGAAAGTTCTTGGCAGCTACAACCACATTTCTCCAAGTATCCTTATCCTGAACCTCTGTTCCATCTCTCGTACGTCATTCCCTGATGTACTCATCTTTCTTAGGCCCATAAATGCTGGGGAGAATCCTATTCTCAAATACTCTGAATCCACTCTCATCTCCTAAGATCATAGATCATGTCTCACACTCATATAATACAACAGACAAAATAATTGTTTTATATATTTTAATTTTCATTCCCTTTTATAATAATTTTGATGAGATAAGCATCTTTACTGCATGATAACAGACGTTTCCCGATTGCAACTTCGATTTAAATTCTTCTCAAATATTATTATCCTTCGTGATTACATTCAATTTTTCTACATATTCAAATTCTACATTTTGTATGTTAATACTGCTCCTGTTTGTTTCTAAATATATTTATTTATCATTATTAATTTCAAAC
Source organism: Labia minor (assembly GCA_963082975.1). Classification (NCBI taxonomy): domain Eukaryota; kingdom Metazoa; phylum Arthropoda; class Insecta; order Dermaptera; family Spongiphoridae; genus Labia; species Labia minor. The sequence goes on from OY720344.1 coordinate 98,360,057, forward strand.
CTCATCTCTTTTCCTACCTCCATTAATTTTTTCTCGATATCTGTAATTGCAATTTCCGAATCTCCTATTATATTTAAGTCGTCTGGGTCACCTAATATTTTACAATTGATTTCCGCATCTTACTCTTTCTTTACTACCTTCAAGATAAATTTTAAGATCAAAATTTGAAAAAGTTTATCCGGATCTATTGAGTCATGCGTAGGTTTTACTAAAGTCTACAAATAATTAGTGAACAGAGATATTGAATTCGCGGTTTTTTTAATATCTGTCATAATGAAATTATCTTAATTAATGTTGATCGATTTGGCATGAACCCGCAATGATATCGTCTAATATTTCCTCCGCCTATAGTTATAAGTATTGTATATGTTATAATAGAGTATAATATTTCTTGATCATTTCATTTTGATATTTTAATTTCATTGCTTGATTTTTATTGAATATTTTTAATTATAATAAAATTTTAGAAAATGCAGTTAGAGACTTGAGACAATTTATAAAAATTAACGGTATAAAAGTATTGATAAAACTAAAGATAAATTAACAATATATACATTCATTAATAGTATTAATTTAAATTAATGGATTTATTTGATTTTTTATTATTAAGTTCATTTATTAATTTTTTTAGATCATAGTTAATTCCCTCCCTTAAAATAAAAGAAGTATTCAAATATAGAAAGAATAAATACAAAATAAAATTTAAGTTAAATATGATTTAAATATTTTATTATATTAATTAAAATGAGAACTTTTTTAGAATAAATTATTTAATTGAAATGATATTTGAATATTAGAATTTAAAATAAAAAAAGTTAAATATTATAATAATTCTTTGATTGGGAATCCCTAGAGTTATATACATTGTGTAAAATGAGTCCGCCAGTCAGTGGGCCACGCCTGACTCTTGAATGAACAACACGGAGAACTATATATAAACTTTAAAAAATTAAATTCTGCGGTTATTGATTAGATATTAATAAAATCTATAGCCTATGTTACCATAGAGGTATATAAGAATATTGTGATGTAATTTCATAGAAATCGTTTCTTATTTTTTGATGTTTATAATTCTAAATTAAAGTGTCGGTTAAGTAGGAAATTTCTTTTTTGTTTGTTTCTATGACAGCAAAAAAGTAAACAAATTACATACATACATAAATACAAACACTCTCCTTTATATATATAGATATAAGTAGGAGGTGGCTGTGACGTCAAGGGCTTGGTGAAGTCATATAATTTAAAATTAAGAAAAAACTAATGAAGATGATTTTTCCCGAGGATAAAACCAATACAAGGTGCATGATTCGTGGAGATTTGTAAAAAATCTTCTCATGTGAAATTTGGTGTGAAAATAACCCTTCCCTTCCTATCGTCGATCGCTAATACTACCACTTCCGGTTTCCGGATTTGCACCAAAAGTTGATCAATTCATCCCACTGATGCATTAAGTAAATATACCAAATTTCATCAAAATCCATTGGGCTGTTCAACATTACATCTATACGGACGGACGGACGGACAGACATCATGCTAAAAATACTTTTTTCTGTTAAGAAAATGCATGATTCGTGGAGATATGTAAAAATCTCCTCATGTGAAATTTGGTGTGAAAACAATACCTCCCTTACTATCGTTGGTCGGTAAAAATGAAAATAGCTTCTCATAATAATAAAAACATTCACACAGAGAAAACTCTAAATAAACAAATATATAAAATTCACTATTTATTTATTCGTGAGTTTATTATTTATTATATAATTTATATATATATATATATATATAGGTATATATCATAAATCAATAGTGTATAAATCTAAATATCTAATTTGAATTTAATTAATAAGTTAACAAGTTCTAAATTAATAATCTTTTAAATTTATTTTAAAACAGAAATTAAAAAAATGCAAATTATCCTATAATTCCCCATTGAATTATCTATCATAGGTAAGCATTTCCTTTTGCCTGTATTTCAGGTATATTCCAAACATCAATCCTTAAATACACAATTTCACCTTGGTAACCAATCGAAGGGTTTAATCAGTAATATTGATACTGCGTCACATAGGGTGAAACACACAAATCACAATGCTATAATATCTAAGCCATTCTCATCAAAGCAAACAAATACACTCAGGAATAAATAAATAATGAATTAAATAAACTATTAAAATACAAATCGATAACACTAATAGATTAGTAAATGCATAATGATAGTTAAATTTAACAAAAGTATATTTTAGTTGAATTTATTTATTAGGTTTTATTTGCATTTTATTAGAAAAGATATCAAAATAATATAAGGAATATAAATCTAACAGTTCAAAAAATTATTCAAGTTTTTATTTGAAAAAAATAAAATATATTATAAAATTACAGTAAATTAATAAAGTTCAATTTATTCCAGTTTCTTCACACCTAGACGGGGGCTCTGCCCCCTGTACCCCCGGAAGTCTATCTTTTTACCGACCGACGATAGTAAGGAGGTATTGTTTTCACACCAAATTTCACATGTGGAGATTTTTACATATCTCCACGAATCATGCATTTTTTTAACAGAAAAAAGTATTTTTAGCATGATGTCTGTCCGTCCGTATAGATGTGTACAGCCTGAACGGCTCAACAGATTTTGATGAAATTTGGTATATTTACTTAATGCATCAGTGGGATGAATTGAACTTTTGGTGCAAATCCGGAAACCGGAAGTGGTAGTATTAGCCATCTACGATAGGAAGGGAAGGGTTATTTTCACACCAAATTTCACATGAGGAGATTTTTTTCCTATCACCACGAATCATGCACTTTGTGGTGGTTTTATTCTCGAGAAAAATCATATTTATTAGTTTATGTTATATGCCTATATGTTTTTTATTACATTAATAGATATATTAAAATTATTTGAAATTGTTTCTGTAGCTGGAAATTAATTTACTTCAAACCGTCGGTCGGTTCGGACCTGGCCACAGGTCAACTTATTATATCATAGATTATATATCCAGGTTTATTAAATTATTTAGTAGGATTTATAAAGTTCATCATTATTCATATTATTATTATTATTATTATTATTATTGTTAAAATATTAAATGAGAAAAAAAAAATTAAGAAATATATTTAAAGATAGAAGTTTTTTCTCAACACCACACTACTTTCATTTTTGACAACCAATAATAAATTTCTAGGCAGTCATATATTTGCGTATTTGTTAGATGTCGTATTTCATAACTGCTCATTTAACATCTGAGATCGATACAAGATGAATCCATAAATCGCCTTATGGTCTTATTATATAAGTCCTCATTTTGGTGATTGTGGTGTTTAATTTCAATTATTAATACTTACTTTAATTAAGTGAATAATATCCCAAGAAAGATAAATTTTATATGGAATTATTACACAATATTATTTAGTAAATTTAAAAAGAAATTATTTAAAAATTGTTAATATTATAGTATATCAGAATATATAAAGAATAAAATAAAAAATTTAAATTTAAAGAATTAAATATTGTACGATATGAAATGGTTCAAAATATTAATAATATTAATAATAATTTTTATTTTAGGAAAAAATATTAGATTTATATAAATTATTTGGTAAATTTTTTTTTCTTTTTTTGAGATTTTGTGAAATGATTTTCGTGACATTTTTATTTTATTTCTAATTTTAATCCAAATTGAACCAATCAAAAAGAGCGTTTATAACATCTACCTACTTCAATTTGCAAATCATTAGATTTCAAATATGAGATGTTAAATAAGCAAAAAATTGAAAAAAATGACAAAAGCATATTTTTAATGATATTGATAATAATAATAATAAATTAGTTTAAATGATGTAAATATAAAATATTAATAATTTTCTAAAAATATCATACATATTTTTTGATCATAATTAATTTCTTTTGAAATTTATTAATATAAGTATTCATAATATAAATAATATGAACTATATCTTGATTATTGTTTCTCAAAAATGAAAGTAGTGTGATGTTGATTTAAAAAAAAATCTTATAAGAAATAAGTTGTTAAATAAGTAAAAAAAAAAATAAAAAAATCTGGACTATCTGGCAAATTTGAATTGGATTAAATAACATATATTATATTTAAATTAAATTTAATTAATTAAATTATAAATTAAAATTAATAAATAATATTTATTAAATTGGCGCGTGTTTGGCTCTTTGTTGATGGCACCAGGTCACGTGCTGGCGTGTGATTGCCAGTCAACGTGTTAAAAAATTTTAAAATATAATTTCGGTACTCTGGCGAGGTAGTAAAAAATGGAAAAAAAATAAACAAAGCTAAAAATGACATATACATACTTGTAAAGTTATACATTATTATTAATAATAAATTATTAATATGCTGTAAAGAGAAATATATGATCTTTTAATAAAATTACATTAAATTAAATCCTATTAATACATATTAAATTATTATTATTTCTTATAACATATAATCATATAAAAAATGTTAGTAACTATCATCTTCATAGAATAGATAATTAAAATGTACTAGTATTAATTGTTACAATTAATGATGAGAACTTTATTGTAGAAAAAATTAATTAATAAATTAATTGAAATGAAACTATGATGAAAAAAAAAAATGAAATGAAGTAACTTTTTTTTTCTTTGAAAATAACTTATTCAAAACACAACAGAATTAAATTAACCATTATTATTATTATTATTATTATTATTTTATTAAAGTTAAACGAGATCTATCATTCACTTAATTAAATTAAATTGAAAACAATTTAAAAGACTCAGGAATTAAGTGAAAGAAAGAATGAAATGAAAAGAAAAATGGAAACAAGAACAGTGAAAAGTAAATTTAATGATTTTCCATTTTTGATAGGATCTGAGATAAGAATATTTTTTGAGTATATAAATGGGGAATAATTACGAAACAAGAAATAAGAAGAAAAAGCGGCTCCCGAATGTCATCGTGCATTTTAAATGGTCGAGGGAGACGAGGAGAACAGACACTCCAACGAACTTGAGAGAAAGGGAAAAAGAAAGAAGAATATTTAACGAAATGTCAACACGAGAGAGGGAAGTTGAGAGAATGAATGAATGAATAGTGGGGAGTCAGCAACTGTTTCTGGTATAGGAGGGGGAAGTGGAAGGGGAAAGCATGGAAACTTTAGAAATATACACTACACCCTTACGATGTTACGCTGGAACATCACCTAATTAAGAACATTCCAGTGAACTTGTGGAAATGGAAGAGCACACTTTAAGTTGTTGCTTAATTCATGAAATCAAATTTGACGGATTCTAGCAAAGAGAAAGACTCATCTAAATTATAATATGACATACGAATATTAAATACAAAATATGCACCATGAAAAGGTTAAATTACTGTGCCACTTTTTATTTAATTCTTTTTTAAAGGGAACAAAATGACTGACAGATAATTTGAAATCAGACCTTAAAAAGATCGATGGATCAAACCCGGAAGAGTATAAAAAATATCTAGAATATTAGACGATTTCATAGATCGATAGAATTATTTTTTTAAATCTAAATATATATATATATATATATATTGATTTTTTTAATATTGAAATAAATCAAATTAATTTAAATACTAAAAATAATGTCTAGTACTGTAAATAAGAATATTAAATATTATTATTATTATTATTATTGGTGGTGGTTTAAAAGCACTTTGAACCAGGAACTAATCCCCCATTAAATATGAATTTATCCAGCATTTAGAGATTTTTTCTATGCACTCATATATTCCAATTAGGTGTATCAAACCATTTTCGCCGGGACACAGCCAAGCATCCTGTCCGATTCCAGGAAAAGAAATGTTATTTTTGTGAAAAGCTTTTTCATTTTAAATAAAAGTTATTGATAACTACTATATGATTGATAATTATTAAGGGTAAAGTTAAACATGAAGGAAATATGAATGGTTAATCTTTTAAAATAACATGAATAGTAATAGAAAATAATGGTCAATCAATATAATCATTTATAAAATTGTGAACAAAAGTTCAATCCCTTTTGAAAAATTGAATAATTAATTCATGAATAAGATAATAAGAAGTCAATAAATATATATATAAAATAAAAGTCGGTAACAAAAATTTTTGATTTTTCTTTAATTAATGTTTTTTTTTGTAAAAAAAATTTTAAAAATACATAAATAATAATACAATTATTAGTTAATAAAAGTATAGTTGTTAATTAATATAAATTCAAAAAAAATGATAAAAAAAAATTTATTTTTGGATAGGTAGATTTATATCTGTCTGTAAAACAACGCATTTGTATTATGCCTGTAAGAGCATTAATTAATAATGAAAATTTATAAAAACTTACTATTTCCATGAATGACAAGCAAATTAATTTTCTCCAGACAAATATGACACTTACCTAAAACAAAAAAAGAAAAACAATAAATGATTAATTGGTTATTTTGTAATTTGTCAATTTTAATAGATATAATAATATTAAGTAAAAGTAATGTAGTAATATATATTGTATTTTCCCAATTATATAACCATCACACAAATGTACTAAAAGTTATCCCTTTATAAATAGATATTAAGATTGGGGAAGAATATCAAATGTCACACATGCCACATTAAAAATATAAAATTAATTAAAGAATTTTAAAAAATAAATTTGTTTTTTTTAAGTGAATAAAAATATATTTCTATTTAAGTCCCATTTAATTAAAAATTTGAATACAGTTACAAATAATAAACACAATTATATTTTATTAAATTATTATATTATGATAATAACTTATTATTATTATAAAGTTTTATTAATCTAAATTAGTCTTATAGATAATAATTAATATTTATAAAAAATTATAACATAATAAAAGATAATCGTTATGTTTTTTTAAATAATCTATTTACTTAAATGTGATTTTATTATATTTATTAAAAAAATAGGATAGTTAATATTATATATATATATATATATATAATAATAATAATTATTAATTTGAGAAGCAACCGGATAATAGACAGAAGACTCGGTGGTCGGACAATATAAAGATATATGTGAGGGAGTTTGAAGAGAATTAAAAGTTGGATGGAGGAGGATCAGAATAAGAATGATTGTAGAAATGTGTGTGGTGAGGTCAAGAACTTTCGAGATATATTATTTTTGGTATTTATTATTATTGGTTATATAAGTATATTGAGATATTGACAGTCAACAAAGAATTTATTCTTCTATTGATATTACCAACAACCTAAACTGGAAATCATTTTCTTTATTCGAAAAATACATTTTAGATAGTATTTGTATTTTATGACAAGAGAAATTTGAAAAAAATCCATTAAATGAAGCACTAAGTGGGCTATTAATTATTTATTAGATCACACCCATTTTTATTTAATTTTTATTGAATACATGTCTAGAATTTCGAAATTCTTTCTAATTTGGGTATCGATTAATGAATAATGAATTAAATTTTTAATTAAATTTTTATTATTTTTGTTACATTTTTTTATTCCATTATTTTCATAATGAATTTACAGTATGTTCTAAAATAATAATTTAATTTATTATTTCTAATTTTAAAATGATTTTTTCCTAAATGAAACAAATAGTAACAAAATATGATAAAATTTTAATGATATTGCAAGAATTTAATTAAAAAGAAAAATAAACCATCCTGTTTTGATCGATTATTTTTATCTGTTATTTAAAATATGCTAATAGAATAAATTTGAAGTGAAAAAAAAAGTTACATTGGAACAGATCAATTACCATATGTTTGTTTATCAAATAAGTCAAAATATATCAATTTTAGGTTAGTATTACATCAATGCATTAAGATTATTAAAATGTCAAATAAAAAATAAAGATATTTTCGTAGACAGAAATTAGAAATAATAATGATAATAATAATAATAATAATAATAAGTTGCTCATGAATAAATAAGTAGCTGATAAGAAATTTAAAAATATGGATGATTGACGCTGAATATTTTAGTTCAAAAATCAATTTACATATAATATGATCATATAATAAATGATATATGTATATTATTAAATAAATTAATCAAATATAAGGGTTGCTTATCAATAAAGAGGAATTTTTTTTTAGAAGTGAATAAATCTTATTTCTCGATTCGTTATTATATAAATTGTTTATTATCTCTCATTGATATAAATTATAACAAAAAACTAATTATAATAACCTATTATTATAATAATAATATATTAACTATAATAAATTAATAGAAGTGGCATATAATATTAGTCATACTGCTAAATTTTACTTTTATGGATAATTTCAAATTAATGATGGTTGCAAATTTTCCTTCATTAAATATGAATATAGTTTGAAAACTTTAAAATTAATTAAGGATTATGGAAAATCTAATTGGAATTCTCATAAATTATTAGTACTTGGATGCTATGATTAATTAGTAAAATTCAATGGTTGATTTATATATATATATATATATTATTGGATAGAGTTAAATAAATAAAAAGGAATTGAAAAAATCTTAATCCAAGTGTCCTTTTATCCAGTAGAATGACATCATAGCCTGGGTTTATCTTATAGCTTGGTAATCTAATCTCTCTCTCTCTCTCATTTGAGCTTAGTATCTAATTCATTGTATATACATTGTAAATTTTAATTATATAGATTATATTGCCAATTAAATCTAAATAATTCTAGCCCGAATATGAAAGAAATTATAATAATCTCAAAAATATAAAATTATTCGTTCCCTTGGTATTTATTTTTATATCTCACCAGAGATAGAATTGCGATGATGAAAATTTTCGATGTCGAGATTTTGATGTTTTTATACGTTTTGAAGGTCCCTGAGTTATTCTCAGTAAGGTTGAGAAAAATTATGTAGGTGTATGTATGTGTGTCTGTAGACAAGATTAGACAAAATCGGTTTGAGTTAGAATAATGAAATTTGGTATACGGGCATTATTCAAAATTCGTAGTTTTCTATCAACTTTTAAGAAATGTAGCTCAACCGGAAGAGGGTCATTACTTACAACGTTTTGATTTTTTTCCTCTAAAGTGACCGTAAAAATAAAGATATATGTTTGATAGTTTTTCACATGATTAAAAATTGTATAAAACTGCTATATATAGAATTTCAGCTTGATTGAATTGCTGAAAGTACCAGAATTAATTTTTTAACACTGCAAATCACGCGCCAAGACGTGACGTGGTGCCATCAACAAAGAGTCAAACATGCACTGGTTTAATAAATATTATTTATTAATTTTAATTTATAATTAATTAAATTTAATTTAAATATATATGTTATTTTATCCAATTCAAATTGTGAGATAGTCAAGTGGAGACATTCCAGCTTATTTAATTTTATTCTTAAATGCATATATAATTTAAAGTTAAATGAAATTTTATCCATCCGCCTCTATTTCTTCATTATGCGGTTGATGCCAAGATTTCTTAATCAATATTTTAGCGATAAAAACATTTTTTTATTTATTTATTTATTTATTTTAATCTTTAATATCGATGAGCCTATTAATAGTTAATAAATGAATGATTAAATTTATAAAAATAATCGAAGAATTTTTAAACAAGTTCAATGATAGTTAAAAAAAAGAGAGGTCAAAATAAACCATATTCCTCCACTTCACAATGAATTAGAGGAATATGGTTGATGTGACCAAATCAACCGAATATCATAGTGAAACAGAGATAAAATAAATGAAATCTTTAAATTTAAAAATAATTAATATGAATGTTCAGTTTTATTCTCATTTTCTTGATAATGATTTATTAATCGTTGTCATTTTAAAAGTAAACGTTTTGGATATAATTTTATGAATTAATTTTCTATAAATTATATAATAAATAAAATTAACTTAAAATTAAGATTAAATATGTATTATTGTTAAAGACTTTATAATTTTGATATATTTGACAAGATTAAATATAATATCTATGAGTTTATTAAAAAATTTGTAAAATGGATCTCAGCCAATATTTCTAGGCCACCCTTTAACTCCTAACCCAAATCTTGTTCAAATTTGGACGTCTTTCTAAATATCTTTTCTCTATTTATTTAATAATTATTTTTATTATTCTTTTATTTTAATTCGTCGATGGTTATTTCCAGATCAGAATAGAAATTGTAAAAGTTCTTGTGAATGCCAAGGGCCTCAATTAGGCCAAGGGAGGGTTGGCGTATCGATTGGCAACCGTGCCCTGAGGTTTTGCCGAGGGTACCCGGTACCCCACTACGAGGTTCAAATTACAAGAGCTAAATAACGAAAGCTCATGGGTACAATACAAGCAGCAAGCAAAAAATTACAAAAAAAACTCATCAATTTAAAAAAAAAAACAAAAAGAAATGTCTAAAAGAAAATTCATTCGGAAATCTGTAAGTATGAACTGCATATAAAAGTATAATTTCATTTTATAATTTATTTTAATATTATAATATTATATCAAAATATATTTTAAATGTAAACATAAATTTCTAGTAAAAATTTAATTTTTCAAATAATTTTCTTTACATTCTTCATCGGTAAGTGATTTATTTTTATTTATTTATTGATTTTTTAATTTAAATAGTTATATAATTTAAGGACGAATAAATTGTATGAATTGTATGAAGCAATAAATTTTAAAAGTTAATTTTATTTAATTTATTTTTATTCTTTATGATATGGCATGAATGAGTTTTGAATAATATATTAAAATAGTTTATAAATCCTTGAAAGCGAAACTACCATGAATATGAATATATATAAACATCAATTTTTACCGACCGACGATAGTAGGGGAGGTATTGGTTTCACACCAAATTTCACATGTGGCAATTTTTACATATCTCTACGAATCATGCATTTTGTTAACAGAAAAAAGTATTTTTAGCATGATGTCTGTCCGTCCGTCCGTATAGATGTAATGTTGAACGGCCCAATGGATTTTGATGAAATTTGGTGTATTTGCTTAAAGCATCAGTATGAGGAATTGATCAACTTTTGGTGTATATCTGGAAACCGAAAGTGATACTATTACCGATTGACGATAGTAAGGGAAGGATTATTTTCTCACCAAATTTCACATGAGGAGATTTTTTACAAATCTCCACGAATCATGCACATTGTATTAGTTTTATCCTCGGGAAAAAATCATCTTCATTAGTTTTTTCTTTATTTAAAATTATATGACGTCATGCAGCCAGCTCCTAATTATATATTATAAATAAAATAAAATTAAGAGTATTCATGTTACATTCATATGTTTTTTATTGCATTAATAGATACATTTATATTATTTGAAATTGTTTCTGTAGCTGGAAATTAATTTATTTTAAACCGTCGGTCGGTTCTGCACCTGGCCACAGGTCAACTTATTAATTTCTTTCAGAAGGGTTTTAAAGATATATGGATGTGTGTGGTTATTAAAATATAATCATAACAGAAACTTCTTAAATATATCTTTTCCGTATAATAAATAAATATATGATATGATTTTATTATAAATTATATATATATATATATATATATATATTGTAATATATAAGCATAAAAATGAATTTTAATATACAATGGTGTGTCAACCTTCTAAAAAGATATTTTTAACACATGTGGATGATATAAAGAATTTTGCTAAATTGGAGAATGAAAGACCTTTGGTCATAAAACATGTGGTCTACAGATGTACAGAGACTCATCCGTGTGTCCAAAGTGGGGGAAGGGATGAAGAGTTTTCGTTGTTGGTGTAATAAGAATTTTTAAGGCAGTCTTGATCAGAATTGGAGAAGGAGTCACCAAAGCAGGATTGACATCCCGGCCACCCCTTTGAGGAGCGCCGCAGAGAAATCCGCTGGACGACACCCAAGACTCAAGTCTAAGAATTCTCCATTCATTCCTATCACATACAGCTAAGTGGTCGACCCTTGGTTATTAATATAATTGCAATTACTTAATGAAATTAAATTTCATTTCATTTCTAATATTTCTAACGGTACCTTAATAAACAAACAACTCTTTATAACTACTTTGTTATCAATTATTATAATATCAATTCTTATAATATTAATTCTTTAATTTTATAAAATACACTAGCTGCTCCGAGCGCCTTCGGCGCTCTCCACACCTAGACGGGGGCTCCGCCCCCTGTACCCCCCCGAGTAAAAGGTTTTCATCCATTTTGTTTCAATCAGTATATTACATAAAACATTCATTTCTTTTTGTGTTCTTATTTAAAATACATTTTAATTTAATTACTAAATTAATTATATATATTATTATTGTATATGTTATATATATCTATCTATGTGACTCTAAGGAACTCGAAAGTTCTTGGCCGCAGCAACCACATTTCTCCAAGTGTCCCTATCCTGAGCCCTTGTTCCATCTCTCTTACGTCCCTTCCTACACGTCCTTGGTCTTCCAAGCGGACGTTTTCCAATCCAAAATCCAAAATCTTTTTCCTCTACCATTCTCGTCGCGTCCCCTGCCTATCGCAGCTTTTTCGCTTTTTTAACCCTAACTATTTCTGAAGATGCATAGAGGTCATGCAATTCCTCGTTATGCAGTCTCCGCCATTCCCCGGTGACCTCATCTTTCTTTGGCCAATAAATGCTGGAAAGAATACTCTGAATCTACTCTCATCTCCCAGGGTCATAGACCTTGCGTCCCACCCATATAATACAACAGGCAAAATAATTGGTTTATATATTTTAATTTTGATTCCTTTTGATAATAATTTTGATGAGATAAGCCTCTTTACTGCATGATAACAGGCGTTTCCCGATTACAACCTCGATTTAAATTCTTCTCAAATATTATTATCCTTCGTGATTACATTCAATTTTTCTACATATTCAAATTCTACATTTTGTATATAGATTTTGTTACTAAATATTTTTTCTTATCACCATTAATTTAAATCTGAATTAGAAGAAAATTATAGATTACCTCCTCTTCCAGCCCATTTACCTATCCAGGCATCTTAATTTCTTAACACTCCGTTTTTTTAAATTTAAAATAGAAAGAGAGAAATAGTTTTAAATTATATTCGAATGGTCTATTATATTCTATATATGTATCAGTATTTTTTTCTGAATTTAATACCAAGTTGATTTTCAAAATTTTCCATTCGTTATGCATATGATTGATTACATGTGTTAAAATTTAAAAAAATTCAAATATTCTAATTTTTAAATTTATATATAATTTAATATTATTTTTTATTAATATCATATCAAAAAAGAGAATTTATTAAAAATTAAAAATAAAAAAAGAAGCCTATTAATAAAAAAATTGAATACAATAATTTTGATTTAAAACAAATTTTAATTTTAAAAAAATACTCAATATAAAAAAGACATAAATTTAAAACATCTCGTCTATATCATTTGTCTAAAAAACATATTTTAATTAACCAAGAAATCATTTTTGCACTTAAAATATATTTGTAATAATAATTGATACAAAATCAAAAATAATATAATTTAGTTATTTTAATTTACGTTTTAAAAATATTTTTGTATTCTGTTTTTTTAAGCTTTCACTTTCAAATAGAAAAGAAGAAATATTCCAATATATAGAAAGAATAAATAAAAATTAAGTTATATATAATCTAAATATTTTATTAAATAAATTAAAATGAGAACTTTTAGAATAAATTGATAACGGAATTTTATAAATTAAACCACATTTTGATATTAGTTATTGTAAATTTATTCAAAAAATAGAAAAATATAGACAACATTTAGATTGCAGAAATAGCAAATATCAATATGTGGTTTAATTTACAAAATTCCGTTATAAATAAAAACAACCACCAAAGCTTTAATAATTTAATAAAATTGAATTGATATTTGAATATTAGAATTTAAAATAAAAAGTGAAATATTACAATAATTTTTAAATTCTGAGCAAATGTCAAATTATCGCCACCAGCGCCTCTATGAGCTAGTATGGTAACTAAACTATTTTTAATTAATTAGCATTTCCTGAACACACCTTACCAATTAGCGGTTTTCTAAAGGAAGTCTGACATGCCCTGAGACCTACTGAATATACATAAAAAATTTCATAAGAATCGGTCAAGCCGTTTCGGAGGAGTATGATTTCAAAGTTTTGTGACACGAGAATTTTATATATAAGATAATCTTAGATTAATTTTATATATGCATTTTTAATCTGAACGAATTCAATTTTATCATTTCACTTATCATCCTTCGCGGATTCAATTATCCATTTATTCTTCATAAATTAATCCAGAGTGCTACCAAATTAATTTAATCATATTTTGAACGCATTTTTTTCTCATTAATCACCTTACCTAAGCCATCCAAAATACGACAATATATATATATATATATGTATAAATAAAATTCAATCAAAATCTGTTCATAGTTTGTTCATGTATACGGGGATGTCTGTATTCTGACCCCATATTTCATAACATTATACCTTAAAGAGGAAATTTAATTTCTTTAATCAATTCCATTATTTCATATAGATTGCTTAAGGCCTAAACGCTATATATCATATTTATATAATTAAATAAATAGTAGTCTATTTTTCTGATACATAATCAATAAACCAAAATTATTAATTTATAAATCTTCTTTTTTTTAATTAATTATTAAATAAAACGAATATAATAATATAATTTCTTTGAAGTAAACTATTTATAAAAATAAATACTGTAGTTTTAAATATTAATATATTTCTAAAAGTAAAAATATTTATATAAATGATTAATTTATGATCAACACAAATATTTTAAATGTATTGATTTTGATATTTGAAGTTTTTTTTTATATCGATTTTTACTATTTCGTCAGAGATAGTATTGCGATCACGAAAATTTTCGATGTCGAGATTTTTATGTTTTTATATGTTTTGAAGGTCCCTGGGTCATTTTCACTAAGGTTGAGAAAAATGTCTGTGTGTGTGTAAGTGTGTATGTAGACAAGATTACGAAAAAACGGTTTGAGCTAGAATAATGAAATTTGGTACACGGGCATTATTCAAAATTCGTAGTTTTCTATCAACTTTTGAGAAATGTAGCTCATCCTGGTACCCCACGTTTGCATTTTTATTCCTCTAAACTGACCGTAAAAATAAAGATATATGTTTGATAGTTTTTCACATGATTAAAAATTGTATAAAACTGTTATATATAGAATTTCAGCTTGATTGAATCGCTGAAAGTACTGAAATTATTTTTTTAAATTTTTTAACGTTTTCTGCCAATCACGAGCCGGCACGTGACGTGGTGCCATGAACTCGCTGATTTAATAAATATTATTTATTAATTTTAAATTATAATTTATAATTATTGAAATTTAATTTAAATATAATATATGTCATTTAATCCAATTCTAATTGCGATATAGTCGAGTGGAGACACTACAGATTTTTTTATATTTAATTTATCTTAAAACAAGAATTTGATAAAAATGATACAAATAATATATTTAATGGTTAAAAAAAGAAACAGTTGTGATTATATGACAAGTTTTCAAATGAAAGGCTTAATATTTTTTTTTTATAGAATATAAATTAATGAACATTTGATGTATTTTTACATCAAGAGAATAATACCGCCGCTGACATTGTTCTACATTCATTGAGAGCTATCAATGATATGAACGACCTCGATATTAAAAGTTTCGCATGAACAAAAGAACCCATCTGACATCTGATCTGAACTTTATGATTATTCTTATTAAAATATTTTATCATCAAAATCAATACATGATCCTTACTTCCTTGTATTATAAATAAAATAATAATAGTGTATTAAGAAACGATCTTGAGAAGAAATAATCTTATCAGCAGAAAAAAATTATTTTAATGTAAATTAAAATAAAAATTGATTAGTTAGTTGATAAACAAATGATTGATTTATATAGGCTTGGGTGGAGATTAACAGAGATTTTATTAAATTTTTTTAAAAAATACTAAAATTTTGATTAATTAAAAATAAGTTGACCTGTGGCCAGGTCCGAACCGACCGACGGTTTGAAGTAAATTAATTTCCAGCTACAGAAACAATTTCAAATAATTTTAATATATCTATTAATGTAATAAAAAACAGATAGGGATACATAAATAATAAATATAAACATTTTTAATTTTATTTTATTTATAATATATATGCAAGACCAGGCTATGACGTCATGAATGGCTGGATGACGTCATATAATTTTAAATCAAGAAAAAACTAATAAATATGATTTTTTTCGAGGATAAAACCAATACAAAGTGCATGATTCGTGGTGATAATAACCCTTCCCTTCCTATCGTCGATCGGTAATACTACCACTTCCGGTTTCCGGATTTGCACCAAAAGTTGATCAATTCATCCCACTGATGAATTAAGTAAATATACCAAATTTCATCAAAATCCGTTGAGCCGCTCAGGCTGTACACATCTATACGGACGGACGGACAGACATCATGCTAAAAATACTTTTTTCTGTTAAGAAAATGCATGATTCGTGGAGATATGTAAAAATCTCCACATGTGAAATTTGGTGTGAAAACAATGCCTCCCTTACTATCGTCGGTCGGTAAAAAGATAGCGATTTTTACAATTTAAAATAAAAAAAATATTTTTTTTAAGGGGTGAGGCCTTTAGATTTTTTAAACCTTCTTTGTTTAGTTTGGCAACCCTAACCCCCTTGTTAAGGTTATTGTTTCCAAAATTAATGACTCATGATAATTTTGGGTAATTATTATTAATAAAATGCCATTGTAAGAATTTTTGACGGTACACATTAATTTGTTTTCAAGATATTAAATATTCAATATTAAGTATCCATCAGAAATCAGAGCTATCAGTCAACATTAATTACAATTTGTATATTTTGTATCAAATTACATGCGGCAGATGGCCACCCTTAGTTTCAAATGCACTCATATATTTTCATCACCCTTCCATTTTGAATTTTTCATTATAGATGACTTCAAGTCATCCTATCAAATAAACAAATATTAATAAACAAAGATAAATAAAGTAACAAACTTATTAAGTTGGGTGTCGTCTAACTGGGGTAGAGGTGTTTTATGGTCAGTACAGCGAATCAACCTTTATTTTGATTAATCTTAGTTGGAGATCGCTACTTCTTATTTCAAAGTAGCTTCCCAATTTTGATCACATAGACTGACACTTCCTTGCTTCTTATTAGGAACCTTATAAAAAAATAAAAATAAAACTTTTTTATTTACCTTTTAATTTATAATAAATGACTAAACAATTTTAGAAATAAAAATAATAATACTATAAGATAACTAAATATACTGCTTTCGGAAAAGATGACTATTATCCAAAATACTGTACCTTATATCCGGTTTAAGTATCAGTATCGGATATAACAATACAAGTTGATTAGCTTAATAACACTGAAGTAATGGTGACATGACAGTCTCGGGAGGCATTCCTACATTATTTTTAAATTTAGGTTGATTAAGGTGGGTTTTTATGGACGGTAAAAGTCCTACATTATCTTCCAAAAAATCTAGCATATAGTCCCATATGAATGATTTCCCTCCCCTTTTTTTTAAAAAAAAAAAACAGTTTAATAATATTAGATATTAAGAAATGTATTTAAATTTTTTTAAGTAAAATTTTTAGAGAATTTTCATAAAATATTTTACATTTTAATAGAATTATATTATTTTTAATTGTAAATTTGTTTTTTATTTCTTTTATTAAGGATTTCAATAATTTTATTTTTTATTACTTTTTTATAAAATAAATTTTTATTTTATAGATAGAGATAGATAGATAAATAGATGATATATATATAATTAATTAACATTGTAGGGAATGGTGTAATATTAATTTGTATTGATCACCATTCTCTTTATAAACGTAGTTATATAATGGAATATTTATTTGTTTTGATATCATCCATCCCCTCTCCTGGTTCGAAACGAGTTGTGTTCGTTCCCCTTTTATGTTTTTTAAATCCCCTACGTATTTCAAACGGAAGGGTCGTTTCAAACCATCATTCTAGATTTATACTATAAAATCTAACAAGAAATATTCCATGTTTAAAATAAAAAATAACAAAGAAAAAAAAAATCGCAAAAATGTCAATTCTGTTATCAATTCATATATATACTATATATAAACAGTTGTTTCAATCCTTCAACTATATATATATATATATATCATTTATATTAATTAAAAAAAATGAATATAATTAATATATTATCATTTTAATAATATATTATTATATGTAGGTATGTATTAACTACTTACAAACAAATGTAATATAGTTTCTACTTATTTCTACCTGATTGTCATTGGATTTCTATGATGTTGTCAAGTTTAAATTTAAAATTTAAATATAAGTTACAGACTAAGTTTCTGCAACACCAGCAGAATTCATGACGCCATGATTTCTGCAAGCTCATCATTAAATTAGTTATAAAAGACGGCTTCTCGCTCTCATAGCCAGTTCTTAGTCAACTGACTTGGAGGCCGAAGGCTCTGCCCTTTTGCTCAGGGATTCATCGCGAATCACCTGCATTTGCTATCAATAGAAATCACTTCGATTATCTATTCATTACCCAGGAATCACCTAATGATTACCTGCATATCTTATAATCATTATATATTCCATATACTGAAAACTACTCTACACGAACTGCAAAACTTTGTATTGTTATTTGGAAATAAATAAACTTAAGAAAAAGTATCTTGTACTTTATCTTTTAAAACCGTTTTTTTAAAAACGAAATGAAAAAATAAACAAAACATTTTTTTTTTATTTTTGATATATAATTTATTAATTATAATAAATTTTATTCAATATTTAAAGAAAATGAGAATAGAGAGAAGAATAAAGAGGAGGTTTATTGAACTTTTAAAATATGGTGGAAAGCATTCTTCTATTTTACTAAGCGGTTTGCTTCGTTCCATGTTTTAAAATCGAATACAGATGAACTGCAAATAACATAGTATGGATTTAAAAGAAGGATTATTTCACTGAGAGAGAAGCATTATAGTGGAAAATCGAGGGGCGCCTTAAGCCAGATGCGTGGAAAGGATGAGTCAGACCATGATCCCCGGGGTCAAAGTAAATTAAGATGTGTTTAGAGGAAACTTGACCAGACTTGTTTCTTATATTATATGAAATCAGAATACATTATATAGATATATATAATAGAAATTCTTTTTGAAGTACAAAATTATGATTAATAATAGCAAAATAAGTTAATAATTTTTTAAAAAAATGAGTTCTCGATGGGTTTTACAAAAATAAATACAAGTTTAATAGAAATCATTCATTTTGCATTTTTAAGTTTATGTAATGAATAATTTTTTTTCGTTTACTTAGGAATTTACAAGGTTTTTGTTTTATTTTATTTTTAATTATTATCTTGGTTTTAATCTAATATAGATGTCGATCAATTTATTATTTTATTGTATTGATTACTTAAGAGAGAGAGGTTAAAAAATGTCCTGGAATAAATACAAGCTATTTCTAATAGTGATTGTAGTATACATATTCCTATTGATCTCAAATTAAATCTAGTATTTCAATAAGATAAAATTAAATTTTTAGATGAGTTCATTAAGAAAATTGAACAACAGTAGTTAAGTCTTATCAATTAGAATTAAATTAAAGAAAAATGGTTCTTAAAGACTGATCATATTTACATCCGGTATTTTGGTAGGCAAAACCACAAGATGTTAGCAATGGAACGTTGATGAAATAAATAGATGCAATGAATTGTCCTAATACCTGAGAGTGATTTTAAAATAACCCAATTAAACAACAGTTAAGTATCGGGGTTTTGAAATTCAAAAAAGACCAAATTTTTCCCAGGGACAAATTAATTTTCACAATCTTATGCTACACAATTGGTAAAAATTATTATATTTCATTTTATTGAAATCTCCCTTCCCTCCCCATTGTCAGGGTTTATTAATGGTGTAGAGGAAAGTAACTTGCGGATTATCGAAATTATGTGGCTCCCCTTACAGTATAATAATTGAAGCCAACCCTTTAGAAATCATAGTTTATTTACAATTCACAATCTTTAAAAATAATTATATAAAACATTCAAATACTTGTATTTTTCATTTTTTATTCTAAAATAATAGTTTGTGAATAAAACTATTTTATACAATTTTACCTATCAAAGATGTGGCTTTTGGTTTTTAAAATTATTTAAGTGGTAGACGACCCTTGCAGCAGTGTTAGTGATTGAAATTTTAATCGGAAATCTCAAAAGTTTCTCCAATACTTTGTATCAAATTTCTTGATCCGATTTTTTATCCACACACACTCAGACAAGTAGTTTATCTATTTAAGATGGCTTATCTACTCTTTCAAAAACCTTTTATCGAATGGTGTAAAATATCCCAAACATTTTAAGGAAGAAGGCAATCACAATAACAAAACAGTCGATTATCTATTGTGGTAAACTGAACAAAATAATGTATGTTTATGAAATTTGAACTCAACGAGATTGATCTTGCATTAAAATACATACCTACAGAAAAACATCATTGTGTAAATGTTATAAATTAGTTATTCTGATGTTAAAACGTAAAGAACAACCAAAATCTTATAATTGTTTCTTTTCTATACAATACATACTTTCAACTCAAAAATTAAAAATTTTATTTAAATCTTTGAAAATTTTAAAAAGAACAAAGGGTTCAAATCTGCCTCAATTTATTAAAAACTTAAATCTATTTAAAAATCAACTAATTTAATAAAATGATCAAATCAACTAATTAAAAAAAAACAATTATTTTGCCGGTTGTATTATATAGATGCGAGGCGTAGTCAATGCAATTAGGAGACGAGCGTAGATTTGGAGTAAATATTTGAAAATAGGATTCTTAGCAGCATTTATGGGTCAAAGAACGATGTCATTGCATGACATCTATAGGTATATCTCTAGAAATAGTTAGGGTCATGAAATCGAGAAGGGTGCGATGGACAGGACTAGTAGCAAGAATGGAAGATGAAAGGCTGGCGAAATTTTTGGAGAGACTGATCGGGATACTTGGAAGGACAAGGTGGCCGGTAGGAAGGGAAAAAAGGGAGATGGGAGAGATAGAAAGGTGTAGCTCAGAATAAGGATGCTTGGAGAAATGTGGTTGCTGCAGACAAGATTTTTTGATTTCCGCAAAGCTACAGAGATATGTAGATCAACAAAATAAAAAGACTTTTAAGAGAAACCAGTTATAAAGTTATTTGAAATATATAAATATAAAATATACGTATACATTTTGTTTATTAAAAATATAAAAAATTTATTTTTATTTTCAAAGGAAAGGAAGATAATAAACATTCCGTAATACCAATTTAAAAAGATCATTACAAAGTAATTTATTTCTAGATGAGAGCTCTCTTGGAAAATCTCAAATGTTTAAGTCATTGATAGTGTCGTATGAATGGACAGCGTAAGAATGAAAGCCATTGAGAGAAAAGCTTAAGGAGATATAAGACTTTACGAGGGAGAGAGAAAACCTTATCAGTTGCTGACCAAAAAGTCAACGGATTGAAAAACAAACACTAGCAAGAAATCAGAAATCATTCTCCATGAAAATATTTCAAATTGTTTAATAAATAACCCAAGGATCAACGCAATGATGATATACCGATTGTTATTTCACTTCAACTAAGATAAGTATGAATTTTTCATGGGAGGTGGTTAAATATATATTAATTACCCTTTCATTTGTACATTACAAAACTTAAAATAATCAATTATATTTTATAAGATTCATTTGAAATATTCGGTATATTCGCTTAAAATATTAAAATGATTAAAGTGGTTTATTAATCCATTTCTTTGGAAACTTAACACACTATGAGCGGGGCGGGTATTTGTACCCGTTGCGGGGACTGCCACTTATAAGCGGGGCGGATATTTATACCCGTTGCCACTTATATAATATATATTTTCCCTTGTGTCACTTAAAATTACTTATTTTTAACAATAACTAATATATATCCCTCATATAAGTGGCAACGGGTATAAATACCCGCCCCGCAACGGGTACAAATACCGCCCCGCTCATAGTGTGTTAATAATATAGATATATAACTTTCTAGAATTTTTAATTATAAATAATATTATTATTCTCATAATATATATTTGAATCTAAGAATATGAATTGCAACGAATTTTTAGAAAAATTATAATAATTAATTAAACAATTTTTATAAAATTGGTTTGTAATATAAATGTTTGTTTTAGAAACATCAAATTAAAGAATAATTATTATAAAACCAAAAACCAAAATTGAATAAGTATTATTATTACTAGCCCAAAGGACGATGTTTATAAAGCAATAAATTAAATATTCAATGTAATTTCCATAGAAGTAAAAATATTCTATAAAAAAAAAAAATTCCAAATGGGCGATTGTATATTTGTATTAATGTTCTGGTGGGTTCATATCGATTTTGATTTCGATTTTTGTCGTGTGGGAACATTTGTTTCTTTCATTTTTAACTGTCAGTGAGTTGAGTAGGATTCTGACGAAGGTATTCACGACATCTGACCTCCGTTAAGCTGCACTTTTACTTTCTTCAATAGGCATACATATTTATCAAGGAATTATATAAAAGCTAAATGATCTTGAAAAATCACAAATGAGCCAAAGTCAACTTGAAATGAACATGTTCTTTTACTTGTTTTTTTTTTTTATTTATTTTTTCGTTTCCCTTGTTTTGTTCTGTTATATTCAATCATTTTTATTTTCTTTCAATGAATAATAATTGTACATAACAAATACTCCCACACAATTTCTGCTTTCATCTCTAAGCTCAAACTTATAGCTTGTTTAAATATTATATTCCTATACTTAGACGTGCATCGATAGTCAATTGGGAAATCATTTAAAATTAATTATTAACAACATCTATAAATATCATTAGTAGTATTTCTTTCTTGTGTTTCAATAGATTATAGTAGAACATAAACATCAATTAGATAAGAAAATTCGTTTGTTAATTTAGGCATCAGGATTGTTTATATTTGTTTTGTTTTTGTTTTGTTTTGTTTCATTACATGGTAATCTTTTTATAATGGTAAGCCATTCTAAAATCATTTTTAAGATGGGTCGTGATTAAATTATAATTTTAAATAACAAACAAATTTATATTATATGTACTGAAAATCTTTTTTTAAATACTTTTTACTATCTCGACAGAGAGAGTATTGCGATCATGAAAATTTTCGATGTCGAGATTTTGATGTTTTTATACGTTTTGAAGGTTCCTGAATCATTTTCACTAAGGTTGAGAAAAATGTGCCGTGTGTATCTGTGTGTATGTAGATAAGATTAGAATTTTAGCTTGATTGAATCGCTGAAAGTACCGGAAAACACTGCAAATCACGCGCCAGCACGTGACGTGGTTCCATCAACAATTAGCCAAACACGCGCTGGTTTAATAAATATGATTTAATAATTTTAATTTATAATTTAATTAATTAAATTTAATTTAAATATAATATATCTTATTTAATCCAATTTAAATTTGCGAGATAGTCGAATGGAGACACTCTAGATTTTTATTAATTTAAACAATATTTTAAAATTAAACACCACAGTACGTATTAAAAAATAATGATATTTTTTTATTAAGAATGATACGAATATTGTAGTTTTTTTTTGTAATTTATAATATATAATAAATAATTTGTTTATTTAGAAATATTAAAAAATAGTATAAATACCAATTAAATATTGTATAAACGTCAATAGAAAAGAAAAACTCACAAAGCAAATATATTAATATTTAGAATGGAAAACATTTTTGTTGATTACAATTAACTCACTCGTGTATTTTGCGTAAAAACAAATAAAACAAATAATTTTATTTATTTTGTTTATTTAACTTAAAAAAATATATATGCATATGCATCATATATCAATTACATTTCTGATTAATCTGAATTATAATAATTATTATTTTTTCAGTTTATTTACTAGCGATTGACTTAAACATTTACTATTACATTTGAAAAACCCAATCGGGTAGACGGTGTAGAAGTATGAGTACTCAAAAGGATATTTACATACACAAAAATCAAGTAAAATTATCAAAGATATCTTAACATTTAAAACTCATATTCGGATTTATATTATGATATCTATTCTTTTTTACATTATTTTCGCAGAAATGCAATATTTGGAAATCCAACCTAAATGAGAAGAAATAGCATTACAAAATTTATTTAAAAAATCTGGAGTGTCCCCACTCGACTATCTCGAAAATTTGATTTGGATGAAATAACATATATTATATTTAAATTAAATTTAATTAATTAAGTTAAAATTAATATATAATATTTATTAAACCAGTGCATGTTTGGCTCTTTGTTGATGGCACCATATCACGTGCTGGCGAGTGATTTGCAGTGTTAAAAAATTAATTCTGGTACTTTCAACGATTCAATCAATCAAGCTGAAATTCTATATATAGCAGTTTTGTACTGTTTTTAATCATGAGAAAAACCATCAAACATATATCTTTATTTTTGCAGTCAGAAAACGTGGTAGGTAATAACCCTCTTCCGATTGAGCTACATTTCTCAAAAGTTGATAGACAACTACGAATTTTGAATAATGCTAGTGTACCAAATTTAATTATCACACACACACAGAGAGAGAGAGAGAGAGAAAGAGTGAAAGAGAGGGAGAGACATTTTAATAGTGAAAATCATTCAGGTACCTTCAAAACGTATAAAAACATATTCGAATATTTTCGTGATCGCAATACTATCTCTGGCGAAATAGTAAAAAGTAAAAAATAAGTTGACCTGTGGCCAGGTCCGAACCGACCGACTGTTTGAAATAAATTAATTTCCAGCTACAGAAACAATTTCAAATAATTTTAATATATCTATTAATGTAATAAAAAACAGATATGGATACATAAATAATAAATATAAACATTTTTAATTTTATTTTATTTATAATATATATGCAAGACCAGGCTGTGACGTCATGAATGGCTGGATGACGTCATATAATTTTAAATCAAGAAAAAACTAATAAATATGATTTTTCTCGAGGATAAAACCAATACAAAGTGCATGATTCGTGGTGATATATAAAAAAATCTCCTTTGGAGTGAAAATAACCCTTTCCTTCCTATCGTCGATCGCTAATACTACCACTTCCGGTTCCCGGAATTGCACCAAAAGTTGATCAATTCATCCCACTGATGCATTAAGTAAATATACCAAATTCCATCAAAATCGGTTGAGCCGTTCAGGCTGTACACATCTATACGGACGGACGGACAGACATCATGCTAAAAATACTTTTTTACCGACCGACGATAGTAAGGGAGGTATTGTTTTCACACCAAATTTCACATGTGGAGATTTTTACATATCTCCACGAATCATGCATTTTCTAAACAGAAAAAAGTATTTTTAGCATGATGTCTGTCCGTCCGTCTGTCCGTCCGTATAGATGTGTACAGCCTGAACGGCTCAACCGATTTTGATGAAATTTGGTATATTTACTTAATGCATCAGTGGGATGAATTGATCAACTTTTGGTGCAAATCCGGAAACCGGAAGTGGTAGTATTAGCGATCGACGATAGGAAGGAAAGGGTTATTTTCACACCAAAGGAGATTTTTTTATATATCACCACGAATCATACACTTTGTATTGGTTTTATCCTCAGGAAAATCATATTTATTAGTTTTTTCTTGATTTAAAATTATATGACGTCATCCAGCCATTCATGACGTCACAGCCTGGTCTTACATATATATTATAAATAAAATAAAATTAAAAATGTTTATATTTATTATTTATGTATCCATATCTGTTTTTTATTACATTAATAGATATATTAAAATTATTTGAAATTGTTTCTGTAGCTGGAAATTAATTTATTTCAAACCGTCGGTCGGTTCGGACCTGGCCACAGGTCAACTTATTCTGTTTAGAAAATGCATGATTCGTGGAGATATGTAAAAATCTCCACATGTGAAATTTGGTGTGAAAACAATACCTCCCTTACTATCGTCGGTCGGTAATAATGTTTTCTATTAATAATTTTAAATATTTATTTAATATACCTATATGTATATATTTTCGTGGTATTTAAAACAAATTTAAATGATAAATTAATAGATAAATTAAGAATGAATTTAATGAGTTAGATTTATTTTAATATTTTTAATTTCAATGTATCAAAGTTGTTCATGTCCTTTGGCCTGGACACATAAAATGTAAAATAGCACTCATATTTAAGTACTCTGAACAAAAAGTTGAGTGGAGAAGAAACAGCTTATTATTTGCAACTGATGTGACTTTATATTATTTACTATCACTTAAAAAATAAACTTATTACATAACTATTAATAAGAAAGGATTTAATTGGTTTTACTAAAGAAAAACAAATAATGAGGAAAAAAGTCTAAAATAAAATAAAAAGATGAATTTAAGATAATTATTTAATTTTATGTATAAAATGCGAGAATTTAAAATTTATATTAATTTTGTTTGATAGAATAATATAATAATAACATTGGATTTGATGTTTGAATTAATCTTTCGTTATTTCTGGAAAATGGAAGAAAAAGAAGAGAGCAATGAAAGAGAGAAGGTTGATTTTATATATTGTGAGATGGATAAATATAAGTGTTGAAGAGACGAACTTTAGAATTCGCGAGGGCCATATATAAATTAATGGTCATTTTTAAACAAATACAATGGAAGATAAAATAAATACAAACGATATCTAAAAGTATTCTTACAATGACTAAAAACAATTATTAGAAAGAGTCTGAATAACGTCGAAACTTAAATACAGACAATTGAAATGCATATATTATTATAACCATTAAAAATAAATTCAAATTTTTAAGATGATTGGACAAAGAATAAATTTAGAATATTTTAAATTTAGAAAACTAAGCAGGAAATTCCATCAATATTTTTAATGTCAATGTTATTATAATAATATTACTTAATAATATTTATTTTTTATTTTTATTATATGAATTAAAAATATTCTTATTAATTTTCAAACTCAATTTTTTTTCATTTCATGAAGGTTGTTCAAATTATAAGTAATTATAATATTTTATATAAAGTATCTTTATTTGGAAATTACTATCATCTTATACCATTTCTCACTAATTTAATTAAAATAATTATAGATCTTAGTTATATATGGAATCTCTCTACCCAAAATTTCAATTATTTATGAATATATCTATATTTAAGTAAATTTTGTATATGTATAAATATCTGTAATTTAAGTCTGTTTAAAGTTAAATAAGTATTTTTTGCTTGAAATCTAAATTATAAACATTATACTGGTATTATTATTATTAAGTAACATTTATGTTTTTTAAGTAATGATTTAAATATTAAATTCCTCACCTAATATGAAGAATTTTGAATAATTTATAAATATTTAAACGAATTTTTGTATAGTATCTTGCTATAAATAAGCTGGAGTGTCTCCACTCGACTATCTCGCAATTTGAATTGGATTAAATAACATATATTATATTTAAATAAAAATTTAATTAATTATAAATTATAAATTAAAATTAATATATAAAATTTATTCAACCAGCGCATGTTTGGCACCATATCCCGTGCTGGCGAGTGATTTGCAGTGTTAAAAAATTAATTCCGGTACTTTCAGCGATTCAATCAAGCTGAAATTCTATATATAGTAGTTTTATACAATTTTTAATCAGGTGAAAAACTATCAAACATATTTTAATGGTCAGTTTAGAGGAATAAAAATGAAAACGTGGGGTAGGTAATGATTCTCTTCTGGTTAAGCTACATTTCTCAAAAGTTGATAGAAAATTACGAATTTTGAATAATACCCGTATACCAAATTTCATTATTCTAGCTCAAACCGTTTTTTCGTAATCTTGTCTACATACACACATACTCACAGACATTTTTCCTCAACCTTATTGTTAGTGAAAATGACTCAGGGACCTTCAAAACCTATAAAAACATCAAAATCTCGACGAGATAGTAAAAAGTAAAAAATAACATTTCATAAGTAGATTTGGAATTTAATTATGTTATTAACTTTTATGTCATATTAGAAAAATAAAAAAGTAAAGAACTGTTAAATTATTTGATATTAATGATATTTATATACAGTGCAAGTGATTTACAAATCTGACATTTCTTTATTTATGCAACGGTTCGTTTAATGATTTCGTGCAGAAACGATAAGATGGAAAATGAGACAGCGTATCACCAGCTGGTGAACGGAATCGTCAATGATTGGAACTGATGATAAAATCCGACATAAATTTATCTCATTTCTTCGTGCTATGAATAATAGAATATAAACGCGATGGAGGTGTTGATGGATTTTGCCAATAGCTTCCACGATCTCAATTGAGTTATCATTCGAACGCTTAATAAATATAAGTAATTATATATTAAAGTGAGGTGGCAATGTCATAAATATCGAAAGGATTATAAATTTAAATAAATCATATAAATGTCTAAATGATAAAATTGTAAAAAAAAAATATGATCTTAACTCTATAACTACTAGTACCTGGAACACCGAGCTAGACCCTTTAAAAGATATTGATATCCAATTCTTTAATTATTTATTACAATTTAAATTTAAATAATATTATAGTGAAAAAATATTAAAAATTATAAAACTATCTAAAAATTAATTAATAAAAGAACAATGAATAAATAAATGTAAATTAGTAATTTAATAAAAAATAAACGCGAAAATAGATTAAAAAAACATATAAAATTAACTAATAAAAATTGATAAGAATTAACAAAAAATTAAACTACAAAACATTAAAAAATTGTTTTTAAAATATTATAAATAAACTTACAATGTTTGCAAGATAAATTTTTTTTGATGAAAGATTATAAAATATATTTCGTAAATTGATTCTAAAATATTATTAAAATAAATATTTTTAATTTTATTTCGAATATTTTAAATATAAAAAAATTAATACATTTTCAATTAAAAAAGAATGGCAAGTGGCAAATATGGATAACTAAAAAAACTAATGAAGATGATTTTTTCCCGAGTCTGAAACCAATACAGATCGATTTATCTTTGGTGTGAATTTCAAAAAAATTCTTAGAGTGGTTTAATATCTCAAAAATATACAAATCTAAATATATACATATCTATATAAATATATCCAATTTTTGTTAGTAAAATAAGATTAGATATAACCAGTAGTGTTCAAATTTTTATTATTTTTTATTTATTTTTTTAAATAATGAAAAGTATTATATTAATTGAAAAAATATGTAAAATAATATTTAAACAACAATAAATAAATATTAATATCATAATAATTTATCAAATAATTAACAAAAATCAATAATTTTAGAAAAAAAATAAACAAAAATAATAGTGTTATTATTTTTCATTGAAATATCTTATTAATCCGAGAAGTGGAGGATGCTCAGGGTGTTTTATTATAACATTTCACAAAAATACACCTTTTAAGAGTACCTGAGAAAATGATTTATGGATTGTGTGAACAATATAGACAGGAAAAAATATAAATACAACAGAAGAAATCATAAATTGATACACTATGTTTTTTTTTATAAAAATATTAAAACAAAAATAATTCGAACCAAATTGACAAATTATATGTCTACTAGAGACCGGAAAAGATAACAAGCATGACATATTGTTTATGAAGATAGGAACTAGTTAAAATTTATGTAATCTTCTATAAATAAAATATAATTAATGTTATTATCTATCTATCTATATATACCCAATAAACATATTTAGAATTTTAAATAATACAATAATGTAATTTATTTGAATCACATTTTCATATAAAAAATTATAATCAAATATTAAATATTAGGCTAATATTGTATAATAATAAAAATAATCGCACGTAAAAGTGCATTAACATATAATAAATAAATAGCAATAACCTTTACTATCTTCATGAACATCGTGTAATAACCTCTATCTTTTATGAGTTGCTATCTTCATGTCAAAAAAAGTAATTATAAATATTTAACAAATTCCTGAATCGAATAATGATTTATCAAATACTAATTTTGTTAATTATAAAAATTATAATTATTTTGTAAGGATTAAATCATGAATTAAAAAGAAAAAAAAAATATTGTAAAAATTAGAAATATCACAGAAATGAGAAACTATCAACTTTTAGTTTGAAATAACGATTTATTTTAGATTATAAAAAAAATTTTGTTTGTACCAATTAAGAGTTTTATAAAATACAAAAGAGATTGTTTAGTAAGTAGGATTCATTTTTGGGCGTTGTTTCCGTAAAAATCGAATGGTCGACCTTTGTTAGGTCACCGGGCCAGAGGTTTGAAACAAGTAGAATTTCTACTAATATATGAACAGGCAGCAAAAATTAGGCCCGTTAAAGGTCAGTGACAAATGCCACCCAGGACCGACTTAACTATTTTCATTAACACTTGTTTTACGGCATCGAACACCTAATAAAACAAAAAACAAAAAAGAACAAGCGATATTATAGATAGAACACCACCAAACGAATGTTATAAATGTTTTGTTCTTTTATTTAGGTCAATTTATTAACAAACAAAATAAATTCATGGATACACATATTACTAATTGGTTAGGTTTATATAACTATATCTATATATATATATATTTATATATATATATTAGTATTTTTAATGGCTCATTTATTATGAACAATAATTAACAAATACGGATAAAATTCCTATTTTTTAATATTGAAATATTGAAATAATGTTGTTTTTCTCTGGACAAGTTCAAAAAATATTCAACCCTTCCCCCCACCCTCACATAAAAAAAGAAGAATTTATTACATACATCAATGAAAAAGAACTTAAAATAGAGGTATATTTTTTGTTCTTGGTTAAAAAGAACAGTGATCTATTTATAAAAAAACTATTATTTATATACTGAAGGATGAAAATCATCAAGAAAGACCTCATTATAGATATTAATCAAATATAGGTTTATTTTATTTTATCTATCACAGAGGTCGGCGGACACCAGGTTGCCCACGAAGTCATTTCAAGTTCCCCTCACTAAGTATTAAATTATTCCTAAAAAATAAAAAATAAAAAAAAGGTAAAATGTTTTTGCGATCAGGCTCTTAAACATTTTCGATTTTTCAATATGGCTCTAAGTATCACTAAGTGTGCCCACCCCTGTTATATTATTTCAGAAATGTGCCCGACTATTGAAAAAGGTTGCCGACCCCTGATCTATCGAATAAGAGATGATATGAATATTTTAAATAGAAAAAGCAATAAATAATAGCTAACCATTATAAACTACTAATTCTCTACAAGTTTATTGTTATATGGAAGAAATATTGTATAATAGGCATTAAAAAGATATATGAGACCCAGAAGTATCGGTATTCAATTTAGTGAAAAATACCTAACTATCATCTTTTTATTGTGTTTAAAAAATAAGATGAAGTATTATACCTAGTAAAAGTATATGTATAATAGTATAGGCAATGAAAATTAATTTTTAAATTAAAAATAAAAATACTAATAAATATAAAAATACTTTCAATACGCTGCAATTTATGATATAAAAGCAAATATGAGACTTTATGTTTTGTTTTTTATAATGACTGCATTACTAGCAAAGCAGGTTATATCTTTTGATAAATATCCTTATTTTTAATTTTTTAAAAATTTAAATTTATATAAATATAAGGTTCAATTAGGAATTTATATATATACATATATATATATGATTATATTTTTTTTTTTTTTGTATGTAGAAAATAAGTTTAACGTTCTAACTACCACATGGTTTGTCGGATTGAGTTTAAATTTTGTGGATAGAAAAAACTATGTATTTTTGGTAGTTTATTTAAAAAAATTGTATGGATTATTGAGGATGAAAACTAATTATTCTATTAGATCTTTAGAATAATAATTACTTTGAAAATAATGATTAAATAATAAGAAATATCTGTGTTAAGTGTTAATATTTTATTTGTGTAATCTCTCTCTCTCTAATTTAATCTAATTATAATAATAAAATTTTCTATATTATCTATTCAAATATGTATGGAAATGAATTATGTTTTAACATAAAAGGAAATAAATGTTTATTTTATTTAATTTTTTTGTGAAAAATAATTAAAAATTTAAAATTAAAGAATAATAAATTTTAAAAATATAACCAATTATTTTTATTTTTAATTGACAAGACAAATATTTCAAATCATTTTTATTTTTACATGAAATTGAAATTCCATTTCTATCTGTTTTAAATAAATACGATAAACAGGTACTTCGAGTATTTATTTATTTTATTTTATATTTTTTTTCATTACGCGTGGACATGACCCGCGTTCGAGGTCATTCATTAATTAATCTATTTGAATTATGGAATGGTGTGTGCGTTGGAAAATAATAAATTAGATGTCGCTTTTTTTTCTAATAAGATAACAACGAAGACAATATCAATGCATAAGGTCATGTAAATAATTGATCAAAATGATACTTTTTACAGGTGTAATTTGGCCTTGATGGCAAACCGAAAGGACACCCACACATTCGCGCATTTCCTTCTTTTGCGATGAGAAAACATCATCAACAACAACAACAGCAAAAAGAAAAAAAAAACAGTGAAAGAAATGAAATAACAAATATAAACATGAAAAGTTAAATAAAACGATATCAGTAATACAAACAAGTCTCTTGTTAATCATTGAATGATTGCCGGTGTTTAGCAAGAGAAAAGAAAAAAAATAATTGAATTACT
Organism: Labia minor; assembly: GCA_963082975.1. Classification (NCBI taxonomy): domain Eukaryota; kingdom Metazoa; phylum Arthropoda; class Insecta; order Dermaptera; family Spongiphoridae; genus Labia; species Labia minor. The sequence goes on from OY720344.1 coordinate 98,392,792, forward strand.
AGATAAAAACACATCACATACATTAAGGTTGGAGGTTAATCAATTAATAATGTGTTTCGAACTTAAACAGATAATTTTAATAGATATAGATTGAGAATGTCGAGTATATCTTGTGTACTATACATATACTATATGTTATTATATTATATATATAACTTTAACTAATATTTTATTTTATGTATGGATAGATAAATTATTGTAAATATTATAGTTGTAGATTTCTAAATGAATGAATAAATAAATATTGTAATTGGACAAAGTTGAATAATAATTTACTAATATAAAAAGAGGAGATCATTATTATAGGAATAAGAAACTATTGTTCCAATGAAGTATTCTTCATCATTAATATTTATTGAATGTCACTTTACAAACTATAAAATATATTCCTCCTCAATCATTTTCTTTCAAATTATTTTTTTTATTGTATTTTTTTTAGTAGACTATCTAATTAGAATAAGTAACCGAATCCACGTAACTTCTTTCTAGTTATGACTGCTTCGATCTTTTCCCCTGCATCTTCCCCCTCTAAATAATATAATTTATTATATTCTATGTATTATATATTAAAAAATTTGTATTTTTAATAAAAAATCTAAATGAGAAAGATTATATTTTTTTTAATAAAATAGAAAATTAGGAAAAATAACAGACTTAAAAGGTATAAACTGATGAATATAATAATTATTATGTTCAAAAGAAAAGGTGTATTTTTAATTTTTTCGAGCTGTGTACGTTCAATTATAGTTTTTTTTTTTGTTATGTTGGTACACATATGTTTCTCATATGTTGACATTATCAGTTATTTTAGGAATACTACAAAGAAGTTATGCTACTTTTGCGATCGGAATTGTGGAAAAACAAATCATGGATCCTGCATCACGATAATGCACCAGCTCACACATTATTGCTTCGTCATTTTTTGGCCAAAAAACACCGTAATCATGCCTCAACCACCCTATTCACCAGAATTGGCTCCCTGCGACTTTTCCCTAATCCCAAAACTGAAGAGACCAATGAAAGGAAAGCGTTTTGCCACAATTGATGAGATGAAGTTGGAATTTTCTTTTGAACAGACTTCGTATATAAAAGTACATATTATGAAGTTATAAACACATATAAGTACATAAAATTTATTTCTCGCTCAAAATTAGACTAGCCGAATATATATATATAAAATTTCGTTTATTTATATTTATTTATAAATTAGCTGATTAAATTAAATAAATATATATATATATTACTAGCTGCTCCGAGCGCCTTCGGCGCTCTCCACACCTAGACGGGGGCTCCGCCCCCTGTACCCCCCCGAGTGTCCCTATTCTGAGCTATAATCATCTAACTCCTACCCTGTCCCATCTCTATATTTTTTTATATATCTTTATTTATGCAGGAAAAATTAATTGACATAATTATTAATTTAATTAAATAAAATTTAATAATAAAATATTAAAATATATATCGATATATTTATATATATATATATAAAAAGATTTTTATCTGCACATTGCTCAGAATTTATATTACCGCCATATTATCGCCACCAGCGCCTCTATGAGCTAGTATGGTAACTAAACTATTTTTAATTAATTAGCATTTCCTGGACACACCTTACCAATTAGCGGTTTTCTAAAGGAAGTCTGACATGCCCTGAGACCTACTGAAAATACATAAAAAATTTCATAAGAATCGGTCAAGCCGTTTCGGAGGAGTATGATTTCAAAATTTTGTGACACGAGAATTTTAAATATAAGATATATAAACTATACGCATCCACGAACATATTAGAATCCTTAAAAATGAAGAAGAGTGTAGAAACAGGTGGCTCGAAGGGAAAAGAAAGTGAAAAAAAAGTTTGGTTTTGGAGAACCCAATAGGGAAACGAGTGAAAAGTAGATAAAAGATGCATTGAGAAGACAATATAAAAAACACATGAGGGACTTAAGAATTATGATATTAGTTATTGAATGATGGTAGGTTATTAGAAGAATGTGTTGTTCAGACAAAGAACTTGCAAAATCAGTAGTCAAGGCATCCAAACTAATACTCGTATAAATAGATAAAGCTGGATAAATAATTAAAACAAATTTTAATTATAATGGTGTAAATCTGCATAATTATATTTTGATATTAATACAACAAAATATTATAAAATCTTATTTATTTATTTATTTATTTTTATTTATATTTATTTACTTATTTACTTACATTACATTATTCGTATTATCATTCCTAAAAAAAATATGGTCTGTAAAGTATCTGTCAGGTCTTACTAAAAGATTAGTTAATTAAATTATCTTTAACTATTTATTTTATTATTCAAATGTTGACTAATGACTAATTAAATACACAAGCTTATCATTTGTAACAGGAACGATATTATCGTGTTTCTTTAATTTGCAATTTAGTACTATTGTATTATTCATAGAAGTCTCAGCTTCCGAGGGCAGTGTCCCTTATGCTTTTTATTGCCCATGGTCTTCTATCTCCTGCGGGTTGATACAGACTCTTCTATGTAAATAGGTCTGGTGTTTGCATTTCCCCTTTTGGTTTTTCAGAACTACCCATTCCTTCCCTTGGTTCTTGCCTTAACGATTACCAGTAAAAAAAAGTTACCATTTCCAAGGGTGGATTGTTTAGTCAGGGTTGAGGATCATTTACCTTTTACACTATATTTATTTTAATAAATATATTCTCGGGCACGTCAGATCTATAAATAGACAAGCTTTGTATAAAATCCTTTTGTAATTCGTGGTTGGATATACTGCTGTCAAATAGAAGGAGAGAGGGAGGGAAAGAAAGACATCGAGTCAAAAGTTTAGGTTACAATAAGAGAAAAGTTTGCAAACTTGAAAAAAAAAAAACTCTTCAAATATATTTAATATAAATTTATTTAATTTAAAAGTTTGAAGATTTTATATTTTATTTTACATAGATAATAATATGTTAGAGATAGGATCTTTCTGAACTGTTGAATGTTTGAAAATCTTAGCATCTTTTGTTTTTTGTTTTTTCAAATTATGCTAATTTCATTGTCATTCTAAAATGAGGAGGGGAAAAACCACTAAAACTTCTTTCTATCTATCTATCTATCTCTGTGGCTGTATGGAACTTAAGCCACTCCCATCCAATCCCAACTCTCTCCCATCTCTCATTATCTCCCCACTCCGTTCTCGGTCTATCAACTGTTCGTTTCCCAAACGGTTTCTCTATAAACAAGTTTCTCGTCTGCTTTTTATTATCTTGCCATTGCGATCACGAAAATTTCCGATGTTGAGATTTTGATGTTTTTATACGTTTTGAAGGTTCCTGAATCATTTTCACTAAGGTTGAGAAAAATGTCTGGGTGTGTGTGTGTCAGAGGGTCATTACCTACAACATTTTGATTTTTTTCTTCTAAAGTGACCGTAAAAATAAAGATATATGTTTGATAATTTTTCACATGATTAATAATTGTATAAAACTGCTATATGTAGCTTCATTGAATCGCTGAAAGTATCAGAATTCATTTTTTAACACTGCAAATCTCACGCGCCAACACGTGTAGTGGTGCCATCAACAAAGAGACAAACATGCGCTGGTTCAATATAAATATTATTTATTAATTTTAATTTATAATTTAATTAATTTAATTTAATTTAAATTAATATATGTTATTTAATCCAATTTAAATTTGCGAGATAGTCAAGTGGAGACACTCCAGATTTTTTTCACACATTTAAGCCACTGGAACTTCATTTGAAGTATTAATATAATTAATTAATTATAAAAACAAAAAATAAAATATATATATATATATATATATATATATACACGGCACTATTGAACTCAAAAGTTTTTACCACAGCAGTCCCATTCCTCCATCTATCCCTACCCTATATCAACGTCAACCAATTCATCTCTTTATCCGATTTTCTGAATATTTTAATTTCTAATTATTACATATAATTAATTAATTAAGATAAAGGTCAAATCTTCATTATTTATAAAATAGATAATATTTTTGTTAAATTATTGTTATAAAAATAAAGAATTGAGCGAAATGATTTTAAATTAATTCAAGATAAGAAAAAAAGTGCCCTGCAGGGCATTTAACCCAATTACTTCGCTATTTTTATTTTATCATTTTAAAAGAAACACTGTGGTTTAGTAAGCCACACCGCAATGCAGTACTCCTGAGATGTTCAAATAAAGATTCATTGACTTATATTCAAATTTATCGATCAAAATAAGTATATCATTTGAAAAATTTTTAATATTTAATAAATAAATTATTATAAAAATACAAAATTATTTTTAATTAAATAAATTTTGTCATTTCAAGTTTGTATTTGGTTTTTCTGATTTCAGCCCCAGAAGATAGAATCTTTATAAATGTTCTCAATGTTCTTATTTACATAATCAAAAATATCATACTTGTTGATTAAAAGTAAGTATAAGATTTTGAAAAGCGATATCAACTGTCTAATTAACACCTTAAACCTTTTTAAAAATTATCTCAGGTGTAGAAGTTTGAAATGTAAAAATCGAATAAAATATTTACATTGACATAACTACAATTTCAACTATCAATATAAATCAACTGTAATGAAATCAATTTGGATATGTGTTTATTTAATAGTAGTTTGGGGATACAAAGTATTTAATTAAAAAAAATCGCTCGAGAAAGTCTTTGGTTGTCAGGTTGGTTGTTAGTTTTCTATAATAAATTTATTTAAAGGTATCAACCAAATGAGTTATAATTATAGCTCTAGGTTAAAAAAAAACAACTTTTAAATGTCGATGAAATTAATAAAGCTAATGAATTAATTAATGAGAAGATTTTGCTTCCTTATTAGTGGACCTGCAACTGAAACAAAAGGCAACAAAAACTATTTCAGGTCAAGGTCAATCGACTGATGAAGTCTCCGATAAAGAAAGACTTCCTGAATGACTTTTCAATGATGCTTTCAATAATTTTTCATTTGTTTTTAATAAACAATCTATCCAATTTCATGATTATTGCTTTTAATTATCATTAAAATATATATATATATATATAATTTCTTAAATATAATAAATTATTCAAACGATTGGAGGGGATTCCCTTAAAATTACAATATATATGGGAAATGAAAATTATTATGTTTTAAAATTTTGATTATTTTAAAAATATATCTAAAATCTTCTAAAAATTTTTAAAATTCCTCTTTGCATTTTATTTATTTATTAGATTTCTAATTTGTTTTTTATTGGAATTTTTAAAAATGTTTCTAAAATTTAAAGAAGATTAAAGATAAAGATTAGATTGAAGAGCAGGATTTTTTTTATGCAGTAGTGCAATACGATTTCTTCACATGGATGAATAGACATTTATAAGAAAAAAATTGATTCATTTTTATCACTAATATAAATAATATTATATGTCTATATATTAATATTTACTTTACTTAAAACTACACATTGAGTATAAAGTATTGCAATTTTACATTCAAAACCGATATTAAGATTTTGATAGTTCTTTACGTTTTATGGTCCCTTGAATTTTTGACAATATGGATATATATTTAACCGTGTTGTGCTACTCATACTTACTAATTTTTATTAATTAATAAATATTACTATATCATAAAAGTATGAGGTGTAATATTATGAAATAATGTTTATTACCTACAGTTGAAATTAAATAAAAAAAAACAAAATAACTAATAAAATAAAAATAAATTTGGACAATCCATATGTGAAAAATATGCAAATTAAAAGATTAAAGATCATAAAAAGTTAATTAATATACGATTGTTCAGTTTATAAATAATTATCTCTTCTACGTTTGATCAAATCGTATTCATCACTATTAATTTTGTTTTTTATGAACAGATTTAGTCTATGGTTTTTAATTATCAATTTAAATTTATAATCATTAATCTTATGTTTATATATAGTATATATGTATGAAATTATTATCTATACTAACGAATTTATTAATTGTAATTATATTGCTATACATAAATGTGTCAATCTAATGAAAAAATGAGATAGTAAAACAAATAAATCTTTTCACTTAAGTGTCTATTATAATAATTGGTTTATGTATAAGGGATTTACAAATAAAATTAATGAAAAAAAAATAATAAATTAAAATGTTATGGTACGTGAATAGAGGAAGAAAGTTTAACTAAAAACAAAACTAAAGTCACAGAGATTAGTAGGAAGAGTGAAAAAGGTTTGAGTGATAATATGTAACATAGTTAAAACTTTTAGGAGATGAGAGTGGGTTGTTGTTGTTGTTGTTGCTTGTGATAAGAATTCACGAGTATATCTCCGAGATAGAGAAGTATAAATTTTAGAATTTTAAATTAAATTAATTAATTGAATTCAATTAAATTAAGAAATAACTTGTTTTTATTTTATTCAATTAATATTGATTTTAATCAATTAAATGAAAGGTTACTATATTTATTTCCAATATAAATAATAAATGAATAAGTATTTATGTGAGTTAGATATTATTATACTCAGGCCCCTGTTATTCTTTCTACCAGCCAACATCACCACCACCAAAAGTAAATTTGTTACATATTGAAAGAAAGGAAACTTTCTAAGATATTTTTTTTTTATTTTTTCAATGTAATATTTTTAAATCAATGACTTTATTGTCTAGTTTTCAAGATTGTTTATATTTAAATTGTTTTTAAAATTATCTAAATAGTTAGATAATCAGTAAATAAGTGGCACGTGTAGTGTATTCCATCATATCATTCATTCTAAATGAATATCGAAGTTATTTAAGTATACTTATATAAATAATGAAAAATAACAAAAATAAATAAAAAAAAAAATCTGCAGTGTCTCCTCTCGACTATCTCGCAAATTTGAATTAGATCAATTAACATATATTATATTTAAATTAAATTTAATTAATTAAATTATAAATTAAAATTGATAAATAATATTTATTAAACGAGCGCGTGTTTGGCTCTTTGTTGATGGCAACACGTCACGTGCTGGCGCGTGATTGCCAGCCAATATGTTAAAAAATTAATTCCGATACTGATTCAATCAAGGTAAAATTTTATATATAGCAGTTTTATACAATTTTTAATTATTTGAAAAACTATCAAACATACGAGGGTTGTCTGAAAAGTTTCCGACCTGACCAAGAAAAACGATGTTTTTCAATTTTTTTTGCTATATTTTTCAACATAATCTCCATCAACACTGATACATTTCTCATAACGGTGTTCTAATTAATTTAATTAATTAATAAATTATTTAATTAATTAATTAAATTTGATTTAATTTAATTTAAGTCTGATCAACAGTTATGAATCGACGCAAAAATTCGTTTGGATTACCAAATTGTCGTTAGAAATGATTTTTCCGAAGCAATTTTTGGTCTAACGTTAGGAAATGCGGCACCCACGTTGCACACAGCTTTCCATATTCAAATGGTTTTGCAAAATATTTCGCACACGTTCAGCTGACATCGTACAGGTCTCAAATATCTTGAATTTTGAAAAATAAAACAAAAAAAAAATTGAAAAACAGCGTTTTTCTTGATCAGGTCGGAAACTTTTCAGACAGCCCTCGTATATCTTTATTTTTACTGTCGGAAAACATAGTAGGTAATGACCCTCTTCCGAATGAGCTACATTTCTCAAAATTTGATAGAAAACTACGAATTTTGAATAATGCCGGTGTACCAAATGTCATTATTCTAGCTCAAACCATTTTTGCGTAATCTTGCCTACATACACACACATACACATACACACACAGACAGATATTTTTGTCAACTTTAGTGAAAACGACTCAGGGATTTTCAAAAAGTATAAAAACATCAAAATCTCGACATCGAAAATTTTCATGATCGCAATACTATCTCTAGCAAGAAAATCAAATAACGAAAATAATTATGCTTATTTTCGATTCAATAAATATATAATTTTAGAATTTTTATTTAATTACTATTCTCATTAAAATAAATTTTAAGTTGATGAGAAAGATTTAAAGGAAATTTGTAAGGATTAGGAGCGAGTGATTTGAAGAAAGACGCTAATCTTTCAGATCATTGAACTGACTAAGTACGTTGACAGAACAGGATGTCCAAAAACTTATTCATGTCTTTCACGCAAGATTATGATCGAGTTTCGTTACAAATTTCTTTCAAAGATCACAGTCACTTTATTTTTTATATCACTAAAATTCTAATATATATTCTTAATTATTATTTTTTTATTTTTAATCAAATGGTTGATAATCTTACCCTCTCTTCTACACTACAACCCTCTCTCACTGTCTCATTTATTGTCCAATTGACTACAGAAGATGGCTACATCAATATAAAGTGCGAAAGGTGAAGGTTTCAGGAACTATTCTCAACTGACATATAGGTCTAACCTTTGCTGTATATTTAGACACTGAAGAGGGACACCAAATTCATTGAGCGCACCAATGAATCCCCAACCCTCCCCCCCCCCTTTCTATCCTTCCATCATTCGAGTACCATCGCTCATTCCCTCACAGAATGCGCCTCTCGGCTAATTCCTATAAATAAACATGATCAACAACATCAGCAGTGAACCGAACAACCCAACGTCAGTGGCCTTTGTGCTGTTTAAGTGTAAAGCTTCCTGGCTCCTCCTCCCTGATACGGGTGAAAAAATTAGCACACGAAATATACTCGTATTATGTAGATACTAGTATGTACTGTGAGTAAAAACACTAATCTAATCAACACAAATGTTTATTTTTTTTTTTTTTTTAAATTTTATATGTTTCTTTAAGATACAAATTTATCAATATTTATTTGATAACTTTATTCAATGATAATAATAGAATAAAATTTAATTATTTTTTTTTTAAATATTATTTTATTAACTATTGAGAAAGAGAAGAATATAATTAGGAAATTAATATATGAGCTCACACTCATAGGGGCCATTAAACTGATATTCAGTTGATAGTTGGAACATTCAACTTTTGTCCAAATTATCACACAAAACACATATTATTTATTTATTAAATGTCCACTGATAATAATTAATTAATTTTGATTATTTATTTAAAAGTATTAATAATTAAATATAAATTTATAGCTAGGTAAGTATATATTTTTTGATTATTTCATTACATGAAAAAATAAATAAATAAATTTTCACTTGAATAATAAATTTGTTTTTTTTTTTTGTTTAGAAATAAATAAAAAAATACTTAGTAGATTACTATCGGTAAGGAATTAAAAGAAAATTAATTAATTTTATTTATTACGCAATAAATAAAGGTTTTTCTTCATGCATTTAAATTATGTATTAATTAATATACGCGTAATTTGAGCACCTGAACTTTGTGATGAGACAAGGAACATCACAAATATTTATGAAATAAATAAGAATAATTAATTTATTATTAATAATTAAAAATAATATTTATTATTGTTTATTTAGCTGTGCCCCACTAAAAATGGCTTTATGCTCGCTGTTAAGAAATTTGGTATTGATTGATTAATTGACAAATTATGATGAATCATGAACCAATGACCCTATCTATCTTTAAAATCTCAATATTAATAATAATAATAATAATTAATAAAATAATTAAATAAATTTCAATTATTTTATTAATTAAAATTCCCTTGATGATCTTTTATTTAACTAAAGAATTATATTTCGATTCCATGATCTGGCCAAAATATTTCCACTTTAGTTTTTTTTTTTAGAATATAAAAATATTTTACATTTACTGTGAAATCAAAATAAAATATAAATAATTGTTCACTGGTGTGTGTAAATGGATGTTTAAGGCATTGAATTTAATAAATTGAAAAGTTCAAATTTTATAAATTCAATTTGATTAAACAGAAATTGTTTTCAAATTTTCATAAAATTTTCTATAATTTAACAAATTGAAAGGCTATTTATTGTCTGTTAGGGTTATTATTATAAAAAATTTACATATTTTATTAAAAAATATGTTTAAATAAAAATATTATAAGGGAGGATTGAGGTCGATGAAATGCTATTAATATTTAAAGTTTCGCCCCTCGGGAGTTTGTTAGTCAGTGGAGTGGAAAGAAAAGCTATTATACTATCCGGTCAACACACTCACTATGTCTAATTGATTAAATCAAAATTAGTATTGGTATTATTTATTTTAAGAAAAACACATAGTGACAAATGTATATAATTTGAAAAATGAAAAGATAATAAATTATTCATTGTCCCAAAGTATAAAATAATAAATAAATATATAAATAAAAAAATAAAATTAAATATATTTTAAGAAGTATATTATTTTTTCATTTATTTATATATTCAACATGACTAGCAGGAATTTTCTTATCTTGCCAATTCAAATAATATATTCTAAATTTATGTTAATAAAAATTTCTTAATTTTTTTTTTAACTATAAATTTCTATTTTAGTATTCTATAGTAATTTACTCTCTCTGTCTCTCTCTATTTAGTTATGAACAAACGTTACAGTACTTTCATTTTTATAATAAAAATAAATAAAGCAAATAATAATTAGAATTATTTTTATTATTATTATTGATTCTAAAGACCCAAATCCCCTATTGACAAATTTACTCAAATTACTTAATTTGATTCCCTTGTGATGCCGGGTCAAAGTTCCGGGCATGGCAAGGAATTTCTCTAGCTGGGGACGAAGTCCAGTCATTCTCCGGAATCAATATTGGGAAGCTACTTGATAAAAAGTAACACCTCTAATCAAGAAAATCAAGATTAAGATTGAAAGGAGCCGTTTTACTGATCATAGAACACCTTTACTCCGATTATTCGGCAACCGACTCGTTAGGCGTTCTTCCCGTAGTATGTATATATAAAAGTCAGAGGTTTTTTTTTTCTAATTTTGGATCTATCACCTTAAATAATACATTTTTGAGTACTTGATGAGATTTCAACCTTCATCCTCAAGTTCAGTAGTTCAAGATTTTCTCATTGAGCTATGCTCTTGATATAATTAGAATTAAAAAAAAAATAAAAGAAAATATAATTAAATATATATATTAATTGATTTATAATTTACTTGTCAATCATGGGACATTTTTCATATTTTAGAATATGTATTTTTTTTTTTTATTTTCTTTATAATAATTAATTTCGATCTTTTCTGTCAATGTATCAATGATATATCATACACGTAGAATAGCGTTGTTAGATAATTAAATTATTCATTAAGAATTTCAGAAAAACGATAATAAATTAGAGATATTATTATAATTATTATGGTATATATAATATAAAATCAAAAAAATATAAACAAATGAGAGACAAAGGATGAGAGGAGAAAAATTCTTTAAAAAAACAAACATCCGATTAGTTAATTAAATTTTCGAATGAAAATATGAAATCAATATTTAAACAAAGAAAAAAATATATTGATACACATGATAAGCGGGCATTTTATTAATTTTTTTTTTTTTTCAATTAAAGTTATAAAATAAAGAACAGGATATTGAAAAATGAGAGAGAATTATCTGACATCCGAATGAGGGCAGGATTATTATTTTATACATCGTTCTTATTTTAATAAACCAAAGTGAAATAAAAAAAAAAACTTAACATGATTATTTGTATTAAATTAAATTAAATTGTATAATTGTCATCGAAATACCTAAATTTATTAAACCGAATTGTAATTATATATCAATAACAATATTTAGAATATTATATTAATTAAAATAACTATACTATATGTGCCTATATTAAATAATAATTAATTTTGATATATATAATATTTATTATTTGAAGCGGAGAAGATGGTGGGAGAATTAAATTTTTTTTAACACCCCCTCCTCACACACACCTTCGACAATAATTTGGTGGCACATGCAACGTAGCCATACAATTTCTTTTTAATTGAAAATTTTATAATCAATTCCATTATATTTTGTAATAATTAAAAATATTAAGTTGTATTATGAATGTTTTTTGTTTTACAGAGTCAGAAGAAGAAGAAAAAGACAATATTACAAAAAGAGCTCTATAATCAAAAAAATCTGGAGTGACTCCACTCGACTCTATCTCGCAAATTTGAATTGGATTAATTAACATATATTATATATTTAAATTAAATTTAATTAATTATAAATTAAAAATTAAAATTAATAAATATATATTAAACCAGCGCGTATTTGACTCTTTGTTGATGGCACCATGTCTTTATTTGCAGTCGTGTTAAAAAATTAATTCCGGTACTTTCAGCGATTCAATCAAGCTGAAATTCTATATATAGCAGTTTTATACAATTTTTAATCATGTGATAAACTATCAAACATCTTTATTTTTACGGTCAGTTTAGAGTTTAGAGGAAAAAAAAATCCAAACGTGGTAGGTAATGACACTCACCAGGATGAGCTACATTTCTCAAAAGTTGAAAGAAAACTACAAATTTTGAATAATGCCCGTGTACGAAATTTCATCATTCTAGCTCAACCCGTTTTTGCGTAATCTTGTATACACACAAACACACACCAGAAATTTATCTCAACCTTAGTGAAAATGACTCAGGGACCTTCAAAACGTATAAAAATATCAAAATCTCGATATCGAAAATTTTCGTGATTGCAATACTATATCTGACGAGATAGTAAAAATCTAAGATTAAGATTTGTCAATTAATTTTTATTGGGACTAAATATTTACATATTATAATAAAAATATTTTATAAGAGTTAATGTATAGTGTAATTAATAAAAATTTAAAAATAAGAGAACATTTATATTTTATACTTAAAATAGTAATTAATTCCACATAAGAGCGGCCAGCTTTAAATTAAACATGATTTGAAAAAAAAGCAATTACATTTATTGAAAGAATAATAAAAAAAAAGAAATTTGCATTTATATTATATCTATTCATAGAGTTGAAATTTATCTAGGCATATATATTTTAAACTAAATAAATCATTTGAAAAATATCAGTCATGTAGATCTGAGACAATATCTACTATTCACCACCATTATTTGACCAATAACTCTGATGATATATTTATTTATATATATTTCAAGAGAATAAATTCTTTAATGTGTTAAGCTCTTATACTAATGAATAAAAATTATAAATAGTTAAATTATCATAATGTTAATTTAATGAACTCAAGGATGATAAAATTAAAAAAAAGATTATGTAATATTTATAAATGATAATAATAATGATAATTAGTACGAAAGTATCTTCTACAAAAAGAAAAGTGTAAAATAATGAATTTAATTTTAATTGATTTATTAAAAAACAAAAGCAATTCCTGATAATTTATAGTCTAATATATATATATATAAATTATTGACAAATAAAAATTTGCAATTATTCAGTCAAAGGAGTTAATTAGTTATATAAGCGAATATAAATAATTTGATTTTTTAATGATCTTTATTTTCATCATTTTTTAGTTATAATTTATATTTTTAAATTTTTTTCCTTAAAATTTTTAAAATTCATACATATATATATATATATATATATATATATATATATAAGAATAACATGTAAACAGATTGAAAGGAAATAAAATTCTTTTTATACAAACGTATACCTATAAAAATATAAAAAACGATATTTATAAATCATCGAAAGTAAAAATAGAACCAATTTCATCGATTATTTAAATTAGAAATTTACTATTACAAGACATCTTCTCAATAATATATGTCAAAATTTGACAGTGATCAGAAGATTAGTTTACTAGATATATCATTTATATTGAGGCAACTTTTGTTGTCTTAGTTATCTTAACTAAAATGAAATTTATAAATATACAAGTTTTTAAGAGTAATTTTTAATTAAACATTCAATTAACTTTCAAGTTGATTGATATATTTACTTTATGCGCATTTCGGTTGTCAACCTATTATTGAATTGAAACATACATAAAGTAAATAAATCAATCAACATCAAACTTAATCGAATGTTTAATTAAAAATTACACTTATTAAATTGTATATATTTAAAATTTTAGTTTTAAGTTTAATTATTAAAATGCTTAAACCGTTAAATGTTAAAAACTTTTAATTTCATATTATTTACTTATATTTAATAAAAAATATCCATTTTTTTTAAATTTAATCCTTAGATTTTAAAAGAGGAAGGTTATATACATATAAATAAATAAGTATATCTATATTGATAAACATTCTTTTATATGTGAATTGATAAACAGCCAAGGTCACCAATCAACATACTATATGCATATTTATATATTATAGAAAAGGGGGACAAAGTTATACACTTTTGTTATAACTTTAAAACTGTTTGGTTTATTTATGAAATAAAAAATAATTCAAATTTTAAAATTAATTGATTTGATAGACTTATAATTTATATTTGAAATAATGTGTTTAAAGGCAAATGTGATGAAAATAAGTTTAAAAGTGTACATATATTTAATATTGTAATTATAGAAAGTGTAAATATTTCATTATTATACTAAGGTTATTTCTAAATTTTATAGAAAAATAAATAAATATTCGATAAAGCTCTTATATAATTGGCAGAAAAATAACTTTTAATAATTAAATATATTTTAATTTATAAAACTATACTAAATAATTGAAATTATCAAGTATATAAAATTATTATTTTTAAATAGAATAAAATTTTCATAAAACATTAAAAATTATACCCCATGAATAAACTAAAACTTGTAGGTACGATTTATTTTCAATTATAATATAAAATTTATTATTATTACTAACTAAATAATATAAATTAGTATATTGTAATTTTAGAATTCATTTTACTAAATATGACCGATTATATTTTTAATTATAAAAGTTGCGTTATTTTAATTCAATGAAGAATGAAAGATGAGAAATGGCATACTTTCTTTCCCATTAAAAATGAATATCACGAACAATTAAAAAATCATTGTCATTGGCTAAAATTAATATATCGCTTTAATTAATTATGATAATATAATTAATGACAGCAAATTTTATTATTATTAATTTTTATGTTATATAAATGGCAATATTCCCATTAATACTATTCAATTGAATATAATTATTATATTTATTTTTAATTTAAAATTATCTATAATCTATTAGTATCTTATATTTAATTATTTATTAATGTGATATATATATAAAATTTTCAAAAAGTAAAACATTTTTTGAAGAATACACTTGATGAATAGAATCAATACAATATAGTATTTGTGAAAATAAAATATATAATATATTAAGAATTAAAATAAGTTGACCTGTGGCCAGGTCTGAACCGACCGACAGTTTGAAATAAATTAATTTCCAGGTACAGAAACAATATCAAATAATTTTAATATATCTATTAATGTAATAAAAAACAGATATGGATATAACATAAATATTTTTAATTTTATTTTATTTATAATATATATGCAAGACCAGGCTGTGACGTCATGAATGGCTGGATGACGTCATATAATTTTAAATTAAGAAAAAACTAATGAAGATTATTTTTCCCGAGGATAAAACTAATAGAAAGTGCATGATTCGTGGAGATATGTAAAAAATCTCCTCATGTGAAATTTGGTGTGAAAATAACCCTTCCCTTCCTATCGTCGATCGCTAATACTACTACTTCCGGTTTCCGGATTTGCACCAAAAGTTGATCAATTCATCCTACTGATGCATTAAGTAAATATACCAAATTTCATCAAAATCCGTTGAGCCATTCAGGCTGTACACATCTATACGGACGGACGGACGGACAGACATCATGCTAAAAATACTTTTTTCTGTTTAGAAAATGCATGATTCGTGGAGATATGTAAAAATCTCCACATGTGAAATTTGGTGTGAAAACAATACCTCCCTTACTATCGTCGGTCGGTAAAAAATAATATTATTATTATTATTGTTCGTTTTTAAAAATTAACTATTAAAATATTAATTTTCGAATATGACTGGTTTTATTGTTAACTGTACCGATTATTTACAAATTTAATTTTATAATTAATCTTATTAATTAATTTCTCTTTGATTGATTACTATAAAATTATAAAATAAAACAAATCTGCTATTTCAATAAAGAATATTGACATTTCTGAATGGAATATTAGAAATACTAAGTATATAATTTATGAAATAAATTGACTTTCTATGTATTTTAAATTATTACTATTTTGTTGACATTTGACATTAAATAAGTCCGATGAGTATGCATCTGTGTGTGTGTGTGTGTGTGTGTGTGAATGGAATTAAATAATTAACTTATCAAAATTTGTATAAAGAAATAATAAAATGGTGCTATTCATGTAAAAATGATGGAAATAATAGGTAAAATTATTTATTTAAAAAGAAAAATAAATAGAGAAATTTTGTTTAAAAAAAATTATAAAAAGATTGACAAGATATAATTATTTTTATATGAAGTGAATAAATGTTTTTATTCAAAAAAACAAAACAAATTATTTACTTTTACTGTGAATCAAATAAATTATCAATTTATTAAATGAATTTTAAAAATATATATTTAATAAAAATATTTATCAAAAAAGATTATTGAATTATTTCCGGATGAATAGAATGCTATAATAAAAGAAAAGGTAATATTTTTCATAAAAATGTTATCATTTAATAAATAAAAATTAAATAAAATACGAGATATTTAATTATATATATATATAAAAACAATTCTAAGTATTTAATATAAATAAAATTAATTTGTGGGTTTATTGAATTTTATTTTATTCTTTAAAAAAGTAATAAAATAAAACATAATTTTCTAAGTATTATAAATTATATAAATTTATTTATTTAATTGCTTGTATATATTATTTATAATAATTTGAGTAAAGATGAATGGCCGTCTAAATTCTATATTTTAACATTTTAAAAGATTAATTAGCATTATATATTTATCTTTATATGTATATAATATTAATTGTAATATTTTTTTAATTTTAATATCCAATTTTTATGTATATATTTTATTATTATAAAAAAATATTCTCTAATAATTAAATAAAAAAATAAATAAATTTTCATTAAAATTAAGTGAAATAAATTTATAATTTATTTTTAATACCAGCCCCCTTCCCGCATGATAAGAAATAAACAAAATTCTAAAGGAGATAAGAAATTGCCTATTTCGTTTGAATATTGAATGTATTTTTTCTTTTTTTTATATTCTTTTTTCTATTGAAGAGAGAAAGAAAGAGATTACACGGCTCGAAGGTTCTTATTTGGCTTCCGAATTAATTGAATTGGACAAAAGGGCTTCAATTAGGTCCCCTGCGGTAGGGACAATCAAAATTTGCTTAGGATAGACTACAAAATACCTCAGATAGATTCTTTTAATATCAAACAATAAAAAGAACAAAGAATATAGAAATATTTAATTAAACTATATGAACATAGAAATAATTTACAAAAAAAAAATAAATAAATACAAATTATTGTAGGGGGAATACAATATCAATATAAAACGAAGATGATTTATTGTTAAGCTAAAAATATATTCTTATATATGTATAATATAATAAAAATAAATAAATAAATTATAAATAAAGAAAGTTAATCGGGCTAATAACCCGTAAATCATATCATCTGATATTATACATATTATATATAATATATATTAATAAAATTTAAAAAAAACATTAATGTAATATATATATATATATATATATATATATAAAATTACATTAAATTTTTTTTTGAATTTTAAATACTGAAATATTTTTGAGGGAACTGAAAAAAAAGATTTTATTAAATATTATTATTATTATTTATATATAAATGTATATTTCAAAGAATATAATTGATTAAGAATAGTAATTAAAATTAATTTAAGAGAAAAACTATAATATAAAAATTATTTAAAGAAAATGAAAAAAAAAAATATTGAAAATTCTTTTGTTTTGAAATAAGATGTCATAGATGAAGAACAAAAAATTATTTATTTTATTTTGTTGTATTATTTTAATCATTTCTTTTCTTTTCTTGGATTGTAAAGGGAAACAGGGTGACAGTCGAGTGCTCACCAAGTTGCTGGGGTCTTGGAGTGGGCACCCATCCGGAGAGAACCGCTTCGTTAGTATGACATGATGTTTGACGTCGAGGGATGAATGAAAAGATCGCGTTAAGGGGGAGGAGGTCACTGGCACCTGACAACTGGCAACCACTCACTTCACAAGGGTATCCACCCAGCACACACCGACTGACACTCGTGGCCTGTTCACATCCAACACCGGGAAGATCAATCGCCAATGAGTAGTGAGTCAGTCACTCACGCATTCAATGCTGAGTCGATGTCTCAAGTCACGTTTAACCCGGCTGCGAAGCCTCCCAGCGACTGAACACCCGGCCGGCCGCCGCTGCCAGGCAATGCGCAGCCGCCAGGGCTGCCAACCCAAACGGCCAGACGGTCAAATTCCATTCGAATTCGACTTCAACACTTCTTTAACACCACTAACACTAACATTAGCAACATCATCATCATCGGATAACTTAATAAAAAAGATTATCCTCCCTTAAAACAAAAAAAAAATAAATAAAAAAAATAAGAATCTTCTTATAATAAATTATTTAAACTTATTATTTTGCTATAAGAGAAAAAAGTATTGTTTTTTTATAATCAATTATAAATATAAATTAATTTTAATATTATCTTAAGATTATCAAGATATTTTTTTCCTTTTTATTTAATAAATATATTTATATTATTATATTTGAAAATAAAATAAGCATTATTTAGCAATATAATATTACCTACTTACACATATATTGTAATATTATCCTTATGTATATATATATAAACCGCATTTTACAAATTAATAAAACACCTTTATTCATAATAAATTCTAAAACAAAATTATTCGGTGTTCATCCACCACAGAGTGTTATTGTGGGGGGAACGGAATATCAATATAAATAGAAGATGATTTATTGATAAGCCAAAAATACTCGTATATAATAAAATAAAAATAAACAAATAAATTATAAATAAAAAAAAGTTAATGGGGCTAATAACCCCTAAAATATATGTTAAAGATCATCTGATATTATATATATAAATATAAATTAATCGGGGTGTTCATCTACCCCCCAACTCCAAACTTTTTTTAATACACGACCATTACATAATTTTTTTAAATTCTTCATCTACCTACCTCTCTCAAATAAAGTTTTTGAATTAATTAAATTAAAACTAAGCAAGCTTATATATACATTTATTGTAAAGATTTTAAATATTTATTGTATTTCATTAGTTATAATAATAGTTATAAGAAAAATATCTTAATATTTATTTGATAATAAATCAGTGATTATCAACTTTTTTTTTACCGCGGCACATTTTTAACGGTTTGAAAATTTGGCGGCACACAAAGAAAAAGATAAGTATATAAGTTATTTACTTACCAATAATCGACTGTGTAATAGTTTATGAAAATGTGTATAGTTTATGATAATAGGTTTACATTATATAATTTTGGGAATAAAATAATATGTATTACAAAAACAACAACACGTTTAATAAAGAAATAATTACATGTAAATAATAAGAAAATTTTAATTTGAGCTTGATGTTTTTTGATAATTTCATTTAAATTATGTTGTATAATTGACAATATATAAAATAAATAATTACTTTTTTCGTAATTTGAACTTTACATTTGTAAAATTAGGAGGCACATTTTGAAAATCTCACAGCACACAAAAATGCCCCGGCTCAGTGGTTGAGAATCACAAATACACAATACAAATTTTTAAAAATTTATTAATTTTTTTTCGGTAAAAACTAATATTAATTATAAAAAATTTTACATACGTACAGTTAGGTATTTATTATTTTTATTAAGAACTGTTTTTTCTTGGACTCCAATTTCACCCCCCCCCCCCTCGCAAATAGTTTAAATTCGACTTTAATCGAACTTACTTACATAGCACATCAAACAGTTACTTATACTAATATTAGGGAAAAAATTTAACCATCTTTCATTCAATCCTTTGATATATTTAACTAATTTTGAAAGTTTTATAGAAAAATAAAATAGGAATTTTCTAATCTTTGAATGTTTTTTAATACTATATAAAAATAAAACGCCTATAATTATTATAAAGCAACCATGAATCTGATCTGTATAAGTGGTTGTATAACTTTCAGGCGATCAATTTTCTATTGAATGACAAACTTAATTTAGATTGGTCTTGAAAAGACCTTGATAGATTAATCCAGAGTTTACCAAACTTAGCGAAACGGGTTAGTTTAGAGGGAGTCGTGTTAATTATTATTCAAGAAATGTTATTATATATGGTTCTTAAAATCTCATTAATAAATATATATATATACATATATTTACCTTTATATTAAAGGTAAAAAATTTTGATAATTGAATTAATTGAATTTGTACACTTACAAAATTTCTTAGTGTAATGTAATATATAAATATTAGTAATAAGTAATGGATTTAATTCAATTACAAACATCATTAAAAATTCAAATTAAATCTTTAATTAATTAAAAATAAAAAAATTAAAATTTCAACTTATCATTAAAATGATTATAACAGACGAAAGTCAAATAATAAAAATAATAATAATAATAGTGACATGTTAATTGAAATAAAGAAATATCTATTTTTACTTATTCTAGAGTGGATAATTCTAATAAAAATAATTACATATAGTTTTAAATAAATTAAATAAATTTGATGATTGTTTTTCAGTAAAATTTTTATTTTTCAATTTTATAGAAATTTTTAAAATTTTTTAGAAATTATGTAAAAATAAACAAAAAATAATAATATTTTTCAATATCTTCTAATTCAAAATTAAAATAAGTTAGCCTGTGGCCTGGTCCGAACCGACCGACGGTTTGAAGTAAATTAATTTCCAGCTAAAGAAACAATTTCAAATAATTTTAAGATATCTATTAATGCAATAAAAAACAGATATGGATATAACATAAATATTTTTAATTTTATTTTATTTATAATATATATGTAAGACCAGACTATGACGTCATGAATGACTGCATGACGTCATATAATTTAAAATTAAGAAAAAACTAATGAAGATGATTTATCCCGAGGATAAAACCAATACAAAGTGCATGATTCGTGGTGATATATAAAAATCTCCACATGTCAAATTTTCTGTGAAAACAATACATCCCTTACTATCGTCAGTCGGTAAAAATTGAATAATATTGGGTTTATTCACGGATGATATTTTTATTTAGGTAAACCGAGACTCTTTTATCTCCCGGAGAATTTTTGCGGGGACACTGGGACAGAGAATACACATAAGAATAAACAAAATGATCGTATGGGATTTGTAAGTCAGCTAAAGAATAACAATATTTGATCTTTCAAAATTAAAAAAATTTTAGGATATCTAATTTTATTTATTTATTTAAAATAAGTTGTACCACATGTTTATAATTAACAAAAATTATACATTAAGTTAATTTTTTAAATAATCTTAACTATATATTTTATTTCTTTCCAAATATGATTTATCAGTACAATGATAAGAAAAAAATTTGATAATTTATTAATATTAAATTATTATTGAGTATAGATATATTCGATTACAATATATTTATATTCATATGAAATAATTTCCATAATAAAAAAAAATAAAATATTTTTATATTTGGTAAGTTAAAAAGAAATAATAATGAAAAAGAGTTAGATTTTTACAATATATATTATTTTTTTTGTGATGTTTGCATTTTAATTTTAAATTGAGAAATTATAATAATAATTAATTCTACCTATTTAGTAAAATATTTAAAATATATCAAAGTTTAAATTATGAAATTGTATATTTCAAAATGAAAATAAAAAGTTAAAGAAAATAATCGCGATATTCAATTATTTTTTTATTATTAATTAAATTAAAAAAAAACAATTGAATATTTAATAGGGCCTCCTCCTTTCCCCATAAAGTAGTCCTTCCAAGCATCGCCTTCCGAAATTTAGAAAAAGTAATAATAAAGAAAGTTTGCCTTAAAAAAAGATTAAGAAAAAATAAGGCGTTTGGTCTGTAGTCTCTTAATCAGCTGAGAGTGCCTTTGATTTTTTGGATTTCGAAATGAAATCGAGACATTCGGGGCCACCTGAAATAAAACCTACCTAGTAAGGGAGTGCATCAATAGTCATGGAAGGCCCATGCTAATCGAAAAAGCCCTGCGCTCAAAAGGTAACCAACAATTTGTTCCTGTTCAGGCTAATCCCATTCCGGAACTATGCTGAATTACCTTCCCGAATTCCCGTTAATCCGATCCACCTCAAATACACTCTCAGTAATACGAAATGGCACAATTCAGACCTGGCGTGAAATTCATGCAATCCATCCCTCAAATAATAGCATGGCATTTGTTTTATCCACCCACATTTTATTTATTTATTAATTCTAATCTAATCTATGAGAACATGCATGGATGTAGGAGGCAACCACCTGAAAATTCCCAACAACTAAATATATATCAAAAAATAGCCACCCTCCCAGTATAACGCATCGAAACCTACTAATTCTAAAAATACCTTTGTCTCTTCTGCCTCCTTTATCAATGCTTCTTCTTGAAAGATGTACTCTGAAATTCCCTAATCTCACTAAATTCTGTCATATAATTTAATATATTTCTCTATAATCTCCTAATGAATATTATCAAAAGCAAAAAATCATTGTAATTTAATTCTACTTTCTATATTATATTAAACTTTACTTTAAATATTATATTTACATTTTCTATTTTAAAGTGCGCCATGCTAAATAAATAACGATTATTACTTACATTTGGAGAGCTATATTTAAATCATTTCATCGTCATGAAGGATGGAGATGATAATCAAGAATTCAAATCAACATTCAGTAGCAGGAACGAAGATTGAAACATGAAATAGAAGAAGAAAAATAACTTATTAGTTAATAATCAATAAATACATTTAAATTGAATTAAAAATAAAATTAATAATAAATACTGACCTCGGAGTTAATAAAGGGTTGATATTTCTTGCAGATTAAACTCGAAGAACAGCTCGTAGTCTTGAATTGATGTCCATCACTCTCACCTCGATAAAGAAAAAAATAATTAAGATTAGATATTTATATTATATTCAGGAAATAAAAAAATAAGATATAAATAAATAAATAATATTAATAGGATTAAAAAAGTGTATAGATTTTTAAAAATATTATTTTATTTCTGTAATATTAAAATACTAAAATTATTTTACATTCTATATAGAACCATGATTAAAATAAGTTATAATACGCCTTTAATAGAGATATAATAAAAATATCTTATATAAAGAGAAAACATCGGAAAACTAATTATGATTATATTATTAATTTCACGAAGATTTTATTCTGTTTAATTGATATATAGGTAATAGAAATATTATTCATTTTTCAAAAGTGTTATAATAATACGAAATTGACAAAACAATATTCATATGAGATTTGAAAGGAACGATGTGAGCGATAATGATATTAGAAAGAATATATAGAATATTTAAATATTATATTTATTATTATATGAATATAAGAAATTTATATTTTTTGATTTATGTATAATTATATTATATGAATTTTGAAAATAATTAGCACATTTTCCTATTTTTTAAATAAATAAGTTTTAATAGGATTAATATATGTATATTGAAATTTAAAAAATATTTAAATAAATATATTTAAAGAAAAATAAAATTTTGTATATGATTTTTTAATTTTTAAATAATTTTAATTTAACTTTTAATAAAATTTAATTAAAGAGATCTGATAGAATATTTAAGATTAATTCTTTTCAAAGATTGGAATGAAAAATTTATAAATTTATTTGGGTATATGAATAAAAAATTATAAAAATGCACTTTATAAAATTTAATTTTTATTGAAATATTTTTTTTTTTAAGTTCACTATAATCTTCCTTTTCATTAATAAAAATAAATAATAAAATTACAATTAATTAAGGGATGATTTCAGTGGAGGGGCAGCTCCGGGTCTCACACTCGCCAGGGAAGGGGAACTGACTACGTTCAACTCGGCCTGCTGGCAGGAGGAGGTCAGTTCAGGCGGCGAAGGGGCAAGGAGAGGGGCGAGCGGGGAGTGCAGAGGTGAGCGCTCTACTGCAAATTATTTCAAATAAAATACATATTAAAATAAAATAAAATAAACAAATATTAATTTTTAAAATTAGTGGTGTTTTAGAATACATCTTAAATCGAATCAATAAGTTTAATTCTATTAATTCTATTAAATCAATAAGCTTAATTTTATTCAAAGATCTTAATGAAAATTTAAAAAAAAAATATAAATATATCAGTAAGAAGTTCATTAATGAAATTATCATATTTTGAAAAAAAAACAAGGAGTTGGCATATTAATGTAAATGGTTCAATTTAAATTTAAAATTGTTTGCCGAATGTGATATAATTTTAATTTAATGTAAATATATTTCATAATAAGTTGACCTGTGGCCAGGTCCGAACCGACCGACGGTTTGAAGTAAATTAATTTCCAGCTACAGAAACAATTTCAAATAATATTAAGATATCTATTAATGTAATAAAAAACAGATATGGATATAACATAATTATTTTTAATTTTATTTTATTTATAACTAGCTGCTCAGAGCGCCTTCGGCGCTCTTCACACCTAGACGGGGGCTCCGCCCCCTGTACCCCCGAGTGGTACATAGTATTTGGTTGAAAGTAGTAAAAGGTTTTCATCCATTTTGTTTCAATCAATATATTTCATAAAACATTCATTTCTTTTTGTGTTCTTATTTAAAATATATTTTTATTTAATCAGTAAATTAATTATATATTTTATTATTGTATATGGTATATATATGAATGTGGCTCAAAGATACTCGAAAGTTCTTGTCCGCAACAACCACATTTCTCCAAGTGTCCCTATCCTGAGCCCTTGTCCCATCTCTCTTACGTCCCTTCCTACGCGTCATTGGTTTTCCAAGCGGACGTTTTCCAATCGGTCTCCCCACCAATATCTTTTTCCTCTCCCATTCTAGCCACATGCCCTGCCTATCGCAGCTTTTTCCCTTTTATAACCCTTACTATTTCTGAAGATGCAGAGAGGCCATGCAATTTCTTGTTATGCAGTCTCCCCCATTCCCCGGTGACCTCATCTTTCTTTGGCCAATAAATGTAGGGAATAATCCTATCCTACAGGCAAAATAATTTTTTTATATATTCCCTTTGATATAATTTTGATGAGATAAACCTCTTTATTGCAAGATAACAGGCGTTTCCCGACTGCAACCCCGATTTAAATTCTTCTCAAATATTATTATCCTTTGTGATTATATTCAATTTTTCAACATATTCAAATTCTACATTTTGTATCTTAAGATTTTGTATGTTAATACCCTTCCTCTTTGTTACTAAATATTTTTTCTTATCACTATTAATTTCAAACCTCCATTAATATTTCCTCGCTATCTGTAATTGCAATTGCCGAATCTCCTATTAAATTTAAGTCGTCTGGGTAACCTAATATTTTACAATTGATTTCCGTATCTTATTTTTTCTTTACTACCTTCAAGACAAATTTGAAGATCAAAATTTGAAAAAGTTTATGCTGATCTATATTGAGTCATGCGTATGTTTTACTAAAGTCTACAAATAATTAGTGAGCAGAAATATTGAATTCGCAGTTTTTTTCCTAATATCTGTCATAATGATAATATCTTAATTAATGTTGATCGATTTGGCCTGAACCCGCAATGATATCTCCTAATATTTCCTCCGCCTATGGTTCTTAAGTATTTTCTATGTTATAATAGTATAATACATCTTGATCATTACATTTTGATATTTTATTTTCATTGTTAGATTATTATTGAATATTTTTAATTATAATGAAACTTGAGAAAATGCAAAAATAGAGACTTGAGACAATTTATAAAAATTAACGGTATAAAACTATAGATAAATTATCAATATATAAATTCATTAATAGTATTAATTTAAATTAATTGATTTATTTGTTTTTTTTTATTATTAAGTTCATTTATTAATTTTTTTAGATCATAGTTATTTTCCTCCCTTAAAAGAAACTTATCTAATTCTGTGGTGCTAGTAGGGGATTTGAAAATTATTAGTCGCAATATGAAGATTTCGCTTACAGTTTCTGTCATGTCCGACCTCCGTCCAACAGTTATTTCCCTCAAGTTTCTTGCTTCGCTTAATCATGTGATCTATATATTTAATTTTTTTGATTCATTGCAATAAAATTTAAACAAATAAAAATTTTCACTTTGTTAATTTATATAAATTTCAAATTAAACTGATTGTGAATGATACGCTTTGCCAATACTCTGAATAATTTGTGTATAGAAATATTGAATGTTCTTAGCGAGATTTTTTAACCTTTCACCTTCAAATAGAAAAAAAGAAATATTCAAATATATAGAAAGAATAAATAAAAATTAAGTTAATATAAATATGATCTAAATATTTTATTAAATTAATTAAAATGGGAACTTTTAGAATAAATGATTTAATTGAATTGATATTTGAATATTAGAATTTAAAATAAAAAGGGAAATATTATAATAATTCTTTGATTGGGAATAGCTATGATAATTCATTGTTTGAAATGATTCCGCTAGGCCGACAGTGAGCAGCAAGCTGCTCTTGAATGAACAACACGGAGAATTATATAAACTTTAAAAAATTAATTTCTGCGGTTATTGTTGACATATAAATAAAATTTATAGCCTATGTTACTCTAGGGGTATATAAGAATATTGTGATGTAATTTCAAAGAAATCGGTTCAGCCAATTCTGAGTCTATAAAATAGTAATTTTCCGGACAGACAGACAGACAGACAGACATGAAAAATTCTAAAGTCACTTTTGGATTCTAGAGGTCATGAAACGCGAAGATATGCAAAAAATTTTAAATTCTGAGCAATGTGCAGACAAAAACCTTTTTTTATATATATAGAAGATTATTATTATTATTAAATATATATAAAATTTCATTCAGATATAATTTATCTATTTTATATTATTTTTATATTAATTACTAGCTGCTCAGAGCGCCTTCGGCGCTCTTCACACCTAGACGGGGGCTCCGCCCCCTGTACCCCCGAGTTGTACATAGTATTTGGTAGTTGAAAGTATTAAAAGGTTTTCATCCATTTTGTTTCAATCAGTATATTACATAAAACATTCATTTCTTTTTGTGTTCTTATTTAAAAAATATATTTTAATTTAATCACTATATTAATTATATATATTATTATTGTATATGTTATATCTATCTACCTATGTTTCTTGTTATACAGTCTCCCTCATACCCGGTGACCTCATCTTTCTTTGGCCAATAAATGCAGGGAAGAATCCTATTCTCAAATACTCTGAATCTACTCTCATCTCCAAGGGTCATAGACCATGCCTCCCACCCATATAATGCAACAGGCAAAATAATCTTTTTATATATTCCCTTTGATAATAATTTTGAAGAGATAAGCCTCTTTATTGCAGATAACAGGCGTTTCCCGATTGCAACCCCGATTTAAATTCTTCTCAAATATTATTATCCTTCGTGATTACATTCAATTTTTCTACATATTCAAATTCTACATTTTGTATCTTAAGATTTTGTATGTTAATACTCTTCCTCTTTGTTACTAAATATTTTTTCTTATCACTATTAATTTCAAACCTCCATTAAATTTTCCTCGCTATCTGTAATTGCAATTGCCGAATCTCCTATTATATTTAAGTCGTCTGAGTAACCTAATATTTTACAATTGATTTCCGCATCTTATTCTTTCTTTACTACCTTCAAGAGAAATTTGAAGATTGAAAATTTGAAAAAGTTTATCCGGATCTATTGAGTTGTGCGTATGTTTTACTAAAGTCTACAAATAATTAGTGAACAGAAATATTGAATTCGCGGTTTTGTTCCTAATATCTGTCATAATGAAAATATCTTAATTAATGTTGGTCGATTTGGCCTGAACCCGCAATGATATCTCCTAATATTTCCTCCGCCTATAGTTTATAAGTATTGTATATGTTATAATAGAGTATAATATTTCTTGATCATTACATTTTGGTATTTTATTTTCATTGCTAGATTATTATTGAATATTTTTAATTATAATGAAACTTGAGAAAATGCAAAAATAGAGACTTGAGACAATTTATAAAAATTAACGGTATAAAACTATAGATAAATGACCAATATATACATTCATTAATAGTATTAATTTAAATTAATTGATTTATTTGTTTTTTTATTATTAAGTTCATTTATTAATTTTTTTAGATCATAGTTATTTTCCTTAAAAGAAACTTAAATTCTGTGGTGCTAGGGGATTTGAAAATTATTCGTCGCAATATGAAGATTTCGCTTACAGTTTCTGTCATGTCCGACCTCCATCCAACAGTTATTTTCTGTTAAGTTTTTTGCTTCTCTTAATCATGTGATCTATATATTTAATTTTTTTTGATTCATTATAATAAAATTTAAACAAATAAAAATTTTTACTTTGTTAATTTATATAAATTTCAATATAAACTGATTGTGAGTGATACGCTTAGCCAATACTCTGAATATTTTGTGTACAAAAATATTGAATGTTCTTAGCGAGATTTGATATAATGTTGTACGATTTGTCCTAAATCTGAATTAGAAGAAAATTATAAATTGCCTCCTCTTCCAGCCCAATTCATTTACCCACCCATGTTGCATATGGCATCTAAATTTCTTAAAACTCCGTTTTTTTAATTTAAAATAGAAGGAGAGAAAGAGTTTTAAATTATATTCGAATAGTCTATATATTCTATATATCAGTATTTTTTTTCTGAATTTAATAGCAAGTTGATTTTAAAAATTTTCCATTCTTAATGTATATGATTGATTACATGTGTTAAAATTTAAAAAAATTCAAATATTCTAATTTTTATATTTATATATACAATTTAATATTATTTTTTATTAATATCATATCAAAAAAAAAAAAAAAATTAAAAATAAAAAAAGAAGCCTATTAATAAAAAATTGAATGGTGATTTAAATATTTTATTAAATTAATTAAAATGAGACCTTTTAAAATAAATTATTTAATTGAAATGATATTTAAATATAAGAATTTAAAAAAATATTATATTCTTTGTTTGGCAATTGTTATTTAATTATGTGCAACATGATTCGACTTGCACAGAGCATCGTTATTTTTTATTAATATCACATAATAAAAATGAATCTTTTAAACATAATAAATAAAAAAGACATTTTAATAAATTTAAAAAATATACCCAATTTAAAAATGTCAAAAATTTAAAACAACTTTATATCATCATATTTCAATTTTTATATAATATATATATATATATATATAGTTAATTAATAATAGAGTAATTAAATTAAAATAAAAACAAAGATAATATAATTCAGTCATTTTAATTCAGGTTAAATAATATTTTTTTTTATTATTCAATGATAAAATTTATATATTATTATATATATATTATAGAAAAGAAGAAATATTCAATTAAATAAAAAATAATTTAAGATAAAAATATGATCTAATAAATATTTTAATTAAATTGAGAACTTTTAGAATAAATTATTTAATTGAATTGATATTTGTATATTAGAATTTAAAATAAAAAGGGAAATATTATAATAATTCTTCGATTGGGAATCTCTATGATAATTCATTGTTTGAAATGATTCCGCTAGGCCGACAGTGAGCCGCGAGCTGCTCTTGAATGAACAACACGGAGAATTATATAAACTTTAAAAAATTAATTTCTGCGGTTATTGATAAGATATTAATAAAATTTATAGCCTATGTTACTCTAGAGGTATATAAGAATATTGTGATGTAATTTCAAAGAAATCGGTTCAGCCAATTCTGAGTCTATAAAATAGTAATTTTCCGGACAGACAGACAGACAGACAGACAGACAGACAGACAGACAGACAGACAGACGTGAAAAATTCTAAAGTCACTTTTGGATTCTAGAGGTCATGAAACGCGAAGATATGCAAAAATTTTTAAATTCTGAGCAATGTGCAGACAAAAACCTTTTTTTATATATATAGATATATATGTAAGACAAAGCTGTGACGTCATGAATGGCTGGATGACGTCATATAATTTTAAATTAAGATAAAACTAATAAAGATGATTTGGTGATCATGTGAAATTTGGTGTGAAAATAACCCTTCCCTTCCTATCGTCGTTCGCTAATACTACCACTTCCGGTTTCCGGATTTGCACCAAAAGTTGATCAATTCATCCTACCGATTCATTAAGTAAATTTACCAAATTTCATCAAAATCCGTTGAGCCGTTCAAACTGTACACATCTAGACAGACGGACGGACAGACAATACTTATTTATGTTAACAAAATGCATGTTTCGTGAAGATATGTAAAAATTGGTGTGAAAACAATACCTCCCTTACTATCGTCGGTCGGAAAAAATTCTAAATATTTTTATTTAAGAATAAAAAAATGAATAAATTTGAATCCAAGATTCTATTAAAAATTTATATTTTTTTCTTTAAACTAAATTGATCCTACTACCGTGGATTCAACCGTTATCATGACTCAAACTGTACCCCCACCTTAGTTCCACATCTTTAACATTTATTCTGATACGATCTACCCGTATCATGAATAATTCGCTTGTTAAATATAATTTATAAATATAATAAAGATTAAAAACAAAGAACCCAGGCTTATTATTTGATATTTATTATTTAAATTTTTCATTCCCTTAGCTCTTTTAAAATTAAAATATTACAACTACTATACCATACATAATAAATACACATTTTTTTAAAGTAAAGATCAAAATTGTTTGGTAACCAGGCCCCTAAATCCCTCAATAAAAATAGAATTAATTTATGAACAATAATTAACATGTCTTAAGAAACATGAAATGAACAAGAACTTTTAAGTTCAGTAGTTCAATAGATAGATAAGAAACACATGATAAATAAATATAATTAAGGAAAATGAAAAGAAAGATTGAATATACAAACAAAGGGGCTATTAAAAATATTAGGTCAACAAAACTGAATATCGTCTTAAAGTTTCATAATAAAACTTAAACAGGGGCGCACTTACCAATTAGCTAGCCCACCTTAGAGACTCACTCGCTTAAGAGCATGAATAAGATTAACATGATAAATTAATATTAAAAAATTTGTATTATAATAAAAAGGACAAAGTTAATGTTGACACTGTTTCGAAAGAAAGCTTATAGTCATGGTATTTATTATACTATAAACTAGTATTAATGAATTAGTATGTTAGATTTTATATCCATTAATAGACCATACAATAAGTCTAAAGATGAAAGATTGATGGAGCTACAATAACAATCTTGAATTAGTGATTTTTCAAATAATATATGTGATCAGATTATTAGTTACGAGATCATTTTCAGTTCAGTAACTTTGGCTATTTATTAAAATTAAAATAAATAATAATTGGATGAATTGAACAATAAATTGGTTTCTCAATCACCGTACAGTCCAGACCTCGCACGCAGCAACTATTTCCTATTTGCAGTTCTCAAGAGTTCTCACTGAAAAGTAATTTAACTCTAATGAAGAAATCGCTGAAACTGAACAAATAATATATTAAAATTATATCAGAAAATTGGAAGATCACTATAATTAGTAATTGACCACAAATGCAATTATGTTAAACTAGCCGTTCCTAGCATCATTTGCTTCCGGCGGCATAAAACTCTTCTTAGACTTTAAAATTATTAACTTTATTCAAATCGTCGTAATAATTGTTTTTATTTTTTTTTTTATTTTTTTTCAATATTTAATAATAACAAAAGAAAATTTTAAAAAAATGAAGTTAGTTACAAATTAATAATTTTGACAATTTGTAACTAACTTCATAATGTTACAGACATTACATACATACGACGGAAATTATATATATATTTATAATAAAATGTTACAAAAATGTTTTTTTTATTGAATGTCATACTAATTATAAATAAAATATTTCTAATTTAATACTCGACGTATTACAGAAATATACTTTGTGTATTTTAATATAGAAAATAATTTATTTAAACTAGGTATCTTGAATAATAGGTATTAAATGATAAAAATATTGCTGCTTATTGTTTCATTCATATTATATTCTATCCAGGACCTATACAATAGACATTTTTATAAATATATGTATAATTTATATTATTATATAGGTATATATCAGCGGTCGGGGAACTTTTTGAATCATTACCCCAAAATATTGTGTAAGTTGATATTACCTCATGGTTTATAAAATAGCAAATTAAAAATATATATATTTTTTACTCACAAGTTTGATTTTTATCCCATTTGGGGAAATTTATCCTTGTTCCCCGACCGATGGTATATATCATACCATATTAACATATATAGGTATTTACCAAGTGTTTAAAAGTATATTTATCGAAAATTGATCATACATTAAACAAACATTGATAGAAAGAATTTTTATAAATATTCACTATTAGGAAATTTTTATTTTATAAAATACAAAAAAAAAAGTAAAAGTTATATATATAATTGTAGTGTAATCAAATTACTCTGTGAAAGGATAAATAAATCAAATATAATGAAAAGAATAGAATTATAGTAAAACGAGCTGTTATTTAATTCTTTCTTCAATAATCTAGTCGCCACATTCTAAAATGCAATACTTCTTTATGCTCTTATTGAGAAATATTTTATTTTTTGTTTAATTCTTGAATAAAACATGAAATGATGACGTCATTTGTCAATCGGCCATTTATTTATAATAAATAAAAATATTCAAAAATAAAATCAAAAAACATGAAATTGTGGCGTCTCGTCGCACACCAAAAAAGACATTTAACGGAAAATAGATTTAATACACATTTCACTACAATTAACATTGCGGCGCCCAACCATACCAATAATTTCTTGTTTCTTATAATTGTCAGGCATAAGTGATATTTTTCACTTCTACTGATAATTACAGGTAAAATAAAACGTGATTTTGCTAGGCCAACACTGGAAATTAATTGATATTAATATTTCTATCACAATATTAATTTAAAAGAAAAAATAGTTGATAAATAAATAAATCTTGTGTAATTAAATTTAAAAAAATGTTAATCATTTGTTAATAGTTTTTTAATTAATAACTTTTAGATATTAATACTAAAAATTAAATTAATAGAAAGTAATAGGATTTTAGTTATTTTAATTAAGTGATCCCAATCAATAGTCAAATACTTAAATACATATAATAATTTAAATATATTAAAATAATAATAATAATAATAAAATATGAAGAGCTTCTACACTCGCTTTCTCTCTAAAAATGTATTTAATATTATCCTGATTTCTTATCTTTTATGTAATAGCAAATATCCTGGAGCCAATATGCAGCTGAGCTTGGTGCTCAAGCAATAAGACACTCATGACTGACTATTATACCTATAATTAATAATATATGTATTTAAGAAGATTATCACAAATAATATTAATCATGGACTGATCAAAATGGCAATAAGCCAAGAATAAAAAAAAAATAGATTTTTTTTTCTTGTATATTAAATAATAATCATAAATGAGATAATAATCTTTATAAACACCTTTTACGGATTATATTTTGTAATTATTAGACCGAGGAAAATTATCTTTATCGTTGCCAGGCTATAACAAAACAAGGACAAGAAACATTGATTTACGGCATCTTGCAATCAAGTATGAAAGGAAGATGAAAAACTATATTGGCTATTATTTATTAGGTTTATTCCAAATTACTTTGTACTTAATAGTAATTTCAAGATTAAAAGCAAATTTTCATTTCAATTAATTAATTTGTTTATTTATTTAAATAAACTAGCTGGCCCGGCTACTCGTTGCTGTTACTTAGGTTTTTATTATATTACATTGTAGTAAACTATTTAAGAGTGAGGATAAGAGAACATCAGTCATAGGGACCACCGTGGTTTTTTACATAGATGCCACTTGTAAAAAAATATGGCGACCTCCATTCTCTTTTATGCTATTGACAGAGATCGAAAAATAATTAATTTTAAAAAGTTATTATTATTTTTATTTTCAAGTTTTTAACAAATGAGTATATTACAAAGTTGTTAGTAAATAATATTTGACACTTAGAGGTATGACAGATAGTCGTAAATCTTTAACAATAATATTTATTATTTTTAATTATAAATACTTTTAATTTCAATTTAATTAAGCACTAATCGGTGCACAATATTTTTGGTTAACCTGTCTTTAGCTAACACAAATATTGTAGATTCGAAGGTTTCCCTACACGTGAACATGTAACATATAGTTGCCCATGAGAAAAACATGAATTTTCCAAATCTAAACCACAAATTGACATTGTTTGGCCTTAAGACTTATTTATAGACATACCAAAAGCTAAACAAATTGGAAACTGTAGCCTTCTGAAGGGTATAGTAGAATCTGACCGTATCATTGGAATACGTGGCAACAGGACCATGTAGTGGCGTTCCAGGTACCTCTAGTGAATTTAAAAATTCAATTGGAAAATTTACACTTTCATTTTCATTAACAACAGTATCTATAATCAATAGAACGTGTCCTCCCAACCTATATCTTGATTTTCTTGATCGGAGGCGCTACTTTTTATTTATTATCAGTGGCGCAACCAGGGGGGGGTTTTGGGGGTCAAAACCCCCCCCCAGGAGGGAAAATAATATAAATTGCTGTATATTATGTACTATATTACAAATAGAAAAGAAAAAAAAATTCTAAAAGTATAACTTAGTGTATAATAAGTAAGTTTATTTTATTTTAAAAAAATTTTAACAAAAATAAAAATTGCTTATTTTTTCGTACAGAATTAAATATAAGAAATAAAAAAGTATTTTATTATTTCTCCTAAATCAGAGGTTCTTAAACTTATGTACTCCGCGAACCCCCATTTGAAAAAATTTTTTTTGACCGACCCCATCCCAACTTTAGGTTCTTTACGACATTTTATTAGTTAATTTCTGGCTTACGATCTCATAAGAACAAGGATATATGATGAATATTTCTAACAGTGATTGGTGAATAACGATTTTTTTGCATATTGTAGAACACATTTTATTAGAAATTATAATATTGAAGAAAGAAAATTCAGCTAAATATGAAGATGGAAACGGTAGCAATAGTTTTCTTGCACATTTCGTTGAATTTGGGTATTTGATCTCTGTTTCCTCACAAAGCCGTGCCATCGCTCCTTTTATATTAAATAAAGTTTTAACGGAATCATCATTTTCTCGTGCACCTGTACGATGGCTTTGCGGATCCACAGTAAAGGCTTCGCGGACCCCAGGGGTCCGCGGACCACAGTTTAAGAACCTCTGTCCTAAATCATAAAAAACAAAAGACTTAATATAAGATTACTAGATGATTGTGAAATTTTCCAATTTGACTATTATTTAAATATAAAATAAATAAAAATATTACTCAAATTCTAAATATTTTTTATTAATAATACATTAATTGCTAATTTCATAAAAATTATGAAGTGAAGACTAATTTTTCCAAAATGGAAACGGGTAAAAATCCCTAAAGGAAAAAATCTATAAAAGTCAAAAATCCCTAAAACCGAAAATCCCTAAATAAAAATATCGCTGACTGAAAAAATCCCTAAAAGAAAAAATCACTAAAAACAAATTTTTTCATTTTTGAATTAATTTTAATTGTGACTCAAAAAATTAAATCACAAGGTGAGCATGACACCCAGTTTCCTGAGACACGATCTCCCAAGGAGATAATCGGGCCTGGGCCGAAAGTTGGGAAAAATAGGTCAAAAAATACATACATAGGGCCCACACACGTGATTTTTCCAAAAAAATAGGGGTGAATATAATGAAACTTTTAGTAAATTCGATTCCTTATAAATTTTATACGATAGTATGATAATTCTTATAAAAATCGGTATTTATTGAGAAAATCAATAAAATGTGCTTTAACACCACTTTAAACTACCCTTACTTATGGTCCGATCTTGTCCAAAAACAATCCAATCCCAGCCCATCATTCCCAAAAAAAAACATCTAAATATCAAATTTCAAGACAATATCTCATTTTGTTTAGACGTAATCTCGGTAACGAGCCGGTTCAAAAAATTTTTTTTAAAGTTTTGTATTCAGAACCGTCTGAAAAGTGGAAATCTCGAAGAATCTCGGAGCAAAAATTTTCAAAATTTTCCGATCATCATATAAGCTATCCTTATTTCATGAGGAAAGCTAAAATGATTTACTTATACCTGGAAAAAAATATTTTCTTTCTAAAACTGTGAATATGAGTAAATAAAATACAAAATTAAATTTTTTGCCATATTTTGTAAAATCATTGTTTCATTTACAAAACTTTTTTAAATATTTAATATAAAAAAAAAATCTTAATGAAAATTTGTCTTTGAGAGAGCCCCGGGGGGGGGGGGGGGCGCCATAGGAAGGTGGAGCGGCTAGTCAAAACCCCCCCCCAGGATCAAATCCTGGTTGCGCCACTGTTATTATAGATTCCCAATTTTGATCCGATAGGCTTGGTGGACTGATACTTGAACCAGGAACCAGAGATTGAGAGTCTAAATTATTTCCGTCCATCTCTAATATATATATACGTATATAACAATATTGTTTATTAAATTTATTTTCATGGTTGTATTTATAATATCTTTAATGTATTTTAATTTACCGTCAGGTTATATTTTACTAATATCACTAAAACAGAGTAATGCAGTTCTGAGTAATAGCAGAAATAAATAAAGGAACTTCCAGTTTGATGTTTTTGATATGACATTCTTAATATTACAAGTGAATATCGAAACGCAATCTTTATATAATATAAAAGTTTAATTTATATATATATATATTAAGGAGGACGAATTTATTATGTTATCACTAGAATATATGATATTTATATTATTTCCATCATGTACAAAAAATTACTTTCTCTCAAGAAATATTAGAATATAACTAAGATTATTCATAGATTTTATCAACAAATAACCCATTCAATTTTGAAATGAAAATTATTTATTCGTTTAAGAGAGTAAGTAATAGAGGAATGTATTTTTTTTTTTTTGAAAGAAATATTTTGTTGAGAATAATTTTTTATGAATGGAATTATGATGTATTATGTATCTTACGTTAAAATTTAAGAAAAATTTTATCATCGTCAAGTAAATTTAAATAGACTGTAACTCAATGACAGATTAATAGACCAACAGAGCCAACGTATTATATTATTATATAATATAATATTTTAATAATTTATATATACAGGGTCCGCTATGTAACATTTTTTTTAAAAATGCAATAAAACAAAAACGTTTGGATGAATTTTCAAATTAATTTTTTCATAGTAAAGTATAGACCTTCCGATTATTTATGAAATACTATTTCATTCAAATGGCTGCTTCGGCTGACCTTGCAGTACGCCATTGAAGGAGACGCCGATTTTGGCCAAAAAATCATCTTTTCAGATGAGGGCATTTCCATATTGGCGGATACGTCAACAAACAAAATTGCCGCATCTGGGGGACGGAAAACCCACACATTATTATGGAGAAGAAAAGGCATCCTCAGAGAGTGACGGTTTGGTGCGGGTTTTGTTCTGGCGGCATCATTGGGCCATCTTTCTTTGAAAATGAGGCAGGAGCCGCTGTTAAGGTTATTGGCGACCGCTATCGCGCCATGATTTCTGATTGGTTGTTCCCAAAACTTGAAGAGGAAGACTTGGACAACATTTGGTTCCAACAAGACGGCTCTCCGTGCCACACAACTAAACTTACAATCGATTTTTTGCGCACTGTCTTCGGAGACCGAATTATCAGCAAAGATTCTGAAGTCGTCTGGCCGCCTCGGAGCTGCGATTTGACACCATTAGACTATTATTTGTGGGGAGCCGTCAAAGACAAATGTTAAGCAGACAAACCAGAGGCATTTCAAGCTTTGAAGGACAACTTTCGTGCAGCCATAGCTAAAATAGAGCCGTATACTATCACAAATGTACTCAAAAATTGGACCGACCGTACTGCAAGGCCAGCCGAGGCAGCCATTTGAATGAAATAGTATTTCATAAATAATCGGAAGGTCTATACTTCACTATGAAAAAATAAATTTGAAAATTCATCCAAACGTTTTTGTTTTATTGCATTTTTAAAAAAAATGTTACATGGCGGACCCTGTATATATATATATAATATTATATTTCTCAAATGAATTGAATTTTTAAAAATATTAATTACCTCTTTAATTAGAAATATTTTTTTAATCTTAAAAATAAAATAATACAAAAAATTCAAATCAAAATTCTATCAAATTGGTCTTCTTATTGTAGGTAGTTTAAATAATGAGGATAAAAACGTAAAATAGGCAAAGAATAGTAGAAGAAGCTTTTGTAAAATATTGCTTAGTTTGCCGTTTTTTTTTTGGTATTGGATTGAAAATCTCGATTTAATAAATTTTAGACGACATGACAAAAAAAACAAAAAAATAAAATAAGAAAAGGAAAAGGAAAAAAAAAAAATTGAAAAGTCATATTGCACACCATGTCTGAACCTCTTCGTTGGGTTCACATTCTCTTTAAGAATAAAAAAAAAAGTGGAATTTGCATTCCAGACAAAGAGCAAAAGAAAGAGTAGTTATTGATGGCATAAAAGTGAATAAAAAAAAGAGTCAAATTTATATATCTTTGTTAAATGAATCATTCATAGAAAATATAATAAATTGAGAAGAGTATATAAAGTAATGACTATTCAATTAATTTAATTTTTTCAAAAATGTACCTGATGTTCTTAGATCATTAATTTTATCGTAAGAATAAATTGCAATTCTAAGATTTATTTTTAATTTAAATACCAAATTATTTAACTTGATTATAATATTTTAAAAAATTGTATTTTGATCTTTAAATAATAATATCGTTATTTTGAATTTGAATAATCGGTGTAGTTTTTAAAATTTCTAAAATGTGTAAATTGTCTGTTTTAATACAAAATTAAACTTATTATAATTTATTTATAAATATAATTTACTAATTCAAGTTGTGAAATTAAAATAAAAAAAATTGTTAAATTTATTTTTTTAATAAAAATCTACGCATTTCGAGATCAACAGGCTTGATTCTCAATATTGCCGTTCAGGATCCAAGTCCAAACCCTGCCAAAGGAATATTTCTCTAAATGGAGTATATGGGAACGAGGTCCGACACAAAAAAGTTATGACCTCCGATCAAGAAAATCAAGATAAAGAGAGTGCGTTTTACTGATCACACAACACTACTACCTCTCTTAGGCGACAACGGGCATAATGGGTGGTGTCTATTCGTAGGATGTCCAAAACGCCGGGGTTTGTTTTTATAATTATCTTGATAGTTTTTATATTCAGAACGAAATTTTTTAAATATTTTTTTTATTTTGCCCTTAGGCAATCGGGAACCAAGTTCATTTAAGTCATCCCATGCATTTATAGAAAGTATATATATTTTATATAAACAATAACGTTAAAAAAACAACAAAATTAAACTAAACACTATCTTATCTTATTATGCTAGCTAAAATTGTATATATGTATTTATCTATATATATTGGTTCTCAAAAACCGCTCTAACGATTTTTTTCAAATTCACACTAGATATAGTATTTATAAAGAAAAATTAAGTTTTATTGATGATATCTCTTGAAACATACAGCTTCATTATTAATTTCTTAATTGAAAATTATATATGGAAAACGTCAAAATTTTTAATACTGCCTGCTAAGACAGTAAAAAAATGACAATTTTTTATCTAAATACATATAGTCCAGCGGTTGGACTGATGTTTTAACGAGTGGATTTCGTCGGTTCGAAACTCGCCGGGTGAATCGTTATTTAAAAATGAAAATAATGATTTTGTTATTTTTTTTTCTTTTTATCTATTGTTTACTTTTTAATAAATTACTATTCTATATTTATTTATTCATTGTTCTTTTATTAATAAAGTTTTAGATAGTTTTATAAGTTTTAATATTTTTTCAATAAAATATTATTCAATATATTTATTAATATTATTTTATTTATTATTATTGAGTACCCGAAGTTCCATTCATTTTAATCAGATTGATGCAATGATGCAACAGTTAATAATTGTAATATTGTAATAAATTTCTATCTTGAAAATTGTTACATATTATTCAGGATATTTTAAAAACTATTTCTTTCTTTAATTAATATTCATTTTTTCTATAAGTCAGATATATTTCCAAATATTAAATAATTTTTGAAGTGAAAACTTCTTTAGCGGCGTTGAGCACTTTTGCGGGATGGGGAAAAAGTATAGAACTCGCGTGATCGTGACCAACACCATGAAACCATCTGCTTTCAAATTTCTTATAACAGAGCGCGAAATTTGAATTGTCATTAGAACTGTTTTATAAATTATCTCTAACATATAAATATATATTTATTATGTAAAGTTCATTTCATATATACATATATAATCAAAATTATACGAAATGAACTTCACATAATAAATATATATTTTATGTTAGAGATAAGAATTATAAAACAGTTCGTATTGCAATATTTTAAACAAAGTTGTGTATTTATAT
The DNA here is from genome assembly GCA_963082975.1 of Labia minor. Classification (NCBI taxonomy): domain Eukaryota; kingdom Metazoa; phylum Arthropoda; class Insecta; order Dermaptera; family Spongiphoridae; genus Labia; species Labia minor. The sequence continues at coordinate 98,433,345 of OY720344.1, forward strand.
ATATATAAATATAAGTTACAAATTTGTTTAAAATATATGTTTAAAATAATATATAAGTTATATATATATACATGCATATGAAATTCATCTTTCTCGTGAAATAGCGCGAATTTCGTCTGTTTTAAAATTTCTTACGCAGAAGTTTTCACTTCTGTCGGCCAGTCCCACGACTGCCAATTTTGCTTTTTTCATTCCGAAAAGCTGCAAAGCACGTTTTTTTGTCTTTAGTTTGTTTTATAACCACTTGGGGCGCTAAACAGTTTTTCAAAAAAACACTATAGAAAAAAAATATATGTACCTATATATTATATATTTATGTATTATTGAGGAGCACAAGTTCATTAATTTTAATCAGATTGATGCAAATGTGTAACATTTAATAATTGTAATAAATAATTAAAGAATTGTGTATCAATATTTTTTAAAGGGTAGAGCGAGAGCTCGGTGTCCCAGGTATTAATATTACCAACCAAATCCAATAATAATGAATCATTTTTTTTAACTTAAGTACCGAGCCGAGGCTCGGGGTCCCGGTACTACTAATTACAGTAGTTATAATATATGGGGAATTTTCAACTTTGACTGCCGATTTGACCATGTTCCCAAACGAATTTTAAAAAAACCAAGACCACTTTACATTTACACATTTTAAGCTCTAATCGAATCCAAAATCAAAATTTAAAAAATCGAAAAACAAACTCACAGATATATAGATTTTATAAATGAACATTTATACAATTTATTTTAATTAATTTGAAACATTTTAGGAAACAAATTTTTAATGGGTCATTTTTAGAAATCCCATTTAACAATTATAATAAATAATTAAAAAATTGTAAAATTTTTAAAGTATATAAAAATAAATTGTATAAATTGGTTAAAGGGTCGAGTGATAGTTCGGTGTCCCAGGTATATATTTTATATTAACACGCCTACTTTTCTGTATAATAAAGATATAAAGAATCATATTTTAATTTTTATATAACCAAGAAATCATTTTTTCACTTAAAATATAGTTGTAAAGCCCAAATCTCCGATCCATATAACATCATCGACTGGGCCGCTACCAAAAGGAGTCTTCTCTTGCTCTGACTAGGGCCACCGGTATTTGCCATTAGTCTCGAAAAAATAATATTAAATTTTATATAAATTTATAAATTAGAATATTTGAATTTGTTTAAATTTTAACACATGTAATCAATCATATGCATAAAGAATAGAAAATTTTGAAAATCAACTTGGTATTAAATTCAGAAAAAAAAAATACTCATATATAGAATATATAGACTATTCGAATATAATTGAAACTCTTTCTCTCCCTCTATTTTAAATTTGAAAAAACGGAGTGTTAAGAAATTAAGATTCCTTATACAACATGGATGGTTAAATGAATTGGGCTCCCTACCTCCCTGACAAATTCACATTAAAAATGTTTATAATATTTTAGTTTATTAAATCAAACTATTATTTTTTTATTTCAATATTTTTAATGTTAATACAATAATTTTTATTTTATAATCTATAAAATAATTTAATTATTTTTAAAAACAACGGTCTTCAATTACAATTTTTTTACTCTCTACTGACTGTTCATTTCATAACTGAAAATAGTGTCGAATAGAAATAGACGATATTACTTGGATTAATCTTATTATGCTAGCTAAAATTGTTTGTTTGTATTATTGAGGACCCCAGTTCAATTCATTTTAATCAGATTGATGCAATGATGCAACATTTAATAATTGTAATAAATAATTAATTGTAGATTAATATTTTTTAAAGGGTCGAGCGACAACTCGGTGTCCCAGGTATTAATATTACCAGCCAAACCCAATAATAATGAATCATTTTTTTTAACTTAAGTACCGAGCCGAGGCTCGGGGTCCCGGTACTTATTTAACTATTATGTAATATCTAATTGTTAAATATATAATTTTATTATATATTTTATTTGAACAAATCTAATAGGCAACAAATAAAATTAATAAACAATTTCATTTTTCAATACGATTAATATTAGTAGTATTTTCAAATTACTAAACTGAATAAACTGAAAAATGGTATTTTATGGTAGATGAAAATTGTTAAAAATTTATTAATGTTTACAAGAAATTTCATAAATAATAATAAATCATTAAGATTGTGATTTTGAAATAAAAATTAGAAATATTCCGAGTTTGGTGTTGAAATTATAATTAATATATCAATGAAATTTAATTATGTTATATGGAACATTTGATCCAAGTTGTTTCTATTGATTATAGCAACTTCTTCAGTGAGAAGGAATGATGAATTATATATCCTCTCTTTAAAAATGAACGATTTGCTCACACTCGTGCCTAGCAAAGTTGAAAATTAATTATTTTTAATGGAGTTGAATAAATTAGATGCGATAAAGTCAAAATTGAGGGTGGAGAACGAACGATGGAAAGAGTGAATTGGGGGAGGTGGTTCTCAGATGGAACATAAATTCCCAGAGGGAAATTTATAAATGTCGTCACGAGTTAATTTTAAATTCAAAGAAATTTCATATAATGAGAAAACGAATAAAGCTTTAATTAAAAGTAAAGTATTAGAAATTAAGAAACTCAATTCATTTCAAACAATAAAAAAAGGAAACAAATTTGAAAAATAATCTTGGATTAAGCTAAAAATAATTATTAAATAAATTAATATTTAATATTGAAATTAGGACCGATGATTTGATGACAAAATGGACCATTTGTCTAAAGGTAAAAAATGTATTACTTATTCATAAAGCAGTAGAATAGATAAACATAAATAAATTATAAAATAATTAGATAAATAGGTGTATAATAATTAATTTATAAGTGAATCAAATTACAAATTACAATCCTTTTAAATTAAATTATTATACTTTAATTTTATTATGTTTATAAATCCACACAATGCAGAAATCATTATAATTAAAAAATGTATTTTTCTATTACTTTCAAATCAGACTTGTCATAGATGAACTGAAATAATGAATCTTGAAACACAAGATTCAATCGTGACTAGAAAATAATATCATACATACAATATTTTTAATTTTTATAAAAACAATTAATAAATTTTTTTATAATTAATTATTATTATTATTATTAAACAACATAAATTAAAAGTTGAGAAGAAATCACATCATGGAAACGTTTACTTGTAACTTTAAATTAGTAAATACAACTATTGTTATTATAATTATCAGCATTATATCTATTCATAAATGAGAAACTATTTAGTAAGGAATAGATTAAATAGAATTTAAAAATTATATGATGTGTAAAATTGATTTTAGCAAACATTAAAAAATCCCCAAAATGAAAAGAAATTTAAATTAAGATTTTAATGAAATAATAGATTGAATATGTTTTTATCATACTCTTTAGAAATATAAAAATTAAAATTTATAAAACCAGTCGATAGCATTAGAGATGAATGTGATTAGATTCAGATTAAATAATAATATTTTAAATAACTTAAATAAAAATGTCTTATATCTACTAGAAGAATTTTTGTTAGTAAAAATAAAAAATAATAAATAAAACTTTAACTTTATTTTATATTATTATGTATAACAGCAACTAAGGTTATATGTGTCAGATATTTATTTATCTTATTTAATTACCAACATTTTCAAATATAGATAAAATTAAATTAATAGGACAGTATTTACAGGTGTACAGTAAAAGAAAGATTTCTCAGACAAAATTTAAAAAAAAAATGAAATGCAATATAGACTTAATTTTATATCACAAGACTTTTAAATAATAATGGATATATAAAATATAGAACATAAATGAAGGAAAAATAAAAAAAAACAATAGGATTCTTATTATTTTTGTTTTTATTTTTTACTGGAAGGTGATTTAACAAAAGAACAATGTACAGCTAATATTAACAGAAATATTATTGAAAGAAAAATGAATAGTACAATAAGTTATTATTATTTCTAATAATAAAAATTCTTCTTTCAATTAATTATAAGTATTGTCAGTGAATCACTTTTCGTGAAATTATATTGATGGTAATGAAAAGTGTGGTAGGAAATTATATGAAAATCATAAGAGATAGGAAATTTGTGGGCAGAGTAATTTGAGGGGTATCACACCATTTACATCTCCTTTTCAACAAATAAATTGGCGACTGCATCCATTTGGAATTGGACTGCTTACTATTGGATATTACTAATATATATATATATATATAATATATATTTATTATATATATTTTTTTATACATTTTTCACATTTATTTATAATTTTTTTTTCAGTAACTAGAATTTTTCACAGAGATTTGTCACGTTATATTTTTTCAATTTCATTTTTCAATATATATATATATATTTATAGAGATATAGATATTTGTTCATATATTGAAATAGAATAATATTAATACCAAATATAGATATATAGATAGATAAATTGGATGTGTATCGATGGAATAAGATACATACAATATTCTTTCTTTATCCTTTATAAATTTGTTCATTTTTTTTTCTTTAAATTATTATTTGTAAGTGTTTATTATTATTATTAATATTATATTTTTAAGAGAAGTTCGGATAATAATTCAATCGCTTTGAGAGGTGATTAAGATTAATCAGCTAATGAATCTACGTTAAGCATTTTTAAGAGAAAGATGAAGTTGAATATATTTACCTAATATATTTACCTATACATCATTTTAAATATTTGAATTTGTTTAATATAATAAATAAATAAATAGATATATTAATCCCATTTATATCCAAATTTTTCTTAATTTTTATTTATTATGGATATTTTAAAAAATCTTTAATATTTTTTTTCTTTGTTTTTAAAAATAATAATTATAATTTTTATAAATTTTTTTTAATAAGAAAAAGTAGAAATAATTTATTATAAGTTTTTTCATTAAATTAATTTAAAAAAAGGTATTAAAAAAATTAATTTAATTCTATATACATTATTATAAATTAATAAAAAATAAATAATATAATTTCTATTTTTTTTTATTTGTAGTTAAATTAATTTAAAAAAAATTTACTAACCTATTTACTCATAAAACAAAATTAATCTTTAATAAATTTTACATTATTTGATATTTTTAATATGATATATTAGAAATAGGGACAATTTATATTGCGGCTAAGAACTTTCAAATACATCAGTGCAAAAAGAAAGTATTAATAATATAATTGAGAATGGAAAAAAAATGATTATATCTATATAATTTTAACATTAAAATAAAGTTTAAAATTAATTATTTATATTTTATTATATATAAATATATTCTACGTCATCTTTCTCTTATATTTGTTCTCTCTTTTGTAGATTTAGTTTACAGTAGAAATTTGATTAAAAATTGTGCAAAGGGTTCGGAGGATTCAAGCAGGAGTTGCTTCATTCTTGGTTCCAGCCTCCAAACATGACACCGCGATTCAATTCATATTTACATTATTAATGAACTTCCAATATAGATAGATATATAGATATAATTTTTTTTTTAGTTATTATTTTGATATGACTCTGAATTTAGTTTATCTTTAATTACATTTTCATCAAATGAGCTGAGCATTTTTGTCAATTTACTTATGCCTTATAAAAAAATGGTCAAAAATTGATAGATTTTTTTTTAACGTTTGGGCGAGTTACGTTGAGCATTACATTTTTGAATTGTCATTATTAATAAGAACAAGGAAAGAATCTCGTCCAAAACTGATCTAACCATTTGGAGGATATTATACATATTTATTATATCCATTACATATGCTAATTTATATTATAATCACATTTTTAAAAAAATAGTTCATTATTTAGTACACATTTTTTTTTTATTTATTTATTTATTTTATTAATATTATAATATTTTTGAATAATGTTATGGATTAAATATATATAGGATATATTTATCCAATAAAAGAGAAAAAGTTTGTTTTTTTTCAAATTGTTTTTATTTTTGAAAAAAACAAAAAAGTATTTTCTTTTAAAACCAATTATTTTTCACGAAAATGGAATAGTATTGATTTTATGGAATGAATATATTCTGTATAGAGGAATTTCCAAAATAATTTCTTAATAATTAATATTTCTATTTTCTTTTTTGTTTTTTATTAAAAGTACAAATATTGTTGATCAGAAAAAAAATGACTAAATTATTTATAAAATTATTTAAACAATATTTAAATAATTAAAGAATATTAAATTGTTAAAATTATTAGTTAGCAAAATAATACAATGCAAATGATTATATAAACTTTCATTGTTATTTGTATAAGTATACATAATCAAATAAATGAATTTAAAGGCTGGTTTGGTATATCTTTATTTTTTGGATTTTTTTTTTTGTTCATCAGTCATTTATAATTTTAATATATCACATTTTGTATATCTCAAATAATAGAAATATGTAATATTAAATAACTGCAAAAGATAAAAGTAAATACCAATTTTTTCTGTAACAAAAATATACTCAACAAGCCTTTTATTATATTAAATAATATAAATATATATAATAATATATAATAAATAATAATTTCACAATTAAATTTAAATAATTACCTAAAACAAAATATAATATATTAAAATAAAAAAGAGAGATAAAACATTTTTGAAAGATTAAAAGTATTTAAGAAAATTAAATATAAAATAAAGAAAAAAAGAAAAATTATTTCAAAAAACATCCAACTTTAAAAAGAAAATAATCAGGTACAATTTTTTTTTTTGTAAGATTAATAAAATTTGCAATTAAAAGTAATAAACAATTTTAAATATCACCGAAATTAATGATCGTTTTCTAATAAAAAAACAAAAGATTTTAAAGAAAATAAAATAAATTATTTTCTTCATATTAAATATGCCAATAGAAATATATAATATTATATAAAACTTAAAAATAATTTTTACATACATTATGATCGTTTATATTTGTATTTACTATAAATAAATTAATATATGTATAAATATAAATGGATACATTGAGAATTTAAAATATATATATATATATATATATATAATATCTTCTAAATCATTTTTTGAAAATGTTTAAAATTTTGGAAGAATTAAAATATATTAATACATATATATATATACATATATTTATTTATAAGATATAAGTATATGTATATTAATGTGGTATTATAGATTATATATATATATGAATTTTGACCATTTTTTTTTCTTTTTGTTTTATATATAGAATTATTTCCTTTGCATATGTATATGTATATATATATTGAAATATATATATATATAATCTAAAATCTCTATATAAATATTTATGTGCTTGATTTTTTTCATATTTTCTTTTTTTTAAAAATAGTTAAATTTTTGCAAAGTAGATTTCTATTTAAAGAATTCTTTCCTCGTCTCTTAATCCAATCAAGTATTATTAATTTTATTTTTTTTTTAATTTTCTTTATTTTTAAATATATATATATTTGTTACATATTTTTATTTTTACTTTTTTTTTCACCTGATCTCATCAGCGACTAAGCGTAATTTCAATTCTCTAATTTCAATTATTTTTATTTATTTATAATATTTTTCACCTTTCATGTGCTTAGAGGGACGGAGGAGGGGCTTTCTGAACAGCAGACGCCAAACCGATCGCCTTATAAAATGAGAAAATAAATTGTCAATTATCATTTAATATTAAAGATGTTTAGATATTTATATTGTTTTCAAAAAGTCAAAATTTAAATTAAATTAAAAAAAAATAAAGGATATATGAAGAACTCGAAAAATTTGTTGTTATTAATCACTATTTAAACATCAAATATAATTTCTCCTTAGTGATTTTATTTATTTATTTCTTGTTATTTTAATGCTCTTTTTTTAAATCTTGTTCTAAGACATTTACGAAATTTCTAACATTCAACAATAATTTTTAGTTTTTTTTTTTTTAGTTTTTTTTTTCATTTATTTTAATGTATGTAAGCAAGATCAAATCGTTGAATTTTGTTTTTATTTATTTATTAATTTCTTTTATTAATATTATTTATTTGTAAATATTTGTAACATCAAGACATATAGCAAATTTGTTAAAAGATGCTGTGGAGATAAACTCTGGTGCCCAAATTGGAGAGATACCTACAAAGGCTTTTCAAAGGCGATTTAAAAAGTTATCTCTTATTTTTATATAATTCATATTATACATATTATATATATAATCTTATTCTTAAAATATTATTATTATTATTATTAGTAATATTATTGATTTTCATTTTTTATTTTTTTAAAAGAATGTGAAATGAAAAATCGAATATTTATATTTTTTTTTATTTTTTGTAGTGCACACTTTTGTCATTAAATTTTAAATATTAATTAATTCGTTTAGTTGTCTGTTGGGAGAACAATTTGTTTATTTATTTATTTAATTTATTCTCTCTCAGAGAAGCGATAAAATATTTCTAAAGGATGCGAGTTAGAAGGGAACATCAAAATTAATTTTATATTTTTTTATCTGTATTAATTCATTTAATTGTAAACACCAGAGTTTCTAACTCATTATTTATGAGTATTTATATAATTGAATATTTATTTTATTATTTTTATTATTATTATTAAAATTAATATTATTATAATTATTTAGGAAATTGATAATCAGTCTTTCCATGAACGAATTTTTCAATCAAAGAGAGAAAATCTCTTGCAATCTATTTGAAATTTTATTTATATTTTAAGTGAAAGCGTTTCACAATTTGCTAATACTAGTAAAGAAATTTCATTAATTTTAATTTTTGAATATTAAAACAAAAAAAAATGGGAATTAATTAATACTTGGAATTTTTATTATCTAAGCAAAAAATAAACAGATGTGAAACGTTCTCTTTATTAATAATAAATTTTAACGATCTGTTATTTTCGTTTATATTATATTTAATATAAATGCGATTATAGTTTCTTGTTCTTTTTTTGGTCTCAATAATTTGTGCCCTCTTATAATAAAAATAAAATAATTACATATATAAGTATATATATATATATATATATTGTACTGTTCTTAAATATAAGGGCGATTGACTATATTTCATATAATTATACAGAAGAAGAGTATAAAGATAAATTAATCATATCGTTGAATATTTCTAGTCATAATAAACTTATGTAATGTTAAAATATAATAAATAAATGCAAAATTATTCTAATATAAAAAAAAAGAAAAAGAAATTAATTAATATAAATATATATATATATATTTCTTTTTGTTTTTTAATAATTGTAAATATTTAAATTAAAATATATTCTTTAAAATTACAATAAAATGAAAATTAGAAATTATTATAATATATATTGAAACTTTAAATAATAATAATAATAATTTTAATAATAATAAATTTGCTAAACTATAAAATAATAAATTAATTTGAAATTTGTATAAATTATATCTATATTTTATAATAATATTAATTATATAGATAATGATTAACTAAGTACATATTATTATTTTTTTTCCTATTTTATTAATTTAATAAAACTAAATGCCTATATACATAGGATACGTAAAAATAAAAAAAATGAAAAATTAATTTATTTATGTAAGGTATGAAAATTTTACATTTACTTATAATATACATTTAAAAAACTAATTAAATTACATAAATACTTATCCAAATCATTCAGAAAATGTTTTTTTTTTAAATCAAATTATTAATTATATATAAATAATAAATATTGCGTGGAGAATATATACTTTAAATGACTGGTAAAAATCCAAATTTTTATATATATATATATATATTAATTTATAGATTTAAATAAAAATTACTCTAAACATATTTATTAATATAAGGATAGATAAAAACTTCGAAAATCGTATTTCATAAAAAAACAACTAAAAATTAGAAATAATAAAAAAAATGCAGTTGAATTTTTAAGCCCACTAAAATAGGTAAAGGAATCGAATTCCTTTTTTTAAATAAATTAAATTATTATATTTATACTTATATATGATATATATACGATAAATATATAATAATTATAGGTATAAAAAACTATTATATTAAGAAAAATAAGTAAGCGTCTATTAAAATTTACCCTTTATTTAGAACCGGGTCTATTAGCTTAATTTTTAATTATCACATATTCTAAGATGAATAAATTTAAATGAAATAAATATTTTTCCTCATGACACACATATCTAAGCACTATTTTGTATATATATATATATCTTTCACCCATATTTTTTTATTTTATTTTATTTGTTATTATTATTTCATCTTATTTATAAAAATGAAACTAATTTTATCACTTTAAGAAGATAATTAAATTTATTTGTTTTGTTTTTTAATTGTATTTTATTATCCTTGAAGGAATGCTTTTTAAAATAATTTAAATGATTTTTTTAAATCATTTAAAAATATTTCTTATACGTGTAGAAGTAGATATATTTTTTAAAGAATTTTATCACATTTAAAAAAATTAAAATAAGATTTGGATTTATATAAATATTGATGGGTTTATTTAAAATTAAAATCACAGTAGATCCAAACGGAAGACAAGAAATATTGAAGAATTAAATTATTCTTGGAATGAATTATGAAAAAATTCTAGCAAATTTCTAATTTGTAATGTTTTGGCTTCTTTTATATGATCTATTATCAAGTTTAGGAAGGATCATATACCATATTAGAAGCATTAAAAAATTGGATAATTTCCTATAGTAGGAATTCATAAGTTTTTTATCAATTCCTTGTTATATTCAAAATAGATATCACCACGATTAGACTATAAATAAAATAAGTATTATGAAATTTATATATATAAAAAAAATGAAAATTATTTCAATTATGTAAAATAATTTATACATATCACTTAGGCCTTGAATGTTTATAAAAAGATCAATCAGAATGAATAATATTTTCATTTGAATAAAAATATTATTTATTTTTTGTTCAATTAATTTATATTATAGAGAGAATTTATATTATAGAAACAAATGATGAATATTTTATAAACTTAACTATTCTTTTGAAATGATTTTAACAGAAAATATTCTTATTATTTTTATTTATTTTGTTTTTTATAAATATTATAGATACAGAAAAATTATAAATATATGAAAAAAAAAAATCTATTTTAAATATTCATATGATTGGTATTAATATAGAAACAAAAGTAAACAAAATCCCTTTCCCAGGCTGATTCCTTCTCAAAATGTTTATCCAGGACAATTCTCATTGCATCTATATATATATATATTCTAGTAATAATGCTTCAATAATTATAAAATTATAATAATAATAATAATCATAAGTATGTGCTTTTCTTAATAATAAACAATCAAAAATCACATTGTAAATAAATTATAATTAGTTTAATTATATATAATAATAAATTCAAATTTATTTAATTGTCACTAATTTTAAAATATTATTAATCTCTGAAATTATTAGTGATTTTAATAGTATTTAGAAAATCCAAAAATGGTTGTTGCAAGAGATTTTCAAGTTAAGATTGTAGTATAATGTTAGAAAATGTATTCTTTAATAATTTTCATAATAATATTCTTTGGACATTAATATATAATTTAAAAATTTGAATTCATATTATCATAATAACAATCTATTTATTATTATTTACTTTTGTCAAATAAATAAATATAGGTATACTTGAATATGTTAATAACAAAAAATAACTAAAACAAACTAATAATTTATAATTTTTTTTTTTAAATTAATTAATGTTGTTTGATAATTTTCAAAATTTGAATATTACTTTTCTATATTATATATATATATATATATATATTTAAAAAAAATGCTTATACTTAGAAATTTATTTATTTCCACTAATTTTGGATAATTAAATAATTTCATTTATTTTTATTAATTTATTAATTTATTAATTTCTTTCTTAACATACCTATATAAAGTAAAAACTAATTTTTATTTGTGTATAATCCTATTTGTTATAAATATCACAATTTGATTTTGATAATAATAATAATAATAATAATAATCAAATTAATATTAATTTATAATAGTAATAATAATAATATTATGAATTTTTTTTTGGTAAGTTTATTTTTTTATATAATTTATGAAAAATAGAAAAATTAAGTTTTCTATTAAGCAAGATGATGATGTTAAGGATTTATTTCGTTTATAAATGTTAAGTGTTACATTGAATAGCTTAACATATAAAAAAAATGCACAAGAAGTACAAGTCGAAGCTTGTGATGAAAAAATAAAATTAAAATATTTTATAATGTCTGATTTTAATGATTTAATAAGCATACCAATCAAGAATTCTATCCGAAAATCTTTACAAAAAAAATTAATAATAAATTTGATTAATTTTAACGATGATTTTTTTTTTTTTTGTTTTTCTTCAAATTTTTTTTTTTTTATAGAATGTAATATGATAAATGCAAGTGATTTATTGATTGAATGATTGATTTGGTTTATATAATGCTGGTTTTCGAGTTAAGTCTGGATTCGATTGGTAGGCAAAACAGAGAGATGCGTGAAAGATGGTTTGCGCCTAAAATCGTAGGCGGGGTGAAAATTTGACGGCCTGGATGATTTGGCATCCGTCGATTTTATAATAATTTTTCCGAGTGTTTGACGTTGTGTGGTGATCAATCGCCAATGGCCGAGGGCGAAGGTGGGGTGGTCTTCTCGGGAACCGGTGGTTGCGGTCGCGAGCTGCTCGAAGCCACTTGCAACGGGCAGAACGCTGATCCAAGGCTTGGCTTCAATTGGAAGGTCACGCACGGTTTCAACGGACTAAGATCCAAATTTAGACGGCTTGTGTCCTCCACAAATTTCATATTCACCCGTTCACAGCCGTCCGGGGGTTCACGGGCAAGAAATTTGTTGATGTGCGGCGAGGAGCCCAATCTACTCGCTTCGAGATCAGGAGTCGAGGCTCGACTGCCTCCTGAAAACAACCACACAAATCAATTAAAACCAAGATAACAAATATATACTTATTTTACTAAAATAATAATAATATACAATAACGATTAAAAAGCAGTGAATATTTTGATTAGGAATATATTTTTTTCAATTTATCACTCATAATTAAAAAAAAACAACCTAAATTTACATTATATAATAAATTATTAAATTAACAAATTTCCATGCTTGTACAGAGCTAACATAAATAATCACAGTCAAAGAAAATATCTATATATACCAATTAAAATTTTATTGAATTGATTATAATATAATATTCAAAGTAGAATAATAAAATAGGGGTTCAAAGGTAGAAAATTTGTCTTCTAAAAACTTGAGTACGATTCCCAAGCTTAGAAAGAAAATATTTCTCTTTCTAGGTCTAGTCAGCCATGGTGATCAAAAATGGGTACCTACTTGATATAAGAAGTAGAGCTTTGTGGATATCTTGTACTGATCACACAAAACCTCTGCTTTTAACTAAGACGGCAAAAATAAACAAATTAAAATATAACAATTAAAAATACCTATATATTAAAATACAAAAATTTATTTTTTCATCTTTTTAATTTATTTAAAATGAAATTCTCTATTAATATAAGCAAAAATTAATTCATTAAGAATATTTAAAAAAAATTCTTGATAACTTTTGGAAATTAAATCAAAAACATTGTTTCCAAAATTACTTGATTCTAAAACCCAACAAGAATTATAATGGCTGATTTTTTAAGACATTTTTTTTTAAATAAATAAATTTTGAGAAGAATGAAAATTTCAATTTTCACTTTGAAATAAATATAACTAAAATAGAAATTTGTAATAAATCATTTTTCTTTTTCTATGGATAGGATTTGGTTGAATACATTGCAAATGTTTTAGATAGATACTTTTATGTAATAGAAATGGTTAGAGATGATGATCCTCTTAAGTAAATTTCATATGTTCCCAACATTGAATTTTTTCCCACTCGATCTAAGCCAAGAAACGTGGCTCGCACTACTCTTTGGGGATCATACCATTTCTATGTGACATATTTATATATAAAATATGATTTAATACTTCATTGATTATTATATATCTGATTTTCTTTATTTAGTTTTTTATTTTCTTATTGAATTAGATACTATTCAATTTGTAAAATATATTTTATCGTTATAGAAACTATTATCATTCACTAATGTTATGGAATATGCCACAATATTGTTATTATCCTAATAAAATCCCTCAAGGTGCGCATTTTAATAATAAAATTAAGTATATATATATATATTAATACAATAAATAAATAAATAAATATAATAGATAATAATATAAACTGAGTATGTATAGAAAATTCATGAAAATGATATTTTTAAATTGCTTTAAGTTTATCCAAAATAGAATATCTTGAAAAAGCGAGATATAATCACAAAAACCCTCAATTTATAATAACTAGTATCGTTCATTAATGTCATAAACCACGCCTCAATATTATTATTATTATTCTAACCAAATTCCAGATTATTTATTCTAGTGGTTCCCAACCATTTTGGTCCAAACGCCCACTTCGTAAGGCCGGCTTCATAATTCGCCCCCCTATAAATTTTAACAGATAAAAATTCAAAATCATCTTACCTTTTATTAGAACCATATTGAAAAAAAGCGGATATGTTGTATTTTTTTTAGAAACATATTGAAAAAAATTGAAAAAAGTAAGAAAAAGCCTGTTCGAAAAATCATCTTACCTTTTTTAGAGTTGAAAAATGATTTCGCCCCCCAAAAATACTAGCGCCCCCCCCCCCCAAAAAAAAATCGTATAGTCAAATAATCGCCACCTTTAAGATGTCGATCGCCCAGGTTGGGAAACACTAATTTATTCTTTGTGTAAATATTCTTCAGATTTTTAAATAATTAAATATTTTTTCAATTCCATTTTCAACCAATATATATTACCATCGGGTATTTTGGAAAATTCTTTATTCAAAATTGTTTCAATTTAAGTTTTTGAGGGTAGCTGGTTTCATTTTCATTTGGTAAATGGAAATCCTTTGACAACAAAAAAAATGTTTATAAGTTAAACTGTACAAATATCCAGTGATAATGACTAAACTGATAAAATAAAAACTATAATAATACTTTTTTTTTAATTTTATTATGTTTAATGTGATTCATCTTTATATACTATAGTATAAGATTATATAACACTAATGTTCAGAAAAATTATTTTGTAATTTATTTTACAAAATGAAAATGTTATAACAACAGATAATAAAAAAATACGATAGTAATTCTTTACAAATTATCAAGCATAAATTTTTAAATTGCCTTTCAGTGGATGCCTAATGACTTAAATATGATGCAGAATTAATGACCGAAAAGTTGTTTTTATTTTTTTAAATAGTTACAAGTTAGCTGCCTGAGACCAGCAAACCAACTACATAGAAATGAAGCGACTTAAGGTAATATATTTTTAAAATACAATAAAAAGTACATTATTTTTTTTAAATTAATGATTATAATATAACAATTATTGTATTGTATTATTCTGTAATTAAAATTGAATTGAATAGGGTTTCTTCCGAAACTACAAATTTCTAAACTATGTATTTTTTACATATAATATACAGCAATTCTTTTTTTTCTTCGGAGCTTAAAATTTAAAAATTATAAAAAAAATTATTTTGAAATATAATAAAAGATAATATGTGTTAACTATTGTTAATTTCATTTTAGAAATAAATTATAAATTTCAAAAAAGGCCGATATTTTGGTTTCATTAAAAATCAATTTTTTTAAATTCTCATCTCTTGATAAAAAGAATAAATAAATACTGATAATCGAGAATTGTAAAATAAGTAAATATTATTATTAATTAAATACAAATGTAGTTGATACATTCAAAACATATGCTTTGAAGTAACTTTAATCGGAGTATAAAAAGTACTTCAAAAATTGATTCAAACACATGCAAAAGTGTATTATTGATCTTGTTGGAGAATATTTTGCAAAGCAATATGCCAATTTTGATCATTACTACATGTTTTTATGCCAGAAATAAAAATTGCAACCCTTGTGTTGTATATAGAACAACAAATTCCCATTGGGAATATTTATGATCAACTCATATAAATACAAATTCAAAATTAACCAATATAAAAGGAAAATTGTATTTGAATATTCAAATTATATTAAAAATAAATTATGAAATCTAAATTAAAAATAAATAAACAATATCATATTAATATAATAAATAAGTATTATATATATATATATTTATAATCATTTATAAATTAAATTAAACACATTAGAGATAAGATATATTATTATAATCGTGCAACTAAATAAAACATCTAATATAAAATGACTTAAATATTAACATTCGGCAGAATTGTTAAATGGAAGAGGGAAATATTGAAGTGTGCAAAAGGGGTTGAAAAGAGCGACGGGATAATACTTAGAATTCTATTTGATAGATTGGCATTAATGATGATCAGGAAGATTTCTTTAGACGTTGCATTCTGCCTCTTTCCAGGCCCCTTCACAGATGAGAATGCTGAGATTGCTTTTTACCATTTCCTATCTCCCATCCAAAATCCACTTGGCATAATCATCATTCTCCTCTTCTCCCTTTCCTCAACCCCTTCAAATATGGATTTTTTTTTCCCACCAAAATTTCAAATTTTGAGATGTTTGATTTTTACAATACATACCCATATATATATACCTTTACATTAAAGAAGAACAAGTGGAACACTCATTAAAAACCGACGTTATTCATTAAAAAGAAATAGAACAAGTTTTTTTTTAACAAATGAAGAATTCAATTAAAATTAATGATTGATAAATTTACTAGAATAAATAAATAAATACTAATTATCGTGATTATATTTTGTAATATTTAAGTAAATTATCTTATATATTGATAACTTATAAATTTCTATTTAATATAATTGAAAATTTAATCTCCTATTGAACTTAATGCAGATATACATTTACCTATTTATAATAAAAATAAACTGATTTATTTATTTTAAGTTACCAGTCCAATATATGTTACTTTTTTTCCTTTACAGCCACCCCCGACATATTTATTTAATTTTATTTTTAATTTTATGAAAATAAGTGTTAATTTCTTTTTGTATTATTTATGATTTTGAAATAACTTTGATATTATATTAGAAATATATAATTTCAATTTAAAATTTTAATTAATTTTTTTTGTTTTTTGTGTCTATTCATATTAATGAATATATATATATATATATATATATATATAGAGAGAGAGAGAGAGAGAGTGAGAGAGGGACAGAAAGATACTTATAGGTATATTCTACATTAATTTATAATATATATTTCTAGATAGTGCCTGTTAGAGAATCTACTGAATAGAATACTAATAGAGAGTTCAATAAATATCTAAGAAGTTGAGATAACTAGATTATAGGGAAAATTTTAAGTGACAAGCAAGAAGATAAAAGAAGAGAGGAGAGGAAGAGGAAGGTCACCTTGCAGGTCGCTGGGCGGGCGAGACATGTCTGAAGAAGGTCCTCCGAATGGTGGAGAGCACGAGTCCCACGAAGGGGGACCTGGGTAGCCACGGTGATGGTGAATTAATTATACAATTCACTTGGGGAGTGAAACATTAAACAAATGCCAGAATTGTATTCGAGTGGATTCAATGAGAATTGAAGGAGGTTGGTAGACAAAGGGATGAATAAACCAAATGGGAATACAATCCTTAATAAATAGATGGTTAATAAGTAATTCAAAAAGAAAAGTAAATAATAGAGGATTATAGCAAACAAGGGGATCATCATTTTAATATGGGTGAAAATTCAAATCATTACCATATAAAATTTAAATTGTAAATATGGTTTGCAAGCTGGTTGAACTGTTTTTTGTTTAATTTACCCATTTATATGTTTTTAATTTCAAAATTAATGATTTAAAAATAGAAAATTAAATTTAAAACATAAATCTTTTGATAAGGATTTTTTTTTGAATTTAAATAATCAGTATGGGGTCATAAATTATTTAATTTGTATGCTTAATGCACATTTCGGTAGTTACACCATTATCAAAAGCGTTTAGTGAGAACAATTAGTAAGATGCTACTGTTGATGGTGTAACTACCATAAAGTTAAAATTCAAATATTTTTAAAAAATCTTCAATTTTTTTTAGATACTCCTATAAAGAAAGATATAAATCTATTAAAATAATATGTAAAATTATTAAAATATAGTAAATAATTAGGAAGATGATTCAAATATAATTTTTTTTATAATTTCAAGTACATTTATTGATTTTTAATCTATTGGTTCTTTATAAATCATACAATTTTACCTACGATTTGAAACCTTAGATATCTTTTGTAAATATCTACAAAAAAATTTAAGGGCATGTCGGTAATTGTATACAATCCTCCAAAAGATACCAGCAATATGGGATGATTTTTTAAAATCTATCAACCCTTGAGACGAGAAATTCGTTCATGATTACACTCCCAAATGAAGGGTAAGAAATGCTCAACACCCTAATCAAGGTTAAAACCTGTCAAAAGTTTTTATTTATTGGTATAGATAGAATTTTAGGTCATCAATTTGTTGAACACGCCCCATAGAATTTATTTTTGATAAATAATATTTAATTTTAAAATATGGTGTTGAACTTATTTAAGACTATTTAGAAGAAAATCTAAAGTTTGTAATAAATATTAAAAAAATTATATATTTTTATTCAAATATATTT
Organism: Labia minor; assembly: GCA_963082975.1. NCBI lineage: Eukaryota > Metazoa > Arthropoda > Insecta > Dermaptera > Spongiphoridae > Labia > Labia minor. Next base: position 98,451,953 of record OY720344.1, read on the forward strand.
AATTCATGAGAATATAATTTAATTTGATAGATAACAGATAAGGAATTCTGTAAAATTAGTTACTTGTTATACCAAAATATATATTTTTTTTTAAATTTTTAGCAGAATTAACTTTTCAATGATACAGTATGGAAACTAATATGTTTTGATCATTAGCTTGTATATTTATTTTAGATATAAGACTAAAATGGCCCCTTTACAGCCACTCCAATAACTATTTATTCATTCTTTTATATCTTCCTCGATTATGACACCGGTTACCGATACGCCATACTAGTAATAATAAAATTTTAGTGAAATTAATAAGAGGTATGGTAAAATTATATTGCTTTAAAAAGAAAAATATGAATTCATTTTAGATTTTAAATAAATAAGCATCAATTAATTATCTTTCTATTTTTATTAAAAATTGAAAAGAAATTTCCTTCCAGCTCATACTAAAAATTAACTACATATTTCATAAACCATGTTAGGACGTGACAGACCAAGAAATTAAAAAAAAAAATATTTTATGTGACCATCGTGTAATATGTTAACAATTTTTTAAAATTTATTTTTTTGTGAATCTTAAAAAGGATATATTTTGTTGTTATATTTGTTATTAATATAATATATTTCATTAAATTTAAAACTTTTAGAAAACAAGCAATTATTAGAAGATAAAAAAAATAAAAAATTAATATATTTTAAATAAAATTTTGTATTTTTAATTTATTTTAATTATTTATTTATTTTCAATTCTATTTAAATATGTATACCAAATAATAAGTTATCAAACATTTTGTATTTTGTTAATTATAAAAAAGTATAATCAACTAAATAATATACATATATAACAATGATGTTGCAATATTATGTATTATAAATTATTATAGAAATATATATTCAAATTTGTTTGTAATATATATTTTTTTAAAAAAATGTCCATTTCTATTCTAAAATTTCTTTGATGTAATGTTATGAATTACACACAAACATTCTGTTTTGATATGTTTATTGAAATTCAATCAATTTCTATGGACCTTTTTAACTCGTTTAAATTACATGCTGTATCCTCTACCTTTCCAGATTATTTTTTTATTCCATCTATTGATTACCGGCCCAGTATTAAATGAATAGAACGATAATTGATAAAATCGGCTATTATTTTCAAAAATATTTAATTAAATAAATATAGATATAGATAGATAGAGAGAAGAGAGAGAGAGAAAAGTTAGGTTATCTATATATGAAAAAGAATGATAATATTTTAAAATTGATAATAATAATAATAATAATAAGACTAAACAATTGAGAACGGCGAATTATAATTTTTGGTATTTAAGTAGGAAGAAGAGGTTCATTTCAATTTTAATATTGTGTGGGTATCTCACCTGACGAATGAGAACTGCCCCCGGCGGGGTCTCCAGCTGGAGTTTGTGTATTCACTGATCGAGTGGACCGAAGTAGGTCTGCAAGGGGTGCTCGATGTCCTTCTGGTGTAACTTCATATGGCTAAGCAAAAATATAAAGAAATTTTATTAAAGGGTGTAAATATATTAGAGCATTTAAAACACAAATCAAAGAAAAAATTGAAAATAAATTTTTGTGACCTTAAAAACATAAAGAAACACAAAAATCTCTTTGATGATTTTTATAGCGATTTTTTTCTTAAAAATGCATTCGCAATTCTCGTAAATTATAAAAGTCATTAAACTATATATACCTATATATATATAAAGGAAAATAAAATTGAATATTAATGTTTCCTGTTATTAATATTAAGGGTTTGATATTGTTATTCCGAAGTCGATATAATGAAAATAAAATCAATGTTTGAGGAAAAAAATACATATTTATATGATTGGAGTTATTTGAATGAAAATTCGGTTTGAAATAATATTGAAATTGATAGAATTTTGATACAGTTATCATTGAAATTCATTTTATCAAACTGTTTTTCTAACAATTGAGGTGAATGAAAATTTATTCACTCTACTAAAATATTAGATTGTTTTCTTGTATCTCAGAATAGTTCTTTCTCTCTCTCTCTCTCTCTCTCGTTTGATTTTTTTCAATTCAATTTCCAGAACAATAAAAGAACATGATAAACAGTCGTTATATACGCACATAGTTTTAAATTATTGTTAAGTGTAAATTAGTAAAAACAAAAATTGAAATTTTCATTTATAAAAAAATAACCACAACCACAAAATGTGAGTGTGGTTTACATCAATATTCAATAGAATTCTTGGGAATGGAATGATAGTAATAATAATAATAAAAGCAATGTTTTTATTTTATAAAATATTATTATAAAAATGGTTTTTATAGAAATCCCATTCGTGATTTGAATAAATTAGTTAAATTTAATACATTTAGAAGATTTTATAATTTAACTAAACATATAACACCCATCATCAGTATGTCAAATAATTTTGCATTATATTTTTATATATTAATGAATTTTATAGTAAAAAATTAAATTATAGAATTTTAACTAAATATATATGTTCGTCTCGACGTTTCAGCGCCCATTTTGACATTTCCAAGAGGCTTTTTAAGGAAGAAATTTTCTGAATTCCATGCGTGACAAAACTGAAAATGCCGACAAAATGGGCGCCAAAAAGTCAAGAACCAAATCTCATAATAAAACGTGGAAATAACCCGGAAATGATTTCTAATAATATATATATATGTACTCAAATCATAAGATAAATTATTTAATTAGATTTCTTATGAAATGTTCTCGAAAAGTCAAATAATAATAAAAATTAATATAAAACGAATATTAAGGGTATTGCTCGTACGTCATTATATTATATACAATAAAACATATTGTATTAATTTACTGATTAGATTAAAAAATTCGAAAGATAATTAAGGTTTAAAAAGTACTTTGTGTGTGTGGTGCAAAAGAAATAAATGTAAAATTCTTGTATTATATTACCAATTGTTTTGTAAACGTTTTAAAAAGAAAAAGTAAAAACGAGAGACAGAATATACTAAGGGAGTACTAAATCAGTATAAAATTTAATTTAATAATTTTATTTTATCTAAAAATACTATCAATTGTATTTATCCAAAGATTATTTGAAAATGTTATAGTAATATTATTTGTTAAAATGGTTACAAAAGTATTAGAAATAATTTGTACTTGATAACAACAGCCTTCGAACAAGTTATTCGCATTAAATTTTTGAATATGCATATGTATTGATAATGAATTGTAGGTTAATGATGAGCAAATGTGACAAAAACAAAAATTATCCGTAAACTAATAATAATATTAAAAATAAATAATAATAGAATAGGTCAATCGCACGCATAAATTAAAATTAAAAATAATTTTTATTTCAAAAAGTAAAAAAATCAAATCTACCTGTATAAATAATATTTGTATTGTTTTATAAAATTAAACTAAAATTGAAAAAAATCATATATTTTTGAATATTTGATAATATATCATATAAAAATTGGAAATATTAAATAAGAAAAAGAGAAAAAAAAAACAATATTGAAAATCAATAATAGTTTGACTTGAATGTCAAACTGAGAGTATATATATATATATTCAATCTTTTTATTTTAAAAATAAAGTAAATTCACATTTATATACTAAACAATCAAAAGATTCTCTCTTCAAATGATTCAACCGCAAGAAAATATTATAAAATGGATAAAAAGAATATTTCGAAGCAAATCAAATATTGTCTCTACTGAAAATATGAAAATCAGATATGTTTTTTACATTTTTGTTTAAAAAATATTATTTGTATAAAGCAAAAAAGGAGAAAAGTAGAAAAATTACATTATAAAATTGATAGAATGTAGGTATAGTGAAGGAAAAATGTTATCGCCATGGGAGCGCTTTTGGCGGGCAATGGTAATGTGTTTTCTCAACTGATTGATTGTCCGACAACAACGCCCTCATGGCGATAATTTTTTTCCGTGACTCTATAAATACATAATATTAAAAAAATTTATAAAAAAAATCGAAAACATAAAAAAAATGTTTTAAAGGTGTGAAGGGTTGTAATAAACCTTGACGTCATGGTGTGAGTTGTCCCGATGGCCATGACCGCGAAGAACGAGTCTCTCAATCTCTTGATTCAAACCTTCAATCGAAGAACGCATTGGCGGCCTTACTGAAGACCAGCATTTATCGGGCGAGACACTTCCGCCTATACATAAAAATAAAAATCACCATTATGTATTATTCTTTGAAATTTTTGTTAACAAATAGAAATAAATTTCCATTAATAATAATAATAATAATAGTAATAATAATAAGTAAAGAATATTTTTGTAAACAAGTTTTTACTTTCGCGCATACTTCGTATAAGGGAAGTATTGGAATCGTCAAAAATTTCGACTTCGAGATTTCGATAGATCTTGACGTTTTAGACCTCCCTGAGTCGGAAAATACCATTTTTCGAATTATGTCTGTGTGTGTGTATGTATGTATGTATGTATGTATGTATGTAATGTCTGTGAGCAAATTTACTCAAAAACTAATCAAGCTAGGACTTCGAAATTTGGTACACCGATATTATTCACAGTTTGTAGATTTCTATCAAAATTTCGTCAAAATCGGTTAACCGGAAGTGGTACTTTACCTACACTGGTTGCGTTTACCTTTCAAGTAAAGTACCAGTTTGCTTCGAGATATTTGCTTCCTATTTTGTATAGATTTAAAAATATGAAAAAAAAATTGAGATACCAAATTTCATCATGATCTGACTACCGGAAGTGACATTTTACCTATACAAGTAGCGTTAGGTGTAAATTATAAATATATATAATAGTGTTAAACCATTTTACTTTATAATTTAAATTAATTAGTTTGTTTATTTTTATTGTTGTTAAAACATAATAATAATAACCTAATTACCTATTTATATGCGGGAAAGTCTAGGGGAGGACACTCCCGATTTTTGATTTTTTTTATGATTTTGTATAAATGGAAATGAAATTTAAAAAAAAAATAAAAATCGTTAAGTAACTGTCTAAATAATATGAAGTATACCAAATAAATAAATAGTTAAATTGTTGTATTATTTTTTTTTCTTTAATTTAGTAATTTAACCATTTATTAATTAGTTAATAAGGAAATAAAAAATTTAAAATCTATTAAAAAAAATACTTATTGTTAGAATATTTTTAAGTAAAAAGGTATTTAAATTGTGAAAAATCATAATTTAATTTATATATTTTTATTTATTAGGGTAAATGATTATTTAAGTATAATCAATATTTTACATATTTCTGGGAAAAATTCAAATAGATTTAATGTTTTTGGTAAAAAATTAATTAATTTATTAATTAATTTCCAATATATATAGATACCCTAGATTGTAGATGTTAGTAATGACATGATGTTAGAGACGTTTTGAAGCTACAGGTCGGTGGATATTTTTCACTTTTTATCTGGGAATATATGTAAATAATTAAATTTTAATATAATGTATAAAACAAATTAAATATTTTGATTTACTCAAGCAAGGACATTTGTAGATTCAAAAGTGTAACTTTTGAAGATTACCCAAAAAGAGAAAAAGAAAGAAATAATGTATAAATATTTCTCGAATATATAAATAAATTTCAATTTCAACAGGTCCAAATTTCTCAACAGACAAACTAGAGTAGTACTTATGAGATTCGATTTCACTAAAATTTATCTAGTAATGTATTCTAAATGAAATGCACATAAATCATTTATTAAATTCATATTTATATAAAATTATATATATTGATAATATTGATGTATGTTTATAAATATACTCTATATAAAATAATATACGCTAAATATATATATATATAAGGCGCCACAGGGTGGGAAGTAGCGAAGCTGCCTCACATTCTCGTGGTCCCGGGTTCACGTCCCGTGCCTGGCAAGGGAATTTCTCTAGCTGGGGTCTAAGGAACGGAGTCAACCCAGCCTCTGTGATCAAAATTGGGAACCTACTTGAAAAAAAAGTAGCGTCCCCGATAAAGAAAATCAAGGTAAAGGTTGATAGGACCCGTTGTACTGATCATAGATCACCTAATTGATATAACCGACTGTCCTTGCGTAGGATGTACAAAAGTCAGGGGTTTTTGTTTTTTTAAATATTTACCTAATTATACTATGGATAATTTATTATTAGATAATTAAATAACACTCTTTTATTATTAAAATTTTTATTAATATTTTAGTTTTTTAAAAGCCAACTAGCTCTACTAAGACCATAAAGTATAATATCCATTTAATATCATTTTTCAATTTTGTTCTTATCAAAAAAATTCCATAAAGTAGTAAAGTGTGCCGGTGCATAGCTTTCATCATGACAGCTTCTATTGTACTATTCGATTTAGAATTTGTGAGATATATATATATCAATTCTGAAAATTAATATAAGTTAGGAAAATATGTTGAAAAAATTTAATATTTAATAAATTATATTAATAAAAATAAAGAAAAATATGAAATTAATAAAATATGAAATAATAATAATAATATATCTAGAGGATTTCTTAATAGTAAAATCAATACTTTAAACTTTAAACAAACACAAAAGGTTTAATTTTTAAACATAAACATAACAACAAAGACAACAAAACTTAACTATAAGCTATGTATATTAAAAAAGGTGGCATTGAGATCGCTTACAAACAGCACCCTTAGTGAATAAAAATTAAATCATTAAATTTAAATTATTTGCTACACTATATAGGTATATTTTTTTTAATTTAAATAAATAATTATATAATAAGAATTATTTTTAATAATAAAGTGAATATATGTTGTTAAGAAATCGGAATAAATTCTCAAAATATTTATATTTGAAAAAAAAAAAAATGAAATAATAAATGTAATGATTGAACATATTGTATATTGTGATTAATGTGTTTTCATCATTACACTTTCTAGGGTAGGTAATGTCGTTGATGCTTCTACGTATGCTAAACGTCCTGGGGAAATCTCTTGGGAAATGTAGGTGTGACAGGCTGGGAACACTTGTATTAGATCATTAGAAGATTAATAATTAAAAACATTCATTAGGTCTATTTTGAGACAGAATTTATATTTCAAGAGACTAGGAACTCGGCTCAAGTCTTCAGGGATAACTTAAGTCTGATGAAGAGTAGAAATGTACTTCGTGTTTTAACTTTAATGAATGGAAACCTTCTTTATTTATGTACGATTTCAAAATCCCATGCCAAATTATTTAATTATAATTTCTAAAAATTATTAAAATGATTGTTCATTTAATGGACATATATATATGATATATATATAGACATATTTTTGAATAATTTTGTTTTAAAAAAATAAATAAAATAATTAAATAAAAATTAATTAATTATAAATCTTTTTCTTTCTCTCTCTATACATACATATATAATATTTTAATTTAAATATAATAATTATTTAAAGATCAAGAATTAAATAATTATAATTATTAATTTAATTAGCTGGAGTGTCTCCACTCGACTATCTCGCAATTTGAATTGGATTAAATAACATAATATATTATATTTAAATTAAATTTAATTAATTATAAATTATAAATATAATAAATATTAAACTAGCGCATGTTTGGCTTTTTGTTGATGGCACCACGTCACGTGTTGGCGCGTGAGATTTGCAGTGTTAAAAAATTAATTCTGGTAATTTCAGGGAATCAATCAAATCAAAACGTTGTAAGTAATGACCCCCTTCCGGTTGAGCTACATTTCTCAAAAGGTGATAGAAAACTACGAATTTTGAATAATGCTCATGTACCAAATTTCATCGTTCTAGCTCAAACCGTTTTTCCGTAATCTTGGTTACATACACATACACACACACACACACACACAGACATTTTTCTCAACCTTAGTGAAAATGATTCAGGAACCTTCAAAACGTATAAAAACATCAAAATCTCAACATCGAAAATTTTCGTGATCGCAATACTATCTCTTACGAGATAGTAAAAATCTGGAGTGTCTCCATTCGACTATCTCGCAAATTTGAATTGGATTAATTAACAGATATTATATTTAAATTAATTTAATTAATTAAATTATAAAATAAAATTAATAAATAATATTTATTAAACCAGCGCGTTTTTGGCACTTTGTTGATGGCACCATATCACCTGCTGGAGCGTTAATTTAATTCCGGTACTTTCAACGATTCAATCAAGCTGAAATTCTATATATAACAGATTTATATAGTTTTTAATAATGTGAAAAACTATCAAACATATATCTTTATTTTTACGGTCAGTTTAGAAGAAAAAAAAATGAAAACGTGGTAGGTAATGACCCTCTTCCGGATGAGCTACATTTCTCAAAAGTTGATAGAATACTGCGAATTTTGAATAATGCCCGTGTACCGCGTAATCTTGTCCACACACACACACACACACACATGCATGCATACAAACATACATACAGTTTTCTCAACCTTAGTGAAAATGACTCAGGGACCTTCAAAACGTATACAAACATCAAAATCTCAACATCGAAAATTTTTGTGATCGCAATACTTTCTCTCGTGAGATATTAAAAACTAAATTATACTTAATTTCTAAAATGATAACCATTTTTACTCAATAAGCTTTTTCTTCTTTAACATAATTATAAAGTTGAGGAATTTGCGATAGGCTTAGAAAGGTGGCTCGAATATGTAACGAAAGACTAGTGAAATGTATAAAAAAATTGAGAATTGTAGATCAAGATAATGTTTAATTAAAATAGAGATGAGGGAATTGAGTGTTGCTAGGAATTGAATTTATATTTGTTTTCTAAAGCTAAAATAACTTACAATAATTTCAGAAAGATAGATGGATTGGTAGATTTATTTTTTTATTTCTCTAGTGTCTTTCTTTGTTAATAATGTAAAATGTTTTTTGGCCTCAAACATAAAATTATACAATTTATAGGGGTGTAACAGAATTAGAAATGCTTACTTGGTGATGGTCCCCCGCAAATCGTGTTGGTCCCAATGCTGGCGTGTTGGTCCCAGGGGCTTCCACCGCCCCGATCTCTACTGCTTTCCTTTGAGGATCGTGAATATCTGCAAAACGAAAAAAAAAAACATTTTTCATTAAATGTAAATGTAGGTAAGTGTAATCTTCATGTACCAATAATAATGAATTTCTTATTTTGACACGGTATATAAATTAATTTTTGATTTTTGATTTTTTTTTTTTTTTTGTTTAATTGGTGCTCATAAAAGAATGTTTATAGTATCTAGATGATGTTAGATGTAAGTTCAATAGCGACAGCAGACAAGTTTTTATGGATGCAAGTCTGCCTCTTGTTGAGTTTATCTACCTTGATATGTATGTTTTCAGAAAAGAAACTCGTTTTCGGAAAAGACGTGGAAGGGAAGAAACGAGGATACGAAGCAATCAGCGAGATTCGATCTGTTTGGGGATGGGCTTAACATTTCATTCATTTCAGATGAATTGAAGGGCTTGGGAATTTGAATATGGTACTTAAATAATCCAAGGGAAAAAGGTTAATTAAAAAGTATCCAAGTGGGAGAAAATTTAAAAAACAAATAAATAAATATTTAAATAAGAGAAACAAATATTGGGCCATAATATATATATATATAAATTTAATTAATTTGGTTGGTAGCTTAACTTTAAGTATATCGAAGAGGAATTGTAAAATCTTTACTTTGGAAGTGTGTGTTCGATCCTTGTTATAACAATTTTTGTAAAAACTCAACTAGTATTTGCTAAGTTTTAATAAACTTCTAATTTTTTTTATTTATTTATTTTTTTTTATTAAAATTTTCTATTATTTTATTTTTCAAAAAATACCAAAACTAACAAAAAATTTTAAATAAAATTAAAGTAAATAATAAAATAATTGATCTTTATATTTCAATTTATATTATTAATTGATTCTATTGAAATTGTTTTAAACATAATTATTTTAAATGTAAATTATTTCAATATATACATAAGGTGATTGAAATAAGAATAATATTTGTATGTAGTGTGTGAGTATGTTTCTTTTTAAATTAAATATTAAAATATATGTATTGTATTAATAAAACAGGGACAGAGTACACTAAGCCTCCGGGATTGAGATTAGTAAGCTACTTGATAAAAAGTAGAGCCTTCTATTAAGAAAATCAAGATAAAGGTTGAGAGGGCCTGTTCTACTGATCATAAAACACTTTTATTGGAATTGGGAGGCAATAATCTTGATAGGCGCTGTCCTCTCAAAATTCAGAGGTTTTTTTTTAATAGAAAAAAACAATTTTTATATAAATTAATATATATATTTACCTATATATATAACAAGTAGATACTTATTCTGCTATTTTTCAAATTAATCTATTAAAACTAATAAATTAGATTCATCAAATCGAGGGGGCTATAGTCCGGGAGATGAGAGTTGGTGCACGAGCCGACTTCCACCCTCGGCTAAGCAGTTCCCGCGATTGTGTGTGTGTGTGCCCCCCACCATCCCCACAAAACCCAACCTAACCTAACCTAACCTAGATAAATATTGTAAGAGGTGGGTGAGTCTCAACTAATGAGATGTCTAATTTCAAAAAAAAAAAAAAAATAAAATAAAAAACTTTGGCAAAATTCTTTTTTATCACCCGGAAGGTTTGAGAGAGTAGAAGACTGTGGTGGAGGGGAAATCACTCTAGGCGGAGGGCGTAGCCCCGCCTCTCCTGGCCGTCACCCCTCATGTACCAACTCTCATCTCCCGGACTACAGTTAGGTTAATAGATGTGGCTCAACTTAGTGAAAAAAGATTAAATGGAAATTACTATGGTGGCTGTGATAAAAACTTTCATCTAATGATTTAAATGAATAAATAGTTATATAATAAATGAGATTTTTAATAAATTTTAAAAAACCGAGAATAATTATTTTTTTAATGAATTATTTTTAAATAAATACTTTAAAATTCATTAAACATTTAATTAAATATAAAAAATATTTAAATTTTTTTGTTTTTATTTCTAACCTTTAATACACCTATATATGATATATATATATATATATATATATATTCAGATGGTAAGTTTATCAACACACAATGTACAATAAACAAGAGAAGCAAAAGTGCAAATTCCTACTAAATTGAATTTCAAATATTTTGTTAAAAATAAAATATTACAGTGTTTAACTTGAAAATAACGTGAATAAAATCCACACTTATACACAGATATTGATAGAGAAAAAGAGAGGGAGAGAGAGAGAGAAAGAGAGGGAGAATCAAATACGAATTTTAATGGAGCTTTATGTTTGGCAAATAACCGGATCGGTAAAGAATCGACTTCATATCGAGTTGTTTATCTTGCTAGCGAGAGGCATTATATGCACAAGAGATGATTAGATAAACTTTGTTGTTTCAAAGTCGATAGATATAATTGCTATTATAATTAAAACTTGTTTTATGTAGTTTCCGATTTCTCCATCTTAATATAATAATTATTCACCACGTGAATTGATCATTCATTGAAAAAAGACTTAGAAATAAATAAATGAATATAAGATTATATAGTTACTAGGAATTGAAATCAATAGATAACCTCGATTGGATCCATTCCCCACTGACCTGACTTACTGGCCACTTAAGAGGTGACTAGTGACTGGAATTACTTAAGAATTGCCTCGGTAACTTTAAACTTGGTCTAATTATATATATATATATATATATATTCTTATCAAATACTCAAATTTTCAATTTCATGTATGGTCAGAGGGTAAACTTGAAAAATTTAAATTAATTAAAGAAATTTAGCACTGAAATGTTTATTTTGTTGTTCTTTGTAAATATAGTAAAAAAAAAAATTTGAACTTAGCATTTATTTAGTTTCATGAAAGTCAGGTGTAACTTTTTACACTACTTTTGAATTACACTGAAAATTTACTATAATAAAATAAAATAAATTAAAATTTAATAAAATAATATAAATATTGTATAATCTATGAATGATATTTTATTTGAATAAATATATTTTGAATATCTCTAAATGATTAAATTTTATTTGGCATTTTAGTAAAAAGGTGAAGAAATGAAATTATGATGGAGGTAGACCATCAATATCAAATTTGGTATTTAAAAATAAATCGTTGAGTTCTTAGTCCCTAGTCTTTTGCACCCTTTTAATTAATTCATCAAAATGTTATTATTACATTTATATTTTAACATGTTGATATCTACATATAAAATTTCATAAAATAACAAGAAGATACTATATATTTTCACTTTTAAATTAATTATATTAATTTAATAAAATTCACCATTCATTAAAATATTTTATTTTTATTTCATTATAATTAATATTAAAAGAAAAAAAAATTAGTTTTAAATAAATATTTTTTTTAATGAAATAATTTTCATATTAAAATAAATAATTCAACTAATATTATATATTAAAGGTTAATAATAATAATAATTATAATTTTTCTAGTGATGATGTTTATAATTATATATGTAGTAAATTTTTTATTATACAAAGTGTCAACTTTTGATCATTGTGCCATTATATATATATATATGTATATTAGAAAATAAAATCACTTTGTTGAATGTTTTTAAGTTAATAATATATATAATTATATATGGAAGGGAATTTTACTTACTACATAAAAAAAATAAAACATTAATACGCAAATATCCTATTATCATTTTTTAGAAAATTAAATTGGAATTTTTAATTTAATTGAATTTTATTTTTTTTTTTAAAGAGGGTGGGGAATCCTCATGGACTTGTACTGACCAAAACCCATACCATAAAATGAGCATTTCTACATCATCATTTAACTATTTTCGCTTGCATTATAGTTTTTATTGCTTTCGATAAAATTATCCAATTTTCCCCGCTCTCCATAATCGCATCTGCTAAGTTCTTTCGTTTTATGTTTATTTCAAGCTGGTTCGCTCCCATCTCCAGGATACATATATGGTCCACTGTATCTTTCACTTGATTAACATCTATTTGAGAAAAATATCGAGCTCTCTGTGTGATCGGTTGAACTATTGTTTTTATTTATGGGTTCATACTCCACATCCACCTTCCCTCTTCAGAATCAACGGCTCATCCTCTCTTTTCACACCTTTCTTTAGTAAAGTACATATTATTAATATCTTTAGCTTCCTAGCTTCGGTTAAGATTAATTTGTAGGAGTTTCTGATTCATTTGGCAATATGTTTTCAGTCATCGGAGTTGTATTTACAGAATGCTGCACGAGCTTTTTAACATTTTTAATCAATATAATAATAACTATCATAATCATAATAATAATATATGTATAATATTTTAGTATTTAATTATAGCTATATTCAAACTGATGATGTCACGTGAGAACAGAGACCGTCATAATCTAGTATTATAGAAATATATCTATCTATCTATCTCTGTGGCTCTACGGAATTCGAAAGTTCTTGGCCGGAGCAACCACACTTCTCCAAGTATCCCTTTTCTGAGCCACAACCATCCAATCCCTACCCTCTCCCATCTCTCTCACGTCCCTTTCTACATTATCCACCCACCGCGTTTTTGGTCTTCTAAGCGAACGGAGTTTCCCACTCGGTCTCCCCACCAATATATTTTTCGCCATTATTTCCTCTCCCAATCTAGCCACTTGCCCTGCCTATCGTAACCTTCTCGATTTTATAATTCTAACTATATCTGGAGATGCATAGAGATCATGCAATTCCTCGTTATGCAGTCTCCGCCATTCCCCGGTGACCTCATCTTTCTTTGGCCCATAAATGCTGGGAAGTATCTTATTCTCAAATACTCTAAATCTACTCTCGTCTCCTAAGGTCATAGACCATGTCTCACACCCATATAATACAACCGGCAAAATAATTGTTTTATCTATTTTTAATTTTTATCTTCTTTGATAATAATTTTGACGTGATATATTAATATTTTCTTAATTGTTTTCAAATATATATTAAGAAGAATCACATTAAGAGAAAAGAATTTAATCTCTTTTAAATCGACTCGATGTATTTTTTTCCACCCTTATATTTAGATTCCATTTATTAGAAGTATATTTTTCTCCTAATCAGCTCAAGTCATTATTATTAATATACATTGCCAATATAATTACGAATAATATAAGCATAGCCATTTAAGTGTTGTAAATTTCCCTCTGGAAATAATCCCATTGAAAGTAACCCAAACGTGTACTATAAAAATGTGTCCTTATCTAAAAAAGGAGGCTATTTTCTATATATGCAACAACTCAGCCGTAAAAACCATCAAAACGTGAAATTAATTAACAAGTTAATGATGATAGGGAAATCAATAAATCAAGAGATAAACCAAGAGATAGTATTAAATAATAAACATAAAAAAAAAAATTAGAATTTTATTTTCATTTTAATTACGAATTTTTATTCTATGCGATAAAACTTGAAGGGATGTGGGGGTGGGGGTGGGGGGATTGAAGAAAAATAGCCAAATAGGATCGTGATTCAAGAAGATTAATTCAGTGCAATGAAATGCTAATCGACCAAGTTACATAACATTTATTAGGTGTTTATTTAATTTCCATAGTAGACGAAATGGTAGTATTAGAGGTCGTCTATCAAAGGAGCCATTACTGTTACTAATGTTGGCAATCATAAAAATGATGTATTACATGTTTAAAGTAGATCTATTTCGTCTGACAGTAATAGAAAGCTTGTTTACTATATCATTGGTTTATTTAACATACATGCAAACATTCAGTCCTTGATCAATTTTATAGAAACGTTACCATAAATAAATAAATAAATAAATAAGTTGTAATTTCAATAAGAGATACACAAATGCTAATGATGTAATATTTATTTGTTTAATTGTGATGAGTGGGAAAAAAAAATAAGAAGGATAAAAATTGAGGTGGTACTTGTATGATTGGTTGCTGACTTAAATCACAAATTGATATATATATATATATATATATATATATATATATTAGAAAGGAAAATCGATAAATAATTTTAAAGGCCCCCTAATTGGCTGCGATCACGAAAAGGAAATAATACAACGATAAAATATTTATAAGCTTCTGGGCTTTAGAGAGAAAGGCCGAGAGACAGACAGTGTGGTCTATGCGGAAAGGGGACCGACTAGTAAACAGCATTTACTGAAGAAGAGGTTTGGCGCCATTCGTGCTGGAGCCGTTTTCGAGTGTAAAAGAATCAATCATGCTTGGGAAGTTGAATGGGAATGTTTTGGTTGGGAGAGGGAAGGAGAGAGAGAGAGAAAGAATTATACTATTCACAACATTCTACCAAACATTGATAAAATCATTTTTATTCTTCCATCAATTCCCATGTAAAACAAGTTAACATTTATTCTATTTTAAGAATATAGTATAATTTCAAGATAAATTAATACTAGAGTATATATAAAATATATTTATCATGGATTATTATATTATTATAATTTAGATCAGTGTTTCTCAACCTTTTTGGACCAAACGCCCCCTTTGTAAGACCCGCTTCTTAATTCCCCCCCCTAAAAATTTTTACAGATAAAAATTGCATGATAATCCCTAATATAAGATAGGTACACTACATACTTAGAGCCATATTGAAAAATCGAGTTTCAGAACCTGTTCGCAAAATCATCTTACCTTTTTTACCGACCGACGATAGTAAGGGAGGTATTGTTTTCACACCAAATTTCACATGTGGAGATTTTTACATATCTCCACGAATCATGCATTTTCTAAACAGAAAAAAGTATTTTTAGCATGATGTCTGTCCGTCCGTCTGTCCGTCTGTCCGTCCGTCCGTATAGATGTGTACAGCCTGAACGGCTCAACCGATTTTGATGAAATTTGGTATATTTACTTAATGCATCAGTGGGATGAATTGATCAACTTTTGGTGCAATTCCGGAAACCAGAAGTGGTAGTATTAGCGATCGACGATAGGAAGGAAAGGGTTATTTTCACACCAAAGGAGATTTTTTTATATATCACCACGAATCATGCACTTTGTATTGGTTTTATCCTCGAGAAAAATCATATTTATTAGTTTTTTCTTGATTTAAAATTATATGACGTCATCCAGCCATTCATGACGTCACAGCCTGGTCTTGCATAAATATTATAAATAAAATAAAATTAAAAATGTTTATATTTATTATTTATCTATCCATATCTGTTTTTTATTACATTAATAGATATATTAAAATTATTTGAAATTGTTTCTGTAGCTGGAAATTAATTTATTTCAAACAGTCGGTCGGTTCGGACCTGGCCACAGGTCAACTTATTTTAGATTTGAAAATGATTTCGCCCCCCATAGTTAAATAATCGCCCCCTTTAAGATGTCGATCGCCCAGGTTGAGATTCACTGATTTAGATGAATCCTATAATATCACATTGCCAGTAGTCTTTTTGAATATATATAAATATTAAAAAAAAATATGACATGAGTTAAAACCTTGTAAAGCGATAAATGTGGCTCGAATGGGGGAAGAAAATTATTGTGTGTGGGGGGGAACTGGTTGATTTATGAGGAAATCAATTGAAAAACGACTAGAGAAAACAAAAGATGAAAGAGAATTGGGTAATTTTAGGAATGGGATGGAAGTAGTTGAGAGTAGAAAAAGTTAGAGGAAATGCTATTACTGCGGCCAAGATAGATAAAATAAATAAATATATATTTTTTATTACCTAAATATATATGTCTGTAAAGTTCGCACTTTGAATTTAATTTCTAATTACATTTAAATGTAGTTCGATAATTATAATTTTAAATATAATTTCTTGTGAAAAGTTTAAAAGAAAATACAAATTTAAATTTAAGAATTTAATAACAACTCATTAAGTGTTGTTAAAATAGTTAATGAATTATGCTGCAAGTATTTATGAAGCATTTACAATTAATTATTGTATTTCATATTAAGAATCGACTAAAATAAATCCTTTATAAAATTATTCTTGGAATATAATTATTTTATATTAATTGTGATGGAAGACTAGAATAGTATACATACAATTCTCTCAGGCACAATGATATAACTATATATATATATATGATTAAATGTCTTATAAATTAGTATATTAATATCTGTATATAACATGTATTATATTTTGTATATACATATAAATATATACCTCGCTAGACTGTTAATATGAACTCAATATCTAAAATATAATTATAATTTATTTTATTTTATTCTCTGAATTCACTAATAAGTGATTTTCGATATGCTCAAATTGATATTCTAATCGTCCTAAGAAGAACAGGTGTACAAAATGCATAAATTGAAATTTTATGAATAAATAGCGCGTATTCGAGCATGTCTCCGTAATTAGAAACTTATCTAGATACCATTTCATTATATTTAAAAATACATTCTTATCCGACCTTTAACTGCTTTTATATTCTCGGAAACTATTTATTGAATAAGTATAGAAAAAAAAAATGACAAGATTTTTTTCGAAGAAAAAAATAAATATTCAAGCTGAAATATATTATAATATAATACATTAAACTAATAGTACAGAGAAATTCATTAATATTTAAATTAGTATAAATAAATACAGTATATATATATTTATATTTATAAATAAAAATATATATCATCTAACATTAATTTATATTCTCAAGAAAAATTATTAATCATAATTTTCATAATTCTCAATCAATTTAGATAAATATGATCAGAAGTTTTGAAATGTCACCAGTAGTGAGATAAAAACCAAACAATCTCTTACATTATTATTATAATTCATCTGACTATACCTATGGTACATACTCTTTCTAATTTATCAATACATTTTAATTTTGAAAATAAAATTAATTCATTTTATTATCTAAATTATTTATCAGCGCCTAATAAAGGTAGAGGTGTTGTACGATCAATATAACAGATCCATTCAATCTTCAACTTTTTGATCCTAGCCCGTTACTTCTTGTTTCAAGAAGTTATTCATTAGATCACGTAGGCTGAGTAGACCTCGTTATAATATTTAGTAAAAGTTATTTAACTACAATGTGACATTGAAATTGGTTAACATGACAAGTTTTTAAAAAATTTAAATCATAATTAAAATTTATTTGAATTGAACAACAGGAATTCCGGTTTACATATTTTTTTTTTTATTATTATTTTAATATCCAATAATTAAATTTTAATTTATATAATCTATTATAATTTCTTTTAATTATTATAAATGGTTTGTATAAATCGATTAATGAATTAGTTGCCTTAATTGTCAGTACTATGAAGCTTTGACACCAGTTTATTAAATATATATATACATATATAATATTGATATAACTTATTATATTTAATATACTATATTATATATATTTATATTATAACAGAAAAATTATAATATACAAATAAAATATATTAAATTAATTCTAGATTAATGACCGTTTTTGGCCACCCCTATAATGAAAAGAGTGAAGTTTTTTTATGTTTATTTTCCGATTAAATGTGTATATTTATTTATGTGTGTGCATTATCTACTAATAGCTGCAGTTTAGTTGAATAATGTTTAACGGAAATACATTCTATTATAAAACGAATATGTTATGAACGGGTAGTTAGTTAAAATTTTACAATTCTCTATTTCTTATTTTTTTTTTAAAAAAATAAGAAAATAAAGTTGTGCGTTGCTTTATGTATTTTTTTTTTTAAATTCATTTCTCTTCTTAGTCAGAATATTTTTCTATTTTCTTTCGGTGGATTTTTTTACGTTTTTCAGATCACCGGGTTCTTCTTTTTTTTCCTCTCTGGAAGATCCTTCCATGGTTCAATCTTCTCCCGAAAAAATTTTTAGGTATAGATCTTGAACATTCTCTGACAACCCAGGTCCTCAAGATTCGAAATGGCCGGCCACGGTTGAATTGTTATTGTTCTTCCCACGAATCATGAGATTTTGGTTGTTTTGAAGAGGTCTTGCATGCGCAGATTTATATACAACCAGATTATCAGTTTATCAGTTTATGAATAATTAGAAAATTTCTTGTTCTCTATTGGTCTTGAACTAGGAATTATTTGGATTGAGTATACTTATATACTTATAAATAATATTATAAAAGTATTTTATTGAATTTGCAATTGAACATTTGTTTCAGTTTTATTGCAAGTGTTGGTTTTCCCCAAAATTATTATAATTTTATAAAATACTTTTAAGATAAAATTAAATTAGTTTGATGGATAATAAAAACACTGATAAACTGGTTCTTTTCTGATTGTAATATTTGAAACATTCTGGATTGAGTATATTTGTAAAATTATTTTATTGCATTTGCAATTGAACATTTGTTTCAGTTTTGTTGCAAGTGTTGGTTTAAGGCACTATTGTATATTGTTTGTTTCTTAAAATATTTCGCACCAGCCTCAAATAACTAAACCAATAAACTATATTTCTATACAATAAATGTCAAACATGTTCTTTTAAAAAATAAAGAGAGAAAAAGAAAAAATATTCCAGAAATAGTCCTTTTTTCTTTGGAAGTGATATTCAAAATGTGTAAATAATTCCTGACTGGAAGTGAGTGTTTGAACGAAAAGAAAAGTTGACCGGCCGATAAATGATATCTTTACCATGTCAATTATCAAGTTTTTTTTTTTTACAATAAATTTTATTTCATTTCCATGGATGTGAAACGATACTATACTCTGTTCTCATATGGTTCAATTGACCTTCAATACTATTTGAATTTAAACGGTTAACAAATTTAACATTAGTTTGTTTGATTTTTTTTCACTATCGACCATGCATGAGGTAAATAGACAATTAATTGAAAATTTGGTTTCGGTCGCTACTTTCTCAGTCGTTAACAATTGTTGATTTATGTAGCGAGAAGTAACTAAATAATAGCATTTAAAGTGCGGAAGGAGTTGAATGGCTGGTTTCGAAATATAAATAAATAAATGTTCGAAAATATATCAAGTTAAATTCTATTATATAATAACTATTATTTTTTTTCATTAATAGATGTATTAATAAAATA
The DNA here is from genome assembly GCA_963082975.1 of Labia minor. Taxonomy (NCBI): domain Eukaryota; kingdom Metazoa; phylum Arthropoda; class Insecta; order Dermaptera; family Spongiphoridae; genus Labia; species Labia minor. The sequence goes on from OY720344.1 coordinate 98,471,875, forward strand.
ATTAATTGGTATTATTATATTCTTATATTTTAATATATTTTATAAGAATAATCTAATTGAAATCTCTCATTGATGAACATCTTCCCAATTGGTAGTTCATTTAAAAAAAAAAGAGTTTGTGTTAATCCAGTGGTTCTAATATTATATTATACATCAGTGGTTCCCAAGCTTTTTCGGTCGTACAACTTTGAGACAATTGTTCACAGTTCATGAAACCCCAATAAAAATGAATGAGATTTTAAATGAAAGAAATGTCATTATAAATTTATTCAACAAAAAAGAAAGAAACAAATTTGTATGTATTAACAAAAGGAGTAAAGAAAAATAAGAGTTTATATTGTGTTACATCTTGTTATTCAAAATTTTGTAAAAAAAAAACATCGTCTATCGAGGCAACAGTGATTTCTTTTATTTCACAATTTCTTACCAAGCCAATATATTTTGGCCACGCAGCTGACCAATCTACCCTTCGAATTATTATTTTCTTACAAGGTACTCTTGGGCCATATTGATTCAAGAGATCTTATTAGCGCTCAAATTTATATTAATTGTAAAGGGTTGGGCCTTTTTCTTCATCATCTAGAGTTACAGTAACAAGAGTGGAAAATTTCTACCAGGCAAGCAAGAAGTAACTTATCAAAAATGGTTAAAATGAAGTTAGATCCAAAAGGTCAAGCCAATAAAATAATAGAAGATTAGGGCTCCGACTCAGGGAATCCCCGTTCTGAATTTTTCTATAATAAATTAATTTATTAAAGATATCAGTTTGAATTAATAATAAAACCTAATTAAAAGAAACTAGTTAAATAGATCTTATATCAATATAGTTACGGTAATTTGTTTAAAGTAATTTTTATTTATGATGTAATAATTAATAAACTTCATTAATATAATTTAATTAAATTATTGTCATTTCTTATTTTGATATTCTACATATTCGACATTTTTAACCCAATTAATAATTTAAATGTACTTCTATGAATACAATTTTAACTAATTAAGGAACTAAGAAGAATATTTAATTTACATAATCAACGACTTTACGTTCCAATGAAGATAGTAATAAAATTGATTAGTGAATGGCCTCGTGAACAAATAAGTGTGTTATTTAACTTAAAAAAATACAGTTGTTATTAATTTAAATTTCAAAATTAAACTTGAAAAATAAAAAAAATGAAAATTTTTTGTAAAAAAGATAGTAATTATTAATAAAAAAAGAATAAATAAAATCGTCTTTTCTATAGCACAGAAAAAGGATGTAAAAATAAAAAAAAGCAACAGTTGTTAACGATATCAGTTCGAAGGAGAAAAAGAAAGGAGCCACGAACTTATCAATGATGAAACTAATATATATATATATATAGTGATAATAAAAGAGATTAATAATATAGTTGAAAGAGACCAAATACATTGGGCATCAAATAAATGAAGGACGAAGACATTTGGACAATATAAAGAAAGGTTCTCGATTGAAGAAGAGAAACTATTGTCATGTGAAGTACATTTTTAAATCATAATAAGTTATATGGCATGTTTCTTTATATTAGCACATGTGTGCAAGATAGGGGTGAGTTATTGGAAAGGTAGCCAAAGGTTATTTCAGAAGAAGGAAGAGTTTTCCTCTGAATGTACAGGAAGGAAGTCATTCTTCGGGATAGATCGGAGTTCATCCCTAAGTGAGATAGTGCCAGGATAATAATCCTTCACACCAACGAAGTAGATGCAAGCGCATAGAAGATGGATCATCAGATACTGGGAAGAAATAACCCGAAGAATCCTCACGTGAATCTCTATGTGTACCGAAATATCTATATTATCAATAAAAATATTATCAATAAATACAAATCTGATTTATTATATAATATCAAATACATAATTTTATTTTCTAATTAATTACCTTTTTCTAATGTCTAACGATACACATTATAATTATGTTAAATTCTTTAATTATTAAATATTAATTTTATCTTAATTTAATATTTGATTTTTATTCTGAATGAATTTAACTTTACCTCTTCTCTTATCACAACCGTCACTGAATTCACCAAACTATATTCTATTCACAATTACCAGAATGTATTAAATTAAACATCAAATTTATTAATTTTAAAACCCATTTTTTTATAGCCCAACCCATACTAAGCCTCCAATATTCGACAATATATATATATATATCCTATAAAAAAGAATATACCTAGTTTGTTCTCATATTGATAATATAATTATATTTGAAAACATCTAGAATAAAAAATAAATTAAATGTAATATTAATGTTATATGTTATTGACTAAATACATATAAACATAATTATTAAATTAATCTTCTCTTATTAAATGAAAATATTTTGAGAATAAATTTTATATGATTATAGAAAATAACTGAAAATAATAATAATTAGGTAAAATTATTATTAATCATTAAAATGATAAGAAAATAAAAGTGACTATTTACCTAACTGTAATTGGCATGGGATAAATAATGAGTCTATTATTGTTATCTTATCTTATCTTATTATGCTAGCTAAAATTGTATATATGTATTTATCTATATATATTGGTTCTCAAAAACCGCTCTAACGATTTTTTTCAAATTCACACTAGATATAGTATTTATAAAGAAAAATTAAGTTTTATTGATGATATCTCTTGAAACATACAGCTTCATTATTAATTTCTTAATTGAAAATTATATATGGAAAACGTCAAAATTTTTAATACTGCCTGCTAAGACAGTAAAAAAATGACAATTTTTTATCTAAATACATATAGTCCAGCGGTAGGACTGATGTTTTAACGAGTGGATTTCGTCGGTTCGAAACTCGCCGGGTGAATCGTTATTTAAAAATGAAAATAATGATTTTGTTATTTTTTTTTCTTTTTATCTATTGTTTACTTTTTAATAAATTACTATTCTATATTTATTTATTCATTGTTCTTTTATTAATAAAGTTTTAGATAGTTTTATAAGTTTTAATATTTTTTCAATAAAATATTATTCAATATATTTATTAATATTATTTTATTTATTATTATTGAGTACCCGAAGTTCCATTCATTTTAATCAGATTGATGCAATGATGCAACAGTTAATAATTGTAATATTGTAATAAATTTCTATCTTGAAAATTGTTACATATTATTCAGGATATTTTAAAAACAATTTCTTTCTTTAATTAATTTTCATTTTTTCTATAAGTCAGATATATTTCCAAATATTAAATAATTTTTGAAGTGAAAACTTCTTTAGCGGCGTTGAGCACTTTTGCGGGATGGGGAAAAAGTATAGAACTCGCGTGATCGTGACCAACACCATGAAACCATCTGCTTTCAAATTTCTTATAACAGAGCGCGAAATTTGAATTGTCATTAGAACTGTTTTATAAATTATCTCTAACATATAAATATATATTTATTATGTAAAGTTCATTTCATATATACATATATAATCAAAATTATACGAAATGAACTTCACATAATAAATATATATTTTATGTTAGAGATAAGAATTATAAAACAGTTCGTATTGCAATATTTTAAACAAAGTTGTGTATTTATATATATATAAATATAAGTTACAAATTTGTTTAAAATATATGTTTAAAATAATATATAAGTTATATATATATGCATGCATATGAAATTCATCTTTCTCGTGAAATAGCGCGAATTTCGTCTGTTTTAAAATTTCTTACGCAGAAGTTTTCACTTCTGTCGGCCAGTCCCACGACTGCCAATTTTGCTTTTTTAATTCCGAAAAGCTGCAAAGCACGTTTTTTTGTCTTTAGTTTGTTTTATAACCACTTGGGGCGCTAAACAGTTTTTCAAAAAAACACTATAGAAAAAAAATATATGTACCTATATATTATATATTTATGTATTATTGAGGAGCACAAGTTCATTAATTTTAATCAGATTGATGCAAATGTGTAACATTTAATAATTGTAATAAATAATTAAAGAATTGTGTATCAATATTTTTTAAAGGGTAGAGCGAGAGCTCGGTGTCCCAGGTATTAATATTACCAGCCAAATCCAATAATAATGAATCATTTTTTTTAACTTAAGTACCGAGCCGAGGCTCGGGGTCCCGGTACTTATATATTATATAGGATAGTTATATTAAGATTTGTTGGGTTGATATCTTCCAAGTGCTCGTGTAGGATGTCAAGGTCGTTGTTGATATTAGCTGGTAATCAAGCCAATAAAGAAGCGTAAAGATCTTAATATCGACAAATGATTGTAGGGATCGTGATCTTCATCATCCAGTTGGAAGCACTCGATAGTCGATTGGGTTTAACGAGGTCCAGTATCGGAATCAATAGCCCACTTGAACCCCAAAGGAATTATCAAAGTTAACAACCATGAATATCAAACAAGACATGTATCAACTTTCTAAGAAGTCTTATGAATATCGACTAAAAAAAACATACAAATTTGCAAATTCAATAGGATCTGATTAGGATGATAATAATATAAATCAAGAGTAGGTAACCTATGAGTAATTTAGTAATTTTAAGTGACCAAAGTGATCAACAAAATTATGAAATAAATATATATAAGCCAAAATTGTAATAATGAAATGGGTGAAATACAACGAAATTAATCTTATCATTGAATAAAATCCAGAGTTTGTAGTTGCATGAGCAGTTGTTCTCACGCCTCTGATTAGCAAACTAACAAATTACATACGTGTTAATAAACAAGAATAGGTAATTTAAAAAAAAATTTTGTTACTATGAAAATAAAAAATCTGGCGTGTCTCCACTCGACTATCTCGCAAATTTGAATTGGATTAAATAACATATATTATATTTAAATTAAATTAAATTAATTAAATTATAAATTAAAATCAATAAATAATATTTATTAAACTAGCGCATGTTTGGCTCTTTGTTGATGGCACCACGTCACGTGTTGGGGAGTGAGATTTGCAGTGTTAAAAAATTAATTCTGGTACTTTCAGCGATTCAATCAAGCTAAAATTCTATATATAGCAGTTTTATACAATTATTAATTTTGTGAAAAATTATCAAACATATATCTTTATTTTTACCGTCACTTTAGAAGAAAGAAAAATCAAAACGTAGGTAATGACCCTCTTCCGGTTGAGCTACATTTCTCAAAAGTTGATAGAAAACTATGAATTTTGAATAATGCCCATGTACCAAATTACATCATTCTAGCTCAAACCGTTTTTGCGTAATCTTTGTTACATACATACACACATAGACACACACACACAGACATTTTTCTCAACCTTAGTGAAAATGATTCAGGAACCTTCAAAACGTATAAAAACATCAAAATTTCAACATCGAAAATTTTCGTGATCGCAATACTATCTCTGGCGAGATAGTAAAAATACCAATCTAAGAAAAGACTACATATTTCAAGATGTTTGTCAAAAGTTTGTTGTAAAATAAAAATTTCGAATTAACAGTCTTCAATAGTCTGAAAAAGAAAAGATAAGCCAATTAATAATAGATATTTATACTTGTTTTCCCAGATTCCAAAAAAAAGAATATTAATATAATATCTATTATTAATAATATATAAATTAGAATTGATGAAAATCACTAAAGTTTTAGATTCAATAATCAGTGCGAGAAAAAATAAATTCAAAATAGTCGAAAAATTGGATTAGTTGTAGAAGTTGTAGTAGAAACATAGATAATTTGATTATCAACTATAAAGAAAGATTATTGAATGAAATTTTAAATTATTTATATTAATAATTTATAAAGAAACCAGAAACCAGAAAATTTGGTAAACTAAAGAAAAATTTGGGTTCATTGAGGGAACAGCCATTACTATAGTCGAGGAGGTAAGAGTTGGTGCATGAGCCAACCCTCACCCTCATCCAAGTTGTTCCCGCTCTTGCCCCTACCATTCCTACAAAGCCTAACCTAACCTAACCTAAATCACTCTAGGAGGAGAGGGTAGTCCCGCCTCACCTGGCTGCCACCCCTTATGCACCAACTCTTACCTCCTCGACTATAGTTCACGAGTTTAGATTTTACAGAATATATACAATACCTTTATTCAAGATCTGACATAATATATAAACAATAACTATATATAACCTTAATAATGAATTGATTTAAAATTATTAAACTGGAGATAGTAGGGAATTCTTGTAATCGAGAAGGCAATATTTGAAGATGTTCATATAATTTTGATTGTGTTGAGGGTATATACATTCCAAATATCAGTTCTATAGATTTTATAGATTTTTTAGAGCCACATTGTATGAAAGATCGAAATAAGTGCCAAACTTTTTCAACGGGCCGGCGGGCCGTATAAAATAAACAAAAGGGCCGGATCCGGCCCGGGGGCAGGCTTTAGCCCACCCCTATTCTATAATAAACGAACAGCTATGTTAAAAACACAGTAAATTAGTTGAAGATGATTTATCATAATTGTTTTCAATCAGTTTAATATCAAATATCGACTTTATAGAATTTGACAACAATAATAGGGAAATTACTTAATTGTGAACTAAGAGTCAAAAACGATTTTTAGCTATTTTTAAAAGTTTTTTTTTTTTATTTGTCTTTTTGTCTAAAGAATCCAAACAATTTGAAAAACAACATAAATCAAAATTGATTCATTTAGACGAACAAATAAAGCATCCAAGTCAAAACATTCGATAAATTTAAGTTTAATTTAAAAAAATAGTGATTATTTTTAGATAATAGAAGAAATATTAGTTTAAGATTAAATGATGCTAATGTAATTTATATTTAGTGAAAATATCAACAAAAAAAATTGTAACTCAATTAAAGAAAGTTTTATTTTATATTTTTGTAATTATTTGGTTTTGTGAGATTTTTTTAAAAAAAACAATAATTTAAAATATGAATGAATATTATATATACTAAAAATATATAATTAATTCAATAAATATTTCCTTATAATTAAATTTTTACTTAAGTGATATTTATTAATTGAATTAATAATAAATATCTTATTTTTAAATCATTAAAAAAATCAATTTTTACAATTTGTTCCCCAATTTTAAATTATTTAAAACAATACAATACAAATATTTTAAGTTAATTGAACATTTTAAAATTTATTAGAATATTCGACTAATTAAAAGAAATCTAAAAAAATTATTTGAAAATTTCACAGATTTTTCTTCGACTCGTAGTTGGATAAAACTATTTGTAAGTTTAATTAGCTCATAGATGGCGCTACTGTAACTTTTCTACTTCAAACCGTCAACCTCCCACTTTCGATAATTTGTCCATAAACCTAAAATCCTGTAACATTTGAATACAAAATAAACTAGAATAAAATTTAAAAAAATATTTCTTCTCATCTAAAATTACCTAAGTGGAACTTTGTAATATAAACTTGAATTATGAAACTTGAGCTTAAGGGTACAGAAGTAACCAAGTTTACAAATATGTAATCAAATTATTATATTTGGATTGGGAGTTTTAGTGGATGATAGATCATGTATAACTCTTAAACCAATTAAAAATAAAAAAAAAATAAAAATATTTTTAAGTTTAATCTTTAGGATGATGATTTCTTATTTAATAATAAATGTAAAATAGTTTTATTATATAAGCGGGAAAATTATATAACATATATTTGATAGTAAACGAAAAGTTTTATCTAAAGATCAACATTCTCATTTTGTTTTCATATATATAAATGATATTGAAATTTAGATTTTATTTTTACTTTAGATTATTAGATGAATTCACTTTAAGAGAAAATAAAAATTCTCTGGCATAAAAGATTCCATTTATGGTGCCGTCTTGAACGATTCTATTAAACTCGTGCCCCCACCATTCGGGTGTTTTCCCACCGAAACTTCAATTTATATCGTTAACACGAAGGATTGTTTCAGGTGTTGTTCATGTTTTAGATTAACCAAATACAAAAAGGAAAAAATAAAAATAAAAAATAAAATAAAATTCAAAGATCACAGGATGATTTGGTCTTAGAATTTTGTCACTCACACGATACACTTAAATGTAATGCAAGCATTTAAATAATGAAAGAGCGTGACGACCTGACTTTCGGAAAAATGTCGACAAAGGGGGGCCCTTTGAATATCACCTGATCAAATCAATAGAGTTGAAGATTTAAAAGAAGGTGAACCGAGGGAATCAAACTTCTCAAGAGAATGAAATCATCCCAATTGTTTTCCAATTACAAAACTTGATAAAATGATAAAAATCATTAAAACAAAAACGAAAAAAAATAAATATATGGATGGATAAACAAAACGGAAAATATGTGAACCTAAAGTAAACATTCAAAAACAGTACCTGTTTGTTTGTTTGTTTTATTTTATTTTTTAAATAATTTAATTTTAATAACATGAACCGTGTAATTAAGGTTTTTATTAGTAAGTATAAATTTTGCTTAATAATATTCAATTCAATATTAAATAAATTAATGTTATTAAAAAGTTTTTTATATAAGTCGTATATCAGGTTTGTTTTTAATTAAATTATTCAATTCTAATTTAATATTTTGAGATGAAAGTGAATTTATAAACAAAAATAAAATTAAAAATGATCGAAGTATATATCAATATATTCAATTGTAAAAATATAATAATAAGAATTTTAACATAATCATTCATATAATTATGAATAAGGCCGGCTTCATAATTCCCCCCGCTATGAATTTTAACAGATAAAAATTCAAAAAAATCATTTTACCTTTTTTTTTTTTTATTAGAACCATATTGAAAAAAATTGAATTGAAAAAAAGCGGAAAAAGCCTGTTCGCAAAATCATATTACCTTTGTTTTAGAGTTGAAAATGATTTCGCCCCCCAAAAATAACTTATCGCCCAGGATGAAAATCACTAATCTTATATACAGTGGTGCCTCACACATCGTTCTTAATTCGTTCCAGGAGCAAGTTCGTTATGCGAAAAGTTCGTTATGTGAAACGCGTTTTCCCATAACAATACATGTTAAAAAAAATAATTCGTTCTGTAGCATAAAATATGCTAATAAAAGATAAAATTTTTGTTACTATTTTTATTTAGATACATATTTAGAAAAAAAAACATAATTAAATCTAAAAAACCACCCCATGCTGGCTTTGAATTCTTCTTCATTATCTTGATTGCTGCTACTTCCAGGGACGTTTTTCTTTAGATCGTCATAAATTCTCTTGACTTTGTGACAGATAATATCTTGGGTTGTTACGCGTCACCTTTCACCTGCCTGTCCTTAATCCAAATCCCTAATATCCTCTCCATTTTTTCGTGGATTGAAGACCTATGTTTTTCATGAAATAATTTTGATACTCCTTTGGCTACTTTGGCTGATTTGATTGCATCCTTATTTGTCAAAATGGCGTAAATAGTGGTCTTGCTGAGGCCAAACTCTTTGACGAGGTCACACTGTTTTACCTCAGATTCACTCCTTCTAATAATTTCCTGTTTTATTTCAACAGAAATCACCTTCCTGCTTTTTTAGAAGCCATGATATAAAAAAAATATTGAATGATAATGATAATTGAATATGGAAATGAAGAACGATTGCCGCGATACGTGTTTAAGTTAAGTGCAGTGACTATAATGACTGCCTGCAGTGCCTGCGCAAGGGGATGCAATACAACTGCAGCGATCGTGGAAGCTCGGGCGAGTTCGTTGTGTGAAACGAAGTTCGTTGTATGAATCATGAAATTTAGTTCATTATGGTTCGTTGTGTACAGCGTTCGCTGTGCGAGGCGTTCGTTATGCGAGGCATCACTGTATATATATATATATTATATTACATAAACTTAATAAGAATTTTTTTCTTAATTATAATATGTACATGATGAAGTTAAAAATTAATTGATTTATTTACTTTATGCGCATTGAGTTTGTTACATCATTAACCAATAGTTTCTTTTTGACAACTTCACTTATGATGATAGTATAACCATCGAAAGGAATATAAAATAAATAAATCCATTAAACATTATTTAAAAATATTTTTAAAAGAGTATTTTATACCATTAACTACATTCATATGTACTCTATATCTAATTTGATTAACTATATTATTTATTACCAATATTACATTTATATAAATATTATCCTATTTATTCATTGCAATATGGTTTGACGTTATATAATTTCTGGAAAGCTTTAATAAAATTTATAGGTTATAGTTGGTGGCTAAACCTGGCACCGCAAATTGTATAAGGGCTCAGTATCTCTGTAAACCAATAGTAATATTAGTTTGGTCTATAAAGGCTGATCCAACAGATTGGTTTAATGTAATAAAAGGTTTGAACGTTTACATGAAAATTCATTATATTATTTATATTGGATTAATAATTAATATTTTTGTATATTTCATAAATGTTATGTTTTTGTTGGATTATCCTTAATATAGCAATTATTAGAAATATAAAAATATTAATAAATGTAATTTTAATTATAGTAAAAAAAAAGTTTACTCCTACTCTATAAAAGATATAAATATTAAATATTTGAAAAATTTATTTGAAAAGATGTTACTATATATTGATGTATGTATTATTTGAAATTAATACAAAATTAAATAAAAAGTATTCAATGTGAAGTTATTTTATAATTATCGTAATATTCTTCTAGTCATGTATAATTCACTCTACTCTTAGTAAAAATTATTAATAAAAAAAAATACTTTTGTTCCACAATTTCAAATATATAATGAAAAGGATTTATTTAATTTTTTATTTTTAAAAAATCCCACCCTCTCCTCTTTAAATATAAGTTAAGTGCCTGGAGACTACATAAAAGTATTGAAAAATTAAAATTGTGAAACGAAATAAAAATAAAATTAATTTAATTTAGATTAAATTTTATCTTTTTAATATTTTTATGTTTTATTCTTGTCTCCCCCCTTTATTCAAATTCAACACAGTTGTGGCGTCGGTTAAATTAAAATTATTTTTTAATAAATTAAATATTTCTTTAATAAAAATTAAAATTATTTAGAAAATTAAATATTATTTTAAACAGAATTAAATATTATTTAAATAAAAATCAAATATTTTTTGTAAAATATTAATATAATATTGATAATGTATCCGGAGAAGCTGAGTTGTTTTTAATTATTTATCATGTATCCATTCAGAAATATTATATTAACAAGTAAAATATTTTATAAAATATTAATGTGTTTTATTTAATAAATATCCTTCTGTTTATAACTATGAAGGAGTTATTGGATTAAACAACAAACAAATCCAAATAGTTAGGTAAATTTCATGAAAAAATTAGCTGGAGTGTCTCCACTCGACTATCTCGCAATTGAATTGGATTAAATAACATAATATATTATATTTAAATTAAATTTAATTAATTATAAATTATAAATATTAAACCAGCGCATGTTTGGCTTTTTGTTGATGGCACCACGTCACGTTTTGGCGCGTGAGATTTGCAGTGTTAGAAAATTAATTCTGGTAATTTCAGCGAATCAATCAAGCTGAAATTCTATATATAGCAGTTTTATACAATTATTAATCATGTGAAAAATTATCAAACATATATCTTTATTTTTACGGTCACTTTAGAGGAAAAAAAATAAAAACGTTGTAAGTAATGACCCTCTTCCGGGTGAGCTACATTTCTCAAAAGTTGAGAGAAAACTACGAATTTTGAATAATGCGCATGTACCAAATTTCATCATTCTAGCTCAAACCGTTTTTGCGTAATCTTGGTTACATACATACATACACAAACACATACAGTATTTTTAGCATGATGTCCGTCTGTCCGTCCGTATAGATGGGTACAGCTTGAACGGCTTAACAGATTTTGATAAAATTTGGTATATTTACTTAATGCATCATTTTAATGAATTGATCAACCTTTGATGTATATCTGGAAACCGGAAGTGGTAGTATTACCGATTGACGATAGGAAGGGAAGGGTTATTTTCACACCAAATTTCACATGAAGAGATTTTTTACATATCTCCACGAATCATGCACTTCGTATTGGTTTGATTCTCAGAAATAATCATCTTCATTAGTATGTTTTTAATTTAAAATTATGTGACGTCACCTAGTCCTTCATGACGTCACAGCCACGCCGGCAACGCCGGCTACTTCAGCTATATATTATAAATAAAATAAAATTAAAAATATTTATGTTATATCCATATATGTTTTTTATTGCATTAATAGATATATTAAAATTATTTGAAATTGTTTCTGTAGCTGGAAATTAATTTATTTCGGTCGGTCGGTTCTGTGCCTGGCCACATCTCATTTATTAAATTTATAAACAATTTAATATTTTATTATTTTTTAATATTAAAAATAACAAATAAAAAAAGAAATCTTTTAATAAATTATAATAAAATATAATGTTTTGGATTTAAGACAAATTTAAAATATTAACACAATTTTAAAAAGTCAAAAATTTATAACTTCTTATTATCATTTGATTAAAAAAAACATATTTTAATTTCTATATAATCAATAAATCATATTTGCACGTAAAATATAGTAGTAATTAATAATTAGGTATAATGGAAAAATATATAAACCAAAACCAAAATAATTTAATTTAGTAAATCTATATAAAAATTATTATTAAAGACTATCAAGAAAATTTAAGAAAAAGCTAGCAATTTAATAAAAGAAATAATGAAATTGCCAATGACTTTTATTTGCGATTTTGTTAATAATGATTAATAATATAAAATAAAAAAGGAATGGATATAAACAAGAGAATATCTTTAATAATAAATACAAAGATACACTAGAATGATGAGTTTTTTAATAATGATTTTTTTTTTCTTTTATTTAATAAATAATTCACAGCAACTCGCTATGAATTTATTTATTGAATATTTTGTACATCATTATACTCTCTTGATTTATTTAAATAAATATCAAATCGCCATCTTTTTTCTTATTTTATTTTGATCCATTTCTTTTTATAATAAAAAAACTCTTGTGAGAGGGAATTTCTTGGAAAATGAATCCATTCATGCTTTCCTCTTTTTTTCTATCCGATTCGAGTGCTGTCTCTTTAACATTCAACCACCACAATAACAGTCTGGAGAATATTTAAATACAGGTGGAAGGGGATTTCCCGAAAGACATCTGATATTGTGAATAACGTTGCCAAGGAGCTATGGTTCGACTAACGAGGGGTCGCCTCTATTCTAGAAGAAGAAGAAGTTGGGTGGGATTTCTTTAGTTCATCTTTAAAGTGTTTTTGAAGGACTATTTCAAAGCAACGATGGCGGTGATATTGTTTGAAGATCACTTTACTTATTTTCACAATTTTCCAAAGAAGGATTACAAATGGACAGCTCAAATCAACGCAAGAGATAAAACAGAAAAAGAAACCCCTCCCCCTATCCCAATCAACACTCTTCTTCTACACCCTAACTACATCCTGCAACAAACAATTACACTATCTTATATATATATATATATATATATATATATATATATATATATATATATTGGTACTGAGTCATTTATATTTAAGAGTACAATATTCAAATTCATATTAGCAAAAAATAATGTCTTCGCAAGAATTTGTAATTCTTTTAATATATAATAGAAATTGAAGAAAACATAGAATTTTAATTATATAAGAGAGTTAATTTACATTTTATAAAACTAAAACTAAACATTAAAGATAAACATTTAATAAAATTAATATAAATTTGTACATTCGGGGTAATTTTCATTTTCATTTTTTTTTTTGACTCTGAACGCATTATAGTAAATAAAATTGGCGGGAATTGTTAATGTATATTTGTCAAAATGCGCATAAAGTAAATAAATAAATAAATTTCAACAACTACACCTAGTGTTTATTTAATATTTAAATTAAATGTTTAATTACTACGTATAGTTATATTATTATAATAAGTATATAATAAAATTATTTATTGTATGTTTAAGAAAATAAATTTCACTAAATATATTTGTATAGTAATTTGTTATGGAATGTTCTTTTTATTTTGTATAAAATTAGTGTCTTTAAAAAAACAATAAAACAATTTTCATTTCGACAGGAGTAGAAGTTATTTTTTTAGCTGAAACTAATTTTTCTAAAATTAGAAAGAAAAAACAGTTAAAAGAGTTTACATCTCTAGAAATTGTTTACTAATATTAAATATTTCTATAGATATGTAGGTAATGTCATTTATAATTAAAAAAAAATTCTTTATCAAACATTACAATGGATTATAATCTCCATTGCATAAACTTTTAAATTGGTTAAGAAAGTTAACAGTTCAATTCTTAAAGTTCAAAACATGGAATTTGTAAAGATAGAAAAGTATAATAAATACCTAAGTTCTATAATCACTAAAGATAATGATATTCGGGACAAATTTAATTAGTATTACTAGTGTACATGTAAACTTGTAGTTATCTTTACATGAGTTTTATTTGAATAATATAAAAATTAAAATGAAAAAACTATTGTATAAGAATCTAAAAGGAGGACGAGTATAAATTATGAGTATTTGAAAATAGAATAATTCGAAGAAATTTATGGATTGAAAAGTTGAAATTGTAAATGAATGGAGAATATTATTTAATTACTTAAAATTATTACTTAACAAACCTTCTATGATTCGCCGAATAATAAAACATGGATAAAGAAAGTCTATTCTTGAGTTTATAGGTAAACCGATCAGCTGGTGGGTTGAAATTATTAATGTAGAGGGTATATAATTAAATTAAGGGAAGATAGGTAATGGATGAAGGAAGCTCAAAATATAAACTAATAGAATAAAAATATATGAATTAAATACAAATTAAAAATGAAATGATACAAGAGTAAAATTTTCAGAGTGTTCTTTCTATATACGTAATATATATATATATATATATATATATATATTATTATTATTATTATTATCAGATTTATCAGGGATATAATCACGTATTTTTGTGAGATTGTTTTCTCGACGTTTCGGCACCCATTTTGGCGCCATTTTCAAGAGATTATTTAGGTGGGAGTATTTTTGGGATTCTGGGTCTCTTAGTCTGTGTGACCAAGAGCTAATATCGGGATTTTGGGTTGATAGGTTGGGTGGTTTTGTACTCACTGCGTTGCTGTAGAGCTCCGAAGAATCCTGGGCAATCCTGGGACCGGCACACGTCCGCACTGGACAACAGCCCGAGGTCAACTAATCTCTTGAAAATGGCGCCAAAATGGTTGCCGAAACGTCGAGAAAACAATCTCACAAAAATACGTGATTATATCCCTGATAAATCTGATAATAATAATAACAATAACATTCACGGAAACCTAAACCAACGTATATATATATATATATATATATATGTATATATATATCATTTTTAATATTTATTTAATATTAAAACTCCTGTTCTACTAAATCAACTATAGTTATGTAAGTAATTATATATTCCTAATATTGAAGAAGAATTTAAAATAAATTAATTATACAAATTTGATAGTGATTTTTTTTATGTTGTTTGTTTTATTGATAAGAGAAAATATATATTGAATGGAGATGGATTACCTGTAATGGCGAAAGTGCTTATCGACGGTGGGGGTGGCTGATGCAGAGGCTGCCCTATGTGTAGCCTCTTCCGTTTGTGTGGCTTTACTGACGAGTGGTTGCCCGCAATACGAATAAAATGAGGCTTCCCGAGGCCACTGGCCCTGCAGGTACAGCGCATCGAGAGATGCTGTCCGCCGGATAACACCCGTTGGACGCCCACTGGGACTCACGCGAACATTCAACGTTTTTGGTTGCGCTGCAATAAAAATAACCAGGTTAATTAATTATTTGCAATAAAAGTTTAGGTAGTATGAGATCGAATAGAAAGAGAGGAATGGGAGGGGGCGAGGTGAAATGATGAGATTTTCATCCAAATTGGGTAAGCTTTAAAAAAAATGACCTTAAATTTAAATCTAGTGTAGTCTCATTTTTTAGGATCATTTTTACTATCACGCCAGAGATAGTATTGTGATCACGAAAATGTCGATTTTGATGTATTTTTACGTTTTGAGGGTTCCTGAATCATTTTCACAAAGGTTGAGAAATAACACTGCAAATGCCGAATAGAATTTCAGCTTGATTGAATCGCTGAAAGTACCGGAATTAATTTTGTAAAACTTTGACTGGCAATCACGTGCCAGCACGTGACAAGGTGTCATCAACAAAGAGCCAAAAAAGCGCTGGTTTAATAAATATTATTTATTAATTTTCATTTATAAATATAATTAAAAATGTTATATATAATAATAATAATTTGAATTGGATTAAATAATAATCCAATTCAAATTGCGAGATAGTCGAGTGGAGACACTCCAGCTTTTTTTTTAAATATTATTAGGTATATGATGAAAAATTATAATAATAAATAAAATAAAGTGTGCAGTATGTTCTGAAAGAATCACATTCGAAATTATAGAACCATTTAAAAATTCCCTTTCAAGAGAGAGAGATCCCTTTAATATATGGGGAATAAAAATAAAATAAAAGATATGATCGTCTACAGAAAAGAAATTGTTAAACGAGACGTTAATTTTTTTGAATGTCAGACTAGAACAAACATCATATAATATTATTATATCATTCTTTTATTTAATAAATAATTTGCAAGATTATAATAATTAGTTGAAGATATAAATCCAACAAGAATCTATGGTGTACTATGGTATGATTAATAATATTAATTATAAAATAGGGGTTTAAATATTTATCAATATTAAATATATAAAAATATGTATATTTTTTGTTATAATTTATAATATGATAAATTTAGTAATACTGATATAAATAATTTATTTTGTTTATATTACATTATTTATTATAGTACATTGAAAAAAATTATCAAAATTTAATGTTAATAATTTATCATTCATTTCTTAAATAACAATTGATTACTTAATATATATATATATATATAAATTTGGAATGATTATTAAACAAATAAATTAATAATATAATTGATATGATTAAAAAAGAATAAATAAATTTTATTTAAAATGTCGTTTTGACAGTTTAGATAGTTGCATAAGTGATAGGGGCTAAACTCATTGATAATTTGCCTAAAAATAAATCAACAGAAATATTTAAAAGAATTTCTTTTTTTATTAATATATATAAAAAATATTAAATAATTTTATTTTTAATGTTAAACTTTAACCTAATCTAATGTTAACCTATAAAACGTTGATAGAATTAAATTATATAATCTAATTATGTTAGATGTACCTATCTTCTAATAAAATTTCATTATATGAAAAATTTTGGACCTATTCATTTTAAAAAATATGTGTATCAAATTTTATTAATATCTGATAAATTTCAATATATAGCATATATTTATATAAGCTAAATCTACCCAGAAGCATATTCATTATTATAAATATCGAAATATGTGAAAAATATTTAATGATGAAATAGAAAATTAAATAATATGTATAATTTATTGAAATTTTTATTTTAATTTATGTTTAATTTAAAATTATTATTTTGAAGTTCTTAAGACTTATTATTTGTTATCAATCTTCATAAATAGATTGACGAAAAATTTAATGACCAACCAGATGGTTGATTATGTGGATTGTAATTAAAATTAATTTAGATTAGTATTCGAATATACAATTAAATTAATTAAATGAAATATTAAACTACATAAATACAGAGGTTCCACGAAGGATGGTGGGGTGTAACAACAGGCTCGTGTAGGAAGGATTGGAGAGGTGGGGTTTAAGGCAAAGTTCGATGCCAAGGCCTAAATTAATTTGATAAATAATTAGTAACTTTTGTAGTGAGATAACAAGTTTAGGTTAGAAGAGGGAAACAAGCGATGTGGGAATTGCACTCAAATCAGATTATTTGGGATCTTTAGCCACGTTTGCAATTTTATTTGGTCCGCGATAATAGCAAAGGTTAAAACATATTTTTTTTGGCACTTGTTAGGACATCAAATAGATTGAATAGATTCATTTAAAAATTGAATTTATTCATTGATTTTCATTTATTCATTTTTATTGACGAATTAAATTTCATCAGGGCGAAAATAAAAAGAAAAATTCGATTGTATTATAAAGAATAAAAATTAAAAAATAATCTAAGTTATTATATATAATAAATTAAAGTAAACCAGTGATTCTCAACCTTTTTTTTTACCGCGGCACACTTTTAACGGTTTAAAAATTTGGCGGCACACAAAGAAAAACATAAGTGTAAAAGTTTACCATATTGAAAAAAAGTGGTCCCAAAAACGGTTTATTCTTTTTTTTAGAACCAAATTGAAAAAATTTAGAAAAAAAAGTTGGAAATGTTTAAGAGCCTCTTTACATTTGTAATAATCTCGCGGCCCATTAAAATGCCGCGGCACAGTGGTTTAGAATCACTGAAGTAAACTTTATTGTCCGAGTCCTATAAGTGAGATAAAAATAAAATTTCAGCTTTGTAGTAATTTTATTTATTTTCTCTAAGCTGACTACAGACGGATATTTCCATGAAAGTTATTTTTAGATTCAGAGACCCTTGAATTCTAGATTTAAAATTTTTTTAACTTAAATTTTAACATTCATTTATTCTCTAATAAACAAATGTCAGTAAATGAGTAAGTGAGAGTAAAAATATTCTACTATTATTGAATTCCAAATAGTTAATTCTTTTTCCTATTAAGAGCTTTAAGAAAATTAATGACGTATCAATAAATTATATGATTTTTTTATCAATAATTATCACAAATATATTTTATTACTTATATTTTGCTTAAATGTCTATGCATGTATGATTAAGCATATTACTTCTACACCGTTTATCCACTCGAGTTCAAAATTTAGAATTTTTGTTTAGTTAATAGATTAAGTTAAATTTCTAATAATTTTGTAAAGTTAATGTAATCAATTCTTGATTGTTTCTCTCAATGGTTATAACACATCTATTTTATTTTTAATATATTGCTATCTGTTGTATGAATGGTAGCTTCAGCACCATTATTATAATTCAGTAGTATAAGTAGAATAGATAGTGCAAATATGGGCTCCTATTTTTTTATTCCAATATTAGGTTTTTAAAATTAATTTGAAGTATGCATCATTCCCCCAACATAAACTAGGATACGTTTTCTATGTATTTTGTAGTAAAGTTCCTTCTAAAATCATTTTAATTTACAATAAATGAGGATTTTTAATTTTTTTAGGAAATCACTATTCGTGAAATGATAGTGCAAATGTGGGATACTATTAATAATGTTTTAAAATGCATATAGGAAAAGGAAAATACAAGATAAATTAACATTTATGTGTTTTACATGTTTATTTAAAAAACACAAATCTTATCATTTGAAATTATTGGGTTGAATCAAAAATTCGTCCCGATATTAAACCAAAAATCTAGGTCGTTCAATTCATTCAGTTGTGAATAATATTTTTCAGAATTGATTGTCTGATTCTACGATATCAGTTCATAATAAAGAACGCCCTTATAATCTCATCAGATACATAAAATCACTTTTTACTATCTCGTCAGAGATAGTATTGCGATTACGAAAATTTTCAATTTCGAGATTTTGATGTTTTTATACGTTTTGAAGGTCCCTGAGTTATTTTCACTAAAGTTGAGAAAAATGTTTATATGTGTGTGTGTACCTACCACGTTTTCATTTTTTTCATCTAAACTAACCATAAAAATAAAGATATATGTTTGATAGTTTTTCCCATGATTAAAAATTGTATAAAACTGCTATATAGAATTTCAGCTTGATTTATTCGCGGAAAGTACCGGAATTATTTTTTCAAAACTTGGACGCGTCAGCACGTGACGTGGTGCTATCAACAAAGAGCCAAACACTCGATGGTTTAATAAGTAGTATTTATTAATTAATTTTAATTTATAATTTCATTAATTAAATTTAATCTAAATATAACATATGTGTTAATTAATCCAATTCAAATTTGCGAGATAGTCGTAGTGGAGACACTCCAGATTTTTTGGTATGTAAACCAGGCTTTGTTGTAATGCAGTTTCATTTTTTTTAGACGATGATCGTTTGTGTTTAACATTATTATAAACGATCCCGTGATCAGACGCTTCAAGAATGGATCAATTTCATATATTTTTAGCAAGGAATCGCATGTACGAACCTGTAAAAGTTTCAGGCCAGCGCGGTACCAAACAATCCAAGTTAGCCACATTATCTAATAAACAGTATAGGCTCAAAATGAGCTAAAATGTTTAGAGCGTTGTGAATATCACCTTAAATGATCGCCACGAAAATAGGGTATCAAGCATTCATAAAAATCTGATTGTCCATATTTACCCCTTCTTTTCTATGTTTATTTAGAACGCAGATTTAGTTTATTTATTTATTTTTTAATCAAAAGCGTATTCTGTAGAGATTTTTAGATGATCAAATAGTCAAGGAGTTTTATTTCAAAGGCAACTAAAGTTCCATTGGATTGTGAATCTATTTAAAATTCCATGTCTATCGAACAGGAGCCTAGAATCGTTTTATCAGTCTATTCTTATGAATTGATGGATTTTTAAAGATCACGTTTCGCATTCGCCCGCTCAGTTTCGGGGGAAAAAAGAACTATATTACATGTCGAAAATCTTGATAAAGTGTTTATAATGCGTTTCTAAGTATCCTATCGGGTTCATCTTTGGTAAAAATCCCTCTTTTAGGATTTCCGGATAACGTTAGCAATGAAACTTGCGATTCAGGGTGCCGTCGCCTTTTGAAGATCTACTTTAAATAGATTACGAAAAAAATATAATCGCTCGTTTTAAAATAAAATAAACAGAATAATAAATAATCAGACAATGCATAAATAAATGATGGGGGTGTGTTAAGTAAACAATTAAACATCAAATGAACAAATTATTTTGAAATTTCAAAGAAAAGTATTAAATTTCTATCAAAGTTTGGATTTTTTTTTTATCCGAATACAATTATGGAATCTATGTATTAGAGTGATCCAAATATATTCATTGCCGTACAAATTACATAACCCACTTACATAAATTGATTTACGTAGATATCTACATTAGTGATTTATTATAAGGATGAGAGAAATTAAAAACAAAAAAAAAAAATATAAGAATTGCAAATACTTGAAATACGATCTCACACATCTCAAACATCTTCAAGATTTATTAATATCTCAGAAAAAAATATTAATATCAATTCTTAAAAAATTTTAAGTTTAATAAATATTTATTAAAATAAAAATAAAATAAAAACATTCATTAGAAAATTTTATAAAATTATTTAATTAATTTTTATATTATATTTTTGGAAAGTTAAATTTTATTTTATATATATAAAAAAACATATTTATAATATATACTTAAATATTATATATATCAATAGAAATTTTATGATTTTATAAGTCCTTCTTAATAAATAACCTATTTTAGAGATAATAAATTTTAATTGAAAATTAAATAATAAGATTAATATTATTAGGAATATAACTAGAAAAAAAAACATTTAGAATTATATATGAACAATATAAATAATATTAATATAATAATAATATACATTAATATATAAATATTGATTTAATTTTAAAAATATTTGTTGAATTGAAATTGTAGTGTCATTGAAAGGTGTGAATAACAAAAGTGGATTCATTTTGAAGATCAAGGATGCGTGACAATAAATATGACAAAAAAATAAAATTAGAACAGTTAAGGTAACTAATGACTCATTCGGAGATATGTCATACAAGTTTGGTTAATATTACATTGAGCTTGGAAGCATGAAATCGAAAAAGCCAAGAGGTTAATTGAAAAAAAAACAGAACAAACCATAATTTTAATTTAATTTATTTAATAATTAAGAGAATAATCAAAAATATAATAATGATATATTATGTGTTTATTAAGGGTAACTCAAGTGAAATATTCTTGAGATTCTGAAAATGTGGAAGATGGTTCAAATCTCAACAAGTCCAAATTTAAAAAAATAAGATGTTTTGGATTTTAAAAGACTTAAAAACAACGTTTATAATTGATAATATAAATTACAATTTAATTATCAAAGGGAGTCAAAATTAAAATATAAAAAACATTTAATTTGCAGGTTGTATTATATGGTTGTGAGGCGTGGTCTATGACCTTGACAGACGAGAGTATATTAAGAGTATTCGAAAATAAATTCTTCGCAGCATTTATGGGCCAAAGAAAGATGAGGTCATTGTTGAATAGCGGCGGAGACTGCATGATGATTGCATGAGCTCTATGCATCTCCAGACATAGAGTCATAAGATCAAGAGAGTTGCGATGGGCAGGACACGTGACAAGAATGGTAGATGAAATTCTAGCAAAAAATATATTTGAGGAGAGACCAATTGGGAATCGTCTAGTTGGAAAATTTGATTATTAGAATCTACAAACTCAACAAAAAAAATAATAATAAATGTATAAAATGTATAATGTATTAATAAAATTTATATTATTTTGATATCTTATTAAAAATAAAAATATTTTGTTTTTGTTTTTAACAATAAAATACAATATAAATTACTTAAATTTAAATTTAAACATATATTATTATAATTTTCTTTTATAAATTCTAATTTTTAATATTTTTTTTAGTTTTTTTCATTTATTTTGGAGGGGGGGAGGAAGATACATGATGAATAAACACATCAACAGAAATATCCTGAGAAGAAAACCCTCTTTTAAAAGGGATTAGAATAACTGGGATGAGAGTGGAACTTAGTTTAATAAGCTAGGAAAGTTGAAAATTATTGCAATGTTGGTGGAACTTGGAAGAAATATTAATAAGTAGTATGCAAATGGAAAGCTTTGACAATTTTATGGCAGATGCATGTGTAAGCGATGAAGTCAAATTAGTCTCCTTGGGCTTTTCACGTAAAATGATGGGGGCAGAGGCGTGCATTCCCCTAGGGGATTCCCCTAGGGGGAAAAATATTGCAAGAAGGGTGTTTTTTTTTTTTCTCTTTTGCTATCTTAGCAAATCCAGATTCAGGTTGTAAAACCGATTACATTGCCGGCAGAGAGAGAGAGAGAGAAAGAAGCATTACTATAGTATATTCATTAGTTATAACTTTGAAAATATTTTCTATTAAACGGAATAAATAAAAAAAAATATTTTTTCCTTTCTAAGATTTTTATAGAAAAAAAAAAAAAAAATAAGTAAATAAAAAATAAAGTCAATATCCTGATTTTTTAAAATTTACAATGTTCGTGTGTGGTAGGGTAATAAAGGATTTGAGAAGCCATTATGTAAATTGGAATTAACTTTGTGGCAAATGGTTACGTGAGAAAAGAGTTCATGGAAATGAATGCAACATGAAACTGCATCAATAAATAGGCAAGAGAGAGAGGGAGAGAGAAATGGAATAAAAAGTTTATATAACAAA
Organism: Labia minor; assembly: GCA_963082975.1. Lineage (NCBI taxonomy): Eukaryota > Metazoa > Arthropoda > Insecta > Dermaptera > Spongiphoridae > Labia > Labia minor. The sequence goes on from OY720344.1 coordinate 98,495,208, forward strand.
ATGAATCTGCGAGGTTTATTTGAATAAAATGGAAGATGAAAAAAAAGAAGCTGGAATTCATATGCGTCAAATGATTTAATAAAAACCAGAAGATCCATTGATATTATAAAAGAAAACCTCTTAAAAAATAATTTCAATGGTTAACAGTTGAATGAGTACAATTATACACTTCAATCTAAATTTATTATTATATATGGTAGATCTATCTAAAAGATCAAGAACTAAAATATACTATATTTATTTATATGGCTCTGCTGAACTCGAAAGATCTTGTCAGCAATTTATCAAAAATATCCCTTTTTTTCTTTTTTAAAAAAAAAATACCTAATTAATTTTTTCTTTAGATTGTTACAAATACTATAATTTTAATAAATTATAAAATATTGTTTTTTAATTTTTTTGAAAAACTACTGAATTGATTTTATTCTTTAAGCAGAGGACGGTAACATGACACCTGCGGGCCAGATTCGGCCCTCCACTTGATTCATTTAATTAATAAAACAATTTTTTTTTTTAAATAATTTATAAAAATATTGTAAATAGTATTGTCATATATATAATTTAATAGATTATTAAAAAGTTTATTAATTTCAATAGAAATTTAAATAAAATTCGGTATATTTACTTAATGTATCACTAGCATGAATTCATCAACTTTTGGTGTATATCCGGTAACCGGAAGTGGTAGTTTACAAAGTATTAATTTGATATCCATTGGCGGAAATTTTTCACTTTAAAATATAGTAGTAATTAATAATTGACTATTTAAACTAAAAATAAAAACCAAGATAATATAATTTAGTCATTTTAATTCAAGTTTAAAAAAAATAATTTTTTATAGTATATATATATAATGTTGTTTGGAAATTAATTTATTTCAAATCGTCGGTCGGTTCTGTGCCTGGTCACAGCTCAGATTTTTTTTAATATTTCAATATTGTTTTTTTTTAAATTATATGAATTATGTCAATATAACAACATTTCAAATATTATATCTAAATCTTTAATAGAAAATTATATTTGCCTTATTTTTATTCAATATTTTCTAACACTATTCTCCAAGTTTGGATGTTTTCAATTTTGGCTTAAATTACATAATGGTAAAATAAAATAAATTAATTTAATATTTTAAAGAAAAAAACCATTACCATCAAATAAACTCATGTTAATTTTTTTTGAAATTTTAGATAGGTGTATTAATTATTTATAAATGATCATTTTTAATTTCTGTCTTTTTAATAATCAAATTAATTATTGTATTATATATAAATTGAATTATTCTGTTTATTTAATGGAACTTGTGTGATACTCACAAATCGGTTTTATTAAATTATAAATAAATAAACTGAAAATGAATATATGATTTGACAATCGTAGGATAATTTCAATGAACCCTTCAGTATTAATATTGTCATATAAAAATAAACCTTAAACAAAGGACATTTATTTATTTTCATCTTATAATTTGTATCCAGAAATAATCACTTTGGAAAAATTGATAAAATAATAAGAGAAATGCTAAATGAATATTTAAATATTTCTCCATAAATGTCAAAATCTTCAATTAAATTTGAAAAGTTTAAATGTATATTTCCATGTTGATGTTTATTCAAGTTATAAATCTTTAATATTTTCCTTTTGTTAGTCAACCTATGAAATTGATTTCAGTATGATAAAGAATTTACCACGATCATAAATTATATAAATCAATATATATATATATTAAAATAATTAAATTGTCATTGATTAATTAATGGATGTAATTTGAAAAGTTTCTATAAATATTAACGATTGTATTATTCATAAAATTGTGTTTAAATTAAATAGACTGAAAGTTGTGTGGAGTTGGCGCTTTGTGGGTAATTTTTTTTTTTTTTAAAGCTTTTGAAGAGAGTGAGAGGGTAAAATTCAGAGTTTTGATTAAATAGAACGATCCAATCAAAGAGACGTCGTTGCAAGAGGAACGAACTGGCCGTCATCTAGCATTCTAATTCTAATTGAAATTAAAAGAGTGGATCTTTCTTCGGGCTGAACGTAAGTAAAAAAAAAAAAGAAAGAAAAAAGGAAAAAAAAGAATGAGAGAGAAAGAGAGAATAAGACGAGTATGCCATTTGCCAGTTTTAGCTTTATTTATTTTGCTAATCTTAGCAAATGGCTGAAGTTGAGGGGGATTTCTTTGAGCCAATATGAAGGCCAAGATGTTGCCAAATGTAGTTTGTTTTGTATCCACAATGAGATTTGTTCATTCAAAAAATTCGGATTACTACTGTATATAAATTAAATCACTAATAAATTTTCTTATTCTTTAGTATATATATATATATATACTTTTAATTACCTCTTTAATTATTTTATAAATTTTAATATAATATATAAAATATAAAAAATATTATTTATAATTATTTGAATGTAATTTGTAATCAGTTAAAACAGTCATTCTCAACCTTTTTTTTACTGCGGATTAATGATTTAAAAATTTGGCGGCTCACAAAGAAAAAAAGAAGTGTAAAAGTTTACCATATTGAAAAAAAGTGGTCCCAATAAACGGTTTATTACCTTAGGACCAAATAGAAAAAAATTTAGAAAAAAAAGTCGGAAATGTTTAAGAGCCTCTTTACATCTGTAATAATTTGGCGGCACATTTTGATAATTTCGCGGCACACATTTGAAAATCTTGCGATTGAGAATTAGTGAGTTAAAAGTATGTTTATATTTTACTGAAATCAAGAAAACCGTATTTTTAAATTATTATAAATTATTCTAATTATTTAAAATTATTAATATATATATAACGTGAATATTATGATTATTAAAATAATTAAAAAATAGAGAGACTCTAACATAAATACTTTTTTTTTTAATTTTTAGCTATTGTAAGTAAAATAATTATATATTTACAATTAATCAATCAATCAATTAATTACTTTCATAGATAATAAATGAAGTATAATTAGCATTCAAGAATATTCCTGTATTTAGAAAAAAACAAAAAACAAAAATAAGCTTTTTTTATAAAATTTAATATAAAAAAAAATTGAGTTTTTACAAAAGTACTAGGCGTTAGATAACTAAAGATGACGTCACAGCATGGTGATTTGATAATGGCGTGCAAATATTGACACAAGCAGAATGGCAATACATAACAGACGCCGAAAACGATCAGGAGAGGAAACGAAAACGATATTCCACCAATAAATATTGGCATTTGCTACAACTTTACGAAATTTGAATTGACGAGAGGGGTAGCGAGCGGGAAATAGAAAGAGCGAAAGAGTAGGGGAGTTAGTTTTTTTCAACGAACTCATGTATGTAAATAAATAATAAATAACAGGAATAGTATCGCATATATAAATTACATTTGATATGTATAAAGATGTCAAAGCAAAATAATGGATCGGTTATTTGCTATAAATTTAGACGAATGGCTTAAATTATATCTTAGTTTAATAAATAAATATATTCTTGCATATAAATAATTATTTCCGAACTTTATTTTTAGTATAAATCTATACTTAGAGACAGTCTTATATAATAGATATATTTCGTGGGTTAAATAAATATGATAAATGGAATATTTATAAATATTATTATTACATATTATATAAAGATTGTAATTTTACTAATTATTAATAAATACTAATAATTTTTAAATTCTCTATTAATATTACTTCAATTATTTTATAGAGTCGTTATTAATTTCTAAAATAACTTTTTAAAACAAATTTTAACCCATGTTCAAAAAAATAAAATTATTATTTAATATTCTTCTAATTCAATAAAAAAGGGGGGGGGGGGAAATCTAACAAAGAATCGGATAAAAATACGAAAAAATTTTGTTTTAAAATAAAAAGGCGCGGGAATATATGGAACGTATGTATTTTTTTAATTATGAAATGATTGAATTCGGAGATATTTGTGGATTTCAGTAATCAATATTGAATGTTGTTATGAACAGATATAAAAGGGAGATCCCGAATTTGAAATCAAATAAAATGGTCAATTATAAAAATACAGGATTGAAATGAAGAAATTATATAATCTATTTCCTTAAATATTATTAAATAAATATTTAAAAAGTAAAATTTTTTCGTTTAATTTTAGTTGAATAATATGATTTATCAATAATAAATATTAAACAAAAAAAAAAAAATAAAATTAAACCTTTGTCTTATGAACATTACTTATCAGAGGTATTGTATGATCAGTATAGCGGATCCTTTGAACCTTTATCTTGTTTATTTATTTATTTATTTTTGAATGGAGATTGCTACCAATGCTTCAGTTCTGGATGGAACTCGTCTTATAGACCCCAACTAGAGAAACACTCCCTTGCTAAATACTTGACTCCAGACTGCGTGGCGCCTTAAATAATAAATAATTTTTATAAACATGTCATTAACTTATTTATTCAACATATTATTAACCATATTAACCATGTTAAAATATATATATTTAAAATATATATAAATTTATGAAAATCTTTCATGATTATATACCTGATTCGGTGAAGATGGAACCTCATCATCTTAATTACATATATAATTTAATATAATAATTACTAATATAATTTTAATTTTAATTTATTTTCTAAAAATAATTTATTTCTATTGATGAATTATTCTCAAAATTTTACCTAATGGGTTTGTGTAACCTTTCCCTACATTATTAAATAACTCTTACTAACTTATACTATATAGAAAAATTTTAAAAAAATATTTAGTAGATTTTGTACCAAGGTGTACTACCTAATGCTCATATTAAAAAGTTAAATAAATGCATTTACTTGAAATTGTTGGTTCAAGAAAATTAAATTATTTCAAGTGATAAGTTAATAAAAGTAAAGTGATAAAACTATTAGAAATTAATATTTTCTAATTTTGTTTACAACGAACTGCGTGATTTTTTTCCCTCTTTTTGATATTGTTGATTTCTAATCTTTGTCTAGCCTAAAAGAAGAAATAATAACGATTAATAAACATAGATTAATTAAAAGAATATTTAAACTCAATATACTTTTGTAAAAAAATAATAAGCAGGGCTTATGCCCCAAGATGAACCATTCCAATCTGTCCCAAGGTGTACCATATACAAATTTTGGAACTTACTGTTAGCTTAGCACCAGAACAATTATTGAACGTTAGTTTTAAAGAAAAAACTTTAAATTTCATTATATAGTACCTTTACAATATTTCAAAAATAAAAATTTTAATAAATTATAACCTGCTTTTTGAATTAAATTAAACAGCTCATAATTTCGTCGTACAGCACTTTCCTACATCTACAAAATGGGGCAAAAAAATAAAACCATTCCTGAGGTGTACTGAGTCCCAATGTGAGTCACTCATTTCTATATTTTATATGTAAAATTACAACACAAATACTTATTATTAAACTATTGAGTCTAAAATCCTTAATATTTATTTATTTTAATTAAAAAAAGTAAAATTTACTTTTAGTAGTATATAACAAGTAATGTGTATTTTTTATACTTATATAATAATAAATAAATGAAAGAAAATGATATTTGGTTAAAATTATAAATCAAATTATAATGAAAATTAATAAAAAAAAAATAATGAAATCGACTTGTGTGGACATTTCTCAATTTTTTTACAAATTTTAATTAATTAATTAGTTAATTTCATTATTAAACAGTTATAATATAAATAATAATAAAATAAATAAATATTTTTACGATTATATGTAAAAAAATAAATAAATAATTCAAATTAAATGAAAGAAAAAAAAAATGAGAAAAGATTAAAATGCCTTCCGGTTATAATCCACTTTAGAATCGGATTTTCGATCTGAACGTGAACGTCTAATTGAAATTCCCTCAGTGCAATCGAGATAAGAATTGAGTGACATATTAAATGATGGTGATACGGGAACCCTGTTGCGAATCGGGGCAAATAAGCAAACAAACTGTTTGTGGAAGTGCCGTCTTGACGGAATTGCCAACCCAGAAGAGAAAAGTGCGTTTGGTTGGTTGCCTTTGGATAGAAGGGGGGAATCATCATGGGGTAGAGGTGGGAGGGGGGGGCACGATCTCGTCTCGCCAATTCGAAATCAACATTGCTCGGTGTTTGTCACTTACGATACAACTCGGCATTTGCCTACTAAGCAGAGGTCATATAAAACACATAAAATAAAAATAAATAAAATTATTAAGATTATCATTAATCATAAATATTTAAGGGATGTCGGCTTGGTCATTCATACCAGAGAGAATCATTATAGTATTAAAAACATCCAAATAAAGGTAGCTAAAGGCACTATAAAATTTATATAATAAAATAATATAATTAAATTTAAATTTTAAAATAATCCCAGAATATATACCTATTATAAAATTGAAAATTTTTACATTGCGTACTTTATTTTTTATTTATTTTTATTTTATTTTATTTTTTATTTTTTTATTTTATTTTATTTTATTTTTTATTTTTTTATTTTATTTTATTTTATTTTTTATTTTTTATTTTTTTATTTTATTTTATTTTTTAATAATTTTATTATAATTATTTTTTGTGCCCCTCTTTTTAGATTGAATTTATATCAATTGGTTAATTAAAAATATGTCTAAAAATTTAAATATCAAATTCTCTTTTTGTCAGAGATAATATTGCGATCACGAAAATTTTGAATGTTGAGATTTTGATGATTTTATACGTTTTGAAGGTCCATGAGTCATTTTCATTAAGGTTGAGAAAAATGTCTGTGTGTGGGTAAGTATATGTGTGTGTGTATGTAGACAAGATTACATTATAACATTATTCAAAATTCGTAGTTTTCATATCAACTTTTGAGAAATATAGCTCATTCGGAAGAGGACCATTACCAACCACGTTTTCATTTTTTTTCCTCTAAACCTACAGTAAAAATAAAGATAAATGTTTGATAGTTTTTCACATGATTTAAAATTGTTTAAAACTGCTATATATAGAATTTCAGCTTGATTTATTCGCTGAAAGTCCCTGAAATAATTTTTTAACACTGCAAATCACGCGCCAGCATGTGATGTGGAGCCATCAACATTTAATTTAAATATAATATATGTTAATTAATCCAATTCAAATTTTCGTGATAGTCGAATGGAGACACTCCAGATTTTTTCTCTCTTCTATAAAAATTGAATTTTTAAATTTGGTATTATATTTTAATTTTGGGATATATATAGAAAATAAGAAGTCTTTTCTCTATTTATGAGGTTTCTGTCATAAATGATAATACATAATAATAAATAATATAATAACATTGGTAATGATAATGAAAATAAGTTACCAAACATAAGTAAAAGTAGTAGACAATGTTGAAAATTAAGAGTAAGTGATAAGAAAAAAAAAGGGGATGACCAATGAAAAGTAGATAAAGGAAAAGGTGACCACGAGATTGACTATCAAGAGAAGAATAAGAAGGAGGTCTTAATAGAATTGGAAAGTTTCCACTGAATTGCTTTGAGTTATAGTTTGGGTTCAAATCCAAGTGAATAAATAACCACTCGTTTAAATTTGAAATCATTACAATGACAATGAAGGACTATGAATCTTTTTCATGAAATTCAGAGGGCGTAATACCTCGGACTGGACATAGAAACTGATATAATATATTATATAACTGCCACATCCCTTAAAATTATACTAATTATTTATGTATTATGTATATAGTATTATTTTAGACCATTATTATACCATTATATTATACCATTATTGATTAATATTCACTATTAATTATCTTATTTTAACATTTATTATTTATTAGACTAATTTGTTTTTTAAAAAATTATTTAATTAATTGAATAAATATAAAATATAAAAATATAAAATAAATAAAAGTGTGACCTGTTAAATGGTTTAGGGTGACCATATTTCGAAAACACCAAACTGGAACAATCGGTTTATCTTTTTTTTTTAGAACGAAATTGAAAAAAATTTGAAATAAAGTACAAAATGTCTTAAATATTAAAAAAACGAGACAATAGGCTGTCCCGAAGACATTTTTGGGGACGCCGGGACATAGCCCCTAAAAAAGGGACGTACCACCCTAGTTTAAGCATGAAACCAATTAAAAAAAAAAAGATTTTTAATAAAAGCTGCTGATTGTAATGAAAAGGAAGAGAAGGCGTGAAAAGTAATAACAAACAGAATGAAGTATTTTAGTATTAAGCAAAATTTTGTTTGATTTGATTTTGATTGAATCAATTAACTACTTTAAGATAATATAATCAACTTAAAAATATTCAATAAAATTTATTTTTTTACTACTTCATTCATGTTTCAAAATTACTAAATAATCACATTGATATAACTTATTTTTAATTTTTTTTTTGTTTTATGAGGAAAAAATTAATTACTTTACTTTTCTTTCTTTGAGAAAATTAGATAAAGGTATTCGCCCTTTCCGATATAAATTGAAATATTAGAAACGGATTTAGATTGTATTTAATACATAATATTATGAGCAAAAAGTCAAGGGACTTTTTAAATTATTCACAAAGTACTTATTTATTCATGGATATTTGTTTTGTCTGGTTCAAAATAATCTTAAAAGACCCTATCATTTCCTAACAAAGGAAATTGTATATGAATCTTTCGTTAGATTTCAAAGACATCCATACTAACTTAAAAAAAATATTGTATTGATACATAGTGTGTGAATTTTTAAATTAAAAGATACCTTACTTTAGATCAGTCTTGTCTAAAGTGCGACCCAAACGCAAATTATTATTTTTTTTTTGGCAATGTGGCCCCCAAATGGTCATAGTTTAGACACCCCTGCTTTAGATCATAGTTCTCATATAAATAGATTCCGCTCTATATTCATTTTTTCAGGTTTAACAAATTAAATTTTATAATTTTAGCTACAAATTATTTGTAATATAAACAAACATATTCAATCAATATTGTTGATAATTTTTATTTTATTAAAAAAAAAAAATATGAAAAATTGTATATTAAATTTTAAGTGAATTTATTTTTTTAAAAAATGGGAGAATTTATCTTTTATTATTAAAAATACAATTTTATAAATATTTTTTATATTTTATTAAGAATTAATCACTCAAAAGAAGAAAATAATTAAATATATAATATAAATTATAAATTTAAATAATATAAATAATAAATTTAAATAATATAAATTATAAATTTAATTATTTTCTTCTTTTGAGTGATTAATTCTTAATAAAATATAAAAAATATTTATAAAATTGTATTTTTAATATAATAAAAGATAAATTCTCCCATTTTTTAAAAAAATAAATTCACTTAAAATTTAATATACAATTTTTCATATTTTTTTTTTTTAATAAAATAAAAATTATCAACAATAATGATTGAATATGTTTGTTTAAAAGTTAATACAATAAATTATATGACTATTGGTAAAAAAATTAAAAATAATTTTCAATTTAATTAAGTTTTTATTGGTGGTTTGATTTTTTGCAAATCAGTAAATGTATATAACCACTGCTAAATAAGTGACATGCTACATAAATTGAAGAGGAGTGTTCAAACATCATCAAGTTCTGAACAATTTTAATTAATTTAAAGTTATAAAAATTAAAAAAAAAAAAATAAAATTTCTTAACATGGATGAAATAAGCTAAGATTCCAATAACCTTAAAAACGTACAAAGTATGTAATAAATCGACATTTTATACAGATGTAATATAATTAATTCAGCACACATAAGCGGATACTGGAGGGAGAAAGTAAACACTCCCTAAGGCGGTCTGAATTGCTATTTATATTATAAAATTAATATATATATATAAACTAAATAAACACGTATAATAATTAATATTTATTTCTTTAATTTTTCATTGGATGACTTCAATTTCTTGTTCCTTTAAATTAATACAAAATTCTAAATAATAATATAATGTGTGGGATTAAAAAAAATTATTAAAATTCAATGCACAACATATAATTATTGCTATTGCTATTAATATAATAAAATAAAAAGTTAATAGGAATATAAATGAAAGTGTGTGTGTCGATGATAGGATTACGATGAAGAAATCTGAGCATCTAAAGATGTTTAATTTTGTAGATATAGGCTTGGTTCTGATGAATCATACTTGCACAAGGCTAGGTAAACTATAACTTGTTACTTGACATGTTTGCCATTTTTTTTAATAGTATATCCGTTTGAAATAAATTTAAAAAACGTAAAAAAATAATAGATTTATGTATAATAAAAACCTGGATGAATTATAATTATTCTTATTATCTGAAAATATATTTGTAATATTTTTTTTTTAAATTATTCAACCATATTTTTGATTACGATAGATCTTAATAAATAAATGTAAATTATAACCAATGTTAAGTAAGGATGGGTAATGTCTACATCTAATTAATGTCGAACTTATATAACAGAAAAAATAAATAAATTTTCTATTTGAGAATGATAAATTTTGGTTAAATAAATAAATATTATATTTAATTAATACTAAAATGAAGTGAAAAAAAATTATTTATGTACCTATTAAGGTTAAAATAATTTAATTTTTGATATTAATATGGGCTAAATTATTTAGTTATATTAGCGTATATGAACCTTTTTAGATCAAACGCCCACTTCGTAAGGCCGGCTTCATAATTCGCCCCCTATAAATTTTAACAGATAAAAATTGCATGATAATCCCTAAAATAAGGTAGGTACACTTGGTGATACTTATTGAAAAATCGAGTTTCAGAACCTGATCGCAAAATCATCTTACCTTATTGAAAAAAATAGAAAAAAAGCGGAAATGTTTAAAAGCCTTAATCATCTTACCTTTATTTAGAGTTGAAAATGATTTCGCCCCCCAAAAATAACTATTACCCCCTAAAAATAACTTATCGCCAACCCCAAAAGAGTATAGTCAAATAATCGCCCCCTTTAAGATGTCGATCGCCCCCCCCCCCCTCACCCGGGGGGCGATATCGCCCAGGTTGAGAATCACTAAGTTATATTATATTTCATAAATATAACTAACTGCCTTATATATACAAATAAAATTTTTAAAATAAAATTTGATGAATATATGAAATGATTTGAAATTAATATACATACATAAACAAAAAAGAAAAAATATAAAAAAAAACAAAATGATGATTGATATTGATACAAACTGGGGGTTAGATGATCACGATCAACCTTTTATCTATTGTTTTAATGAAAAATGGGAAGGGGTTTTTTCATGAAATACAAGCGTATGCTATAAAATTAAAATAAATAACTTAATCATCAAAAAAAGGTTATATTCTGTAGATTTTTTTTTTATAATTTTATTATATAAACATTATGTTTGAATTTTTCAAATCGATTTTATACCTGCATTCTTTTATTTTTTTTTTTTTTTTGTTCTATTTAAAATAACTAAAACGGATTGAGTTTGTGATTTTAGTATCATATTTAAAAATAGAAAAATATTAATAAATGTTTTGGAAATATGAAAGGAAATATGTATAATTTTAATTAAAAAGAAAAATTAAATTAAATTTAATTTCATATAATATATTAGATATTAAAAATCTTATTTTTTGTTTTTTTTATTTAATTGTTTTTTCCTCAAATTGTGAAAATAAATAATCAGAATAAATGATAATCATTCAAGTAAAACATATTTATTGACTAATTTCAACGAAAAATTTTTTTATTACATCGTAATGGCAGAAGATAATAGATTTAGAAAGACCTTAAAACGTGTATTTTCTTTTGAAAATTCGATTTTAAATTTTGAAATGAAATCAATCATAATTATTTATATATATATTAATATCTACCATATATTTGTAAATATGTGTAATTAGTAAGGTGATTTTGTAATATTTAATATTAAATAAATTACAAAAATTATAAATAAATAAATGTTCCTAATATATAACATTAAAAATTATATAAAAATAAAAAAAAAACGATGAATTTTAATATTAAATTAATTAGAACAAGAATATATATAATTGAAACAATTGTTATATGTAATGGATATTTAATTATAGGGAGAGAGATTTAAAAGAATTTGGTAAAATTTTAAAGAATACAAGAGAATTAAATCACAGCGGACTAATAAATAATTTTATGCTTAAAAATCATCAAAAATAATCAGTCAACTCATTGAAATTGAAAAATAAAAGAATGAAAAATAAATATTTTGCAATGAGTTTATTAAAAAACTATAAGGTCAAGTAGACCAGTGATACTCAACCTTTTTTTACCGCGGCACACTTTTAACGGTTTAAAAATTTGGCGGCACACAAAGAAAGAGATAAGTGTAAAAGTTTACCATGTTGAAAAAACGCTTTACCTTTTGAATTGTTAAATTTAAACATTCAACAACAATTCAAAAGTTTAAGAGCCTCTTTATATTTGTAATAATTTGGCGGCACATATTGATAATCTCGCGGAACACAAAAGTGCCGCGGCACATAGATTGAGAATCACTGAAGTAGACAGTGTCTATTTAAATTTCAAAATCGTGCATTTTTGGTCCTGAATATTTTATTATCTAATTTAATTGCAGATATATAATTGCATAATTAAATGAATATTGATTATTAACAACAAAAAGTACTTTATATAAGCAATTCTTTTAAAATTTTCAACAATTCCTACTACAAAAAAAGAAAAATATGAATACAATTTTAAGATATTTATCAACCCTCTTAAAAAGTTGATTGTTTCAAGTGGTAAAAGAAAATTCTAAAGAAAAAGAAAATTTCATATTTATAACCACTTGAAGGGAACCTCTTTAAAATATGAAAGAGAACCTTGATAAAAAGTTAAGAATAGCGAGGAACCTTGAAAAACTTTACATAAAAATCATTCAGTTTATATCCCAACACAATAATTATAATTATCAATAAAGGTTGGGAGGGGGGGATGAGAAGAATTCGGCGTGGTTGTTTGTTTTACTATTGGAATAATAATATATATAATAGTAATAATAATATAGATTAAGATATAATAGATTAAACATATTTATTAGAATTCAATGAATATTAAATAGCCAACGGGTATTGGCTAATAAAGAACTTGTTTCAATTTTCCGCAAACAAGATATGCAAAATTCTTTTAGGTCAGAGTTTCGATGAGATTGATTTATAAAAGTTGAAGAGTTTAGAAAGAGATTTCATAAATATGAAATGAATTTATAAATGTATATGAACTTTTAGACAATGCACGTTGTTGTGGTTTGAATATGTAGTTCAGATCTACATCACTTGAGCTATGGCTTGTAATTAATTAAAAAAAAAAAACAATTTTTACAAATAGAATAGGAAAAAGTAAATATTGTATCTAAAAATTTATATCATTAATAAAAAAATAAAAAATAGTAAATTGTTTTAGTTTAGATAAATGATATAATAGCAAAAAAAAATAATGATATAACATAATTAAATATCCTAATACAGGAGGGTCTCTATCTGTCCTCATATGACGTATCAGTCTGAAGATAGCAAAGTTGAAATTAGAATATTTAATAAATTTAATTTATTATTATATTAATTTAAATTTCATTTCAATTTTAAATTTCAAGTTAATTTTCATTAAAATGATAATTGTATATTTGGATATGAATATTTAATTATTTTAAAGAAGTATGTAAACAATTCACTTCCATAAATATAACCTAAAAACATTCATAAAAGTTTGAGGAGGATTTATTTTTACCTATCATCTATCACAGTGGCTCTACGGAACTCGAAAACACCACAACCTTCCAAGTATTCCTATTCTGAGCCACAACCCTCCAGTCCCCATCCTCTCCGATCTCTCTCACGTCCCTTTCTACATTATCCACCACCGCGTCCTTGGTCTTCCAAGCGGACGTTTCCCACTCGGTCTCCACATCAATATATTTTTCACCATTCTTTCCTCTCCCATTCTAACCACGTGCCCTGCCCATCGTAGCCTTCTCGATTTTATAATTCTAACTATATCTAGAGATGCATAGAGGTCATGCAATTGCTCGTTATGCAGTCTCCGCCATTCCCCGGTGACCTCATCTTTCTTTGGTCCATAAATGCTGCAAAGAATCTTATTCTCAAATACTTTAAATCTACTCTCGTTTCCTAAAATCATAGACCATGCCTCACTGACATATAATACAACCGGCAAAATAATTGTTTTATATATTTTAATTTTTATCCCCTTTGATAATAATTTTGACACGATAAGCCCCTTTCCTGCATGATAACAGGCGATTCCCGATTAACGAATAATATTATCCATCGTTATTACAGAACCTAAGTATTTAATTTTTTCTACATTTTCAAATTCTATATTCTCTATGTTAAGACTGTTTGTTAATACTATTGGAATTTATTTTTTGGTTATTTAATATTCAATGTTTTTAATATATGGTATAAATCTATAAATATATGTAGGTATATATTATATAAATACTAACTTTTCAAAATAATTTATTTTTATTCATTATTACAAAAAAAATAATAATATTGAATTTAATCTTAGAAATATACCTAAATATTATATAAAATGCTATTATAAAGAATTCAATATAAAATAAAAAATGAATTCCACACATATTTATTAAGAATTCTTTTCTCAAAAGATGTAGGATAATTTTATTACAGTTTATTTAATTGAAAATAAAAACAATTGTGAGAATATGTAACTTCTAATGTAAGCAAACAATATGCATTTAGCACAAGTGAGAAAATTAAACTTCAAGGTAAATTCCTGTACCTCTAAAAAAAAAATAAAAAAAAATTTAATGAAATCAGTAAATAAGTATTTCAGAAAATGATTATGTATATTATATGTATTTTATATTAAACATTATATTCCATAACCCTTTCAAGCTTAATCCCCGGGCCGTTGTTTATTTAATATAAAATCACTAATTTTCTGATTATTTTTCACTTGTTTTTAATATGTATAGCATGCATACGATATATGTATGTAAACTGGATTTGCAACCATTTGCAGATGTCGCATTAATTTGTAATTTTGCATATATATTAAGCACCGATGCAAATATAATAGATCGCAAACTATGACCTAATGATAAACCCAGAGTTATACATATGATTTTAAATTTTATATGTTTATGTATTTCAAATTATATATTAAATATATGATTTTTTTGTAAAAAAAAAACATAGACCTATTACTATTTACTATACTATATATATATAAATAAATTGAACATTTGAATTGTTTTGCTTTGTTCTTGTGTTTTATATGAAAAAAAAAAAAAAATAATGTGATGATGATAAAAGAAGACATTAAATTATCATATATAACATATCTGAAAAATTAAGTTCTTTTTTTTGCTTAAATATTTTAATAAATATTCCAAAAATTTAGGATTTGTTTTTGTCATGCATTCCAAAGAAAATATATTAAGAAATATTTTTCAAAAGATAATTTATTCGCTATATTTATTCTCATTTTTTATATTATTTTCTTGGTTATAATTGGAGGATATATCCTATATGTGAATAATGTTATCATTTATTCATTATATTATATAAAATGTATATGATGTATATTAAAAAAAATATAGAGAGAATTAATAGAAAAAAAAAATAACGTTGGATTTGTTAAAATCTTGAAAATTTCATTTTATATATTTCAAATAAAATAGAGATGAAAATATGTATACATGTTACCCCCACAAAAAACATACAAATGGCTTCTAACGATCACAAATATATTTGAATAAAGTATAAGAATTTTTTTAAACATAAATATATATATATAAAAAAGTACATATATATAAAAAAAAAAACTTGTTTTCTACTTACAATCAATATTACATATTTTTCTTCAAAAATTAAATTCTATTTTTCATTTCATACAAAGTGTATTAAATTAGAATAATCTTAACAAAACTACAACTCTAAAAATATTAATTACTATTAATTTGTAAATTTAACCTGAATATTTTTATAATAATTTTAAATTTATAAAAGTAGTTGAAAAATAAATAATAAAATTTCATAGGTTAAAGTTGAGTATAACACAAGTTTCTGATGGTGACGTAACTGTCGAAATAATCATAAAATTTAATAAAATTGAAATTGAAACTTAAAACCCAGTGTTTTTACTAATTTACCTATTGATTTTATTGTTGTTTGATAAATTGAAAATTGTTAAAAAAAAAATTCAGGTTAAATTTACAACGAGAAACAAGGTTTCAACGACAGCTGTCAGTCCAGTATTTAAATCTAATTAATTTCTATTAAACTGAGTTTTTTTTAAATAAATTAATCTCTCTCTCCCTCTCCCTATATATATTTCTATATAGATTTATATATTTAATGTCAGATTTTGATTTTATGTACCATATATACACAATACATTCATCCAATTATTTAAAGTAATTTTGTAATCTCAAACTTTGAAATTATAAGGTGTGTCACAAGTTGCCTCCTTCCCCCCTAACTGTAGCTTCTACTTTCTCTCTCCCTATCTCTACTTTGTCCTTTCAAATTGTTCCCTATCCATTGAAGGGTTGAAGAGAAGAGAGAAAAGGAAAGGAAGGAAGGATGAGAATAGAGAAGAATATATCTACAGGATTTAGTAGACAGTGACAAGATCGAACCTTGAGGCAGTTTATGGAAAATTGCATTGACTTCAATGGTCAAAGATTAATTAGAATTGATGTTCCATTTTCTGACGTGTGTCCATAAAGCGTGCAGACGTTTTACTTTGGACATTTACCCCAATGGCAATTAAATAGTCCAAATGATAAGTCCTTGATTTCATTTTGCTAATACCCGATTTAAGTGGGTGTGTTACCTAAAATCAAGGTATAAAATTTGTTCATCGTGAACTTGATATTTCATTTTCTGTTTCTATAAATATAAACGATCTAATAAAATTACATAAGCGGAGGCATAGAAAAAAATGTTATCCAGTTTACAATCTAAAAAAAAAAATTAATAGTGTGAAAGACAACAAGATTCAGGTGATTTTTTTTTCATACAAATATGATTGAATTTCTTTTTCAAGTTCAAAATCTTTAATGCTAAAGTGTAATGAAAACAAAAACGTTTAGAAGGAATTTAATCAGATTATAATGATAGGTTTTGGTTTACATCATCATTTGTAGCCTTGATTAATCCAATCGGATTTAACGGCGATAGGGTATCAAATAAATTAAAATTTTATCTAATTTAAAAAAAAAATATTCTTTTAGAAAAATTTTGTAAAAGATAATTATTTAAAATCAAATTTTAATAGAATTTTCTATAACTTATTATGAATTACTTAATTAAAAGAAATTATAATAATAATAACAGAAATAAGATGAAAATAAAATTACAAATTGAATTTGTAGAGTGGAAACAGTTATAATTATGATAATTAAGAGAAACTATACATACAAGCTTAATGAAGTTTCTCGGAACTTCCTGAAGTTTGGACTTATCATATACCAAAAATGACGTATATTTTTTTCCCATAGGAAGTAATTTAAAAATAATTAATCCGCTCTTTTTTAATCAAAATAAGCTGGAGTGACTCCACTCAACTATCTCGCAATTTGAATTGGATTAAATAACATATATTATAAATAAATTAAAAATTGATTAAACCAGTACGTTTTTGGCTCTTTGTTGATGGCTCCACATCACGTGCTGGCGCGTGATTTGAAGTGTTAAAAAATTAATTCAGGTACTTTCAGCGAATAAATCAAGCTGAAATTCTATATATAACAGTTTTATACAATTTTTAATCATGTGAAAAACTATCAAACATATATCTTTATTTTTACGGTCACTTTAGAGGAAAAATAAGCGTCTTCACTCGACTATGTCGCAAATTTGAATTGGATTAATTAACGCATATATTATATTTAAATTGAATTTAATTAATTAAATTGTAAATTAAAATCAATAAATAAGACGCGAGATAGTAAAAATGCTTGTTTTAATATATTAATTCAGAATTTTTCAAATTTAATGTTAATCATTTTCATTCAGAATTGTAAAAAAATATTTTATTAGATAACCTTATTCAACCCCGTTCAAATTTTATCTCACTTTCAATTGAATCAATTATTTCGAAAAGGCAACATCTCAGAATTTTTTCAAAATTGAGAAAAAAAATTCCTTTTTTTAAAATAAGCGTAATAACACCTATTTAGAGAGGAAAGGAGACATCTCCGAAGTTTTATCATTAAGAAAAAAAATTAAGATAACTTTATTTATTTCGAAAAGGTAACAACTCCAGCAGTTGTTTCCTTTTAGGTCCCTGAGAAGTATATCGAATTAATAAAATCATCATCAAATACCAATAAATTTGATATCTACAACATTACAACTTCCGAAATTATTGATTTTAAAAAATGGTGGCCGCAATTTTACAAAAAATCTACTATCCAAAAGAAGTTTTGGAAATCAAATTCCAAGAGAGCAAAAGGTTTCGTTTGCTGTAAGCAGCTATAATGAGTTTGTGTACAGTTCCGTCACCCCTGGAACTGTTAAGGTACGCCAAGATAATGATATGAACAAAAAAGAATTTCATTGACTAAAGCATTTAACAAATTTCCCTTCTTTACCAAATTAAATGGATTTTCCTGCCTATTCTTCAAAAGTGCCAATTAATGAAAAAAAAATAGTCGACATCAAAAAGGTGATTCAGTATATTCCAGTAGAATATACACAATTTTACGAAGATTTATTTTTGTGGCCCACAACTAATGAAAATACCGACCAAGTTTTTTAAATTGTCTACAGAAATAAAAATAGTCCAAAATTTTATTAAAAATGACATTTATTGCATATTATACTTGTGTTTTTAGTATATTATTATTTTTGTAAGGTTTTTTCATATTTTTAAATAAAAAAACAAGTCATAGTAACAAATTGTTTAACTTATTTCAACCTAACAAAGGACGTTTATTTCGAAAAGGGAACATATCAAAAAATATTTTTTTTAATTTTCAGTACAAAACAAATTTATTAAAATAATGATTAACACAAATTAATATTACCTGAAGATAGCTAAAAAGAAACAGAAGAAATAGTTCAATACAATTTTTAATTTTTTCAAAAATCAGTTTTTTTAGTTCCCTGAAGAATTACATTTTTTGGAGATAATACGATTAGAAGCAATTTGGATATCTGAATTAAAAACTTATTTGATTATAAATTAATTAATAATAAAAAAAAATTATTAATATTATATAAAATTTCAATGTAGTAGAACATTTAGTGTATGTTTATCTAGGCAGAGTCCCCACATTGAAAGATCAGTTTCGAAAATTTGCCTTTCGTAATATTTTCATTTTCCTTAGCTGTATAAGATGCATCAATAAATGAAACTAGAAATAAACATTTTCTTTCTACTTCTTCAAAATATATTGAATTAAGGATGTCGACATTTTCAACGTAAGGAAAGAGTTATTGAGTATGCATTGCATGAAGATAGGTAGGTATTTTCGGATATGATAATAAAATAGTAATAAACATAAACGGCAACGACCGATAAAAGCAAATGAACTTGAAGAAGGATAAAGAACAAAGCGCAATAGCAAAGATCGTTTGTTAGCATCTCAGATGGAAAATCAAGACTTTATAAGCGTTGATGGTGGGGTGGTTGGTGGAGTTCGTTTTAAAAAGAGAATCGGTTGAAAAATAAAAAATTAAGATGCTTTAAAATTTCATTCGAATGTCTAGAAAATTCATCGTAGTCACGCAAAGAAAATGAGAGAGAGAGAGAGAAAATCATCATCATCATCATCATCATCATCATAAGAATAATGCAATTGAAATTAAATGTAAGCGAGAATTGAGGGATTAAAATGAAAAGGTGTATATTAAAAAAAAATAAAAATAATAAGGATAGAAAAAAAAAATGCAACGGTGAGTTAGAAAAAATTGTTTTATCGCAGAATTATTCCTTGCTCTTGTGGAATGTTAATTATGGGAGGGAGAGAGATGAAAAAGTTGGTTAACGATTTTTTTCAGTTATGGAAACAACATTTTTATAATTATTATTAATTATATGGTCATTTGAAAACACAAGAATCTTCCAATTGATGGAATCTAGAAGGTGAATCAAGTTTTTAGTAAAATATTTTTTTTTTGTATAACAAATTTATCAAACATTTTGAAAAACATAGATAAGTAGCGTAATAGTAATAGTAAGTAAAAAATCCTACTATTTGTATTTTTATTTATTTATTTATTTTTTTCGAAAAAAATGAAAAGGAAGAAGAATCACAATCATCATTCCCTTCTTTTTCAAAATATTAAATTAAATTATAAAGAATAAATGTTAAAGCCTCTCCCCCTGATTTAGGTTTATTTATTTTAATATCAATTTATTTTTATATAACTTTTATAATTTTTTCTTTTATATATATTATTTTGTATATTTATATTCAGCCACGTGGTCGGTCTGTTCAGTCGCTATTTTGACTTTACAAAAGGGTCACATGACCCCTCACAGCCAATCATACCTTTAATTGATGTAGCTAAGGGCTTCTTATATCTTCACTTGCATTTTAGACTTCTTGTTGTGAATTTGCTTTTTGGACTTGATATTATTCACACGACTTTGGCTTTTTAGCTGTGAATTAGCCATTTTTTGTTAACCACGTGCTTGGTCCATATGTTAGCAGTATTTTGATTAATTTGATTTGTTATTATTTCTTTCCGATCTTGGTTCTCCAAGACGAATCGCCTAAGCACTAATAGTCAAACGTACTACACTCTTTGGTGAAGTTTATTTCAGGAATCCTTTCCCAAATAATTTTATTTTACTCCCCGTGTGAAAGAGTTGAGAATTCTTTTTCTAACTCCTTGACTAGTGGCACAGGTGATCCGACAGGCTCAACAATATTTTATTTTGGCTTGTCCAATAAAAAAAATTAAATTTTGGTTTCTAATTTTATATGTTTATAGATATAGATTTAAATATAAAAGGAATAGTTAGATATATTGTATATAAATCCCAAACCTAATTATATAATATAAATAAAAATTATTCTTTAGAGCTAATTAAACACAGAACGTAGTATAGTGTATATATTGATATTTTTATAGAAATTAATTAGTTGATGGAAATAGAAAGAGATATAATCTCGAATAAACAACTTTTCAAATAATGTCACACATATGAGGTGAATGATGAAGACTAGAATGGGAAAAGATAGAATGGCAAAAAATATATTGGCAGGGAGACCGAGTGAGAAACGTCCACTTGGAAGACCAAGGACACGGTGGGTGGATAATGTGAGAAAGGATGTGAGAGAGTTGGGAGAGGATGGGGACTGGAGGGTTGTGACTCAGAATAGGAATACTTAGAAGGGTGTGGTTGCTGCGGCCAAGAACTTTCGAGTTCCGTAGAGTCACAGAGATAGATAGATAAGGTGAACCAGGGCCGTCCTAAGATTTTCGGCGCCCGTGGGCTCCTAAAATTTTGCGCCCCTTTTCATAAGAAATTACACAGAATGGTTAGTAAAAATATATAAACCAATAAAAAAATGCCGCCCCCAGAAGGCTTGCGCCCTAGGGCTATAGCCCAATTAGCCCTGTGGTTAGGGCGGCCCTGAGGTGAACGCAAGAAATTGTATTACTAATATATTTATATATTTACTTCTTTACAGTAAAAAAGAATCTAAGATTTATCTAAAATTCACCTATATGATGAAGAAGGGGAAAATAATTAAGTGTATAGTGTAATATGATACATAGCTGAAAAATAATTTTCAAATTTTTATAACTACGTTTTTCTTAATTAAGTGAATAAGCAACAAATTTTAATAATTATTTAATCGTAAAAGTTATAATATTGCAATGATTCATGTGGTTTATTAATCTACATAATAATATACAGGGGTTGGACAAAAATATGGAAACACCTTGTGAAATGCATGTTTGAAAAGAAAGAATGATTTTAATAAAATATGTAGGTGCCGCTGGCGTTTTTGACTACTGACGCCACCTATACAACTTCGTAAATGTGCTAAACAGTTCAGTTGTTGTCGGAGTACTGTTATGTGGGGTTGTCAGAGTTAACAGACTTCGAACGTGGGCAAATTGTTGGAGCACGTATGGTAGGTGCTTCCGTAAGCAAGGTAGCCGAGGTGTTTAGTATATCAAGAGGTACTGTATCGAAGATTTATTACGCATATTTGAAAAGCGGAAAAACATCATCTGCTAAATCACAGCGCGAACGAAAGTGTGTCCTGAGTGATCGTGACAGGCGATCATTAAGGGCAATTGTGACGAAAAATAAGAAGACCACAGCTGCAAAAGTTACTGCTGAAATGAATGTTGTGTTACCGAACCCTGTGAGTACCAAAACAATTAGAAGGGAGCTTCATAAACAGGGAATTGCTGGCAGTCTTAAGCAAAGAAACATGTTTTTTTAAGGTGTTTCCATATTTTTGTCCAACCCCTGTATGTCAATAATAAATAATAAATTATATATATATAATTGTTTATAGTGTGTAATTGTATTTTTTTTTTTAAATAAAATTCAAAATGTTTCTATGATCTAAAAAACAAATTGTGAAATATATATATATATATTGTAATATATAATCCAAAAAAATACATTTTTTATGTATATCATAATGCGAAAGCTAGAACTTTCATTTTTGAACACATGGTGCTAAATTAAAGAAAAGGACGTTTGGTCATGGGACATGTTGTCTGCACATGTACAGGGACCCATCCATGTGTTCAAAGTGGGGGGAGGTTTGATTATTGGTGAAAATGAGATAGGAGTTAGTCTTGATCAAGGTTGGAGAGAAGTGAGACATTTTTCCTGGCAGGAAGGACATCCGCGGCCAACCCCTTTTGTTGAGAGATGCCGTTGCATACGAGGTGTTCCAGCTAAATCCGCAGGAAGACAATCAAGACTCAAAGTCTCCAATGAACTCTCCATTCCTTTCTTTCATGCTAAGTGTTAACACTTTTATACTTAACAATTAATTAATTAACATTGCAATTGCTTAAATATAAATTAAAGTTCTTTTAATTTATATTTATATTTTTTTTTACGGTACCATTCAATTATTCTATTTCATCTTAATTTCTTTTGTTATCAATTGGAACCTAAATTCTTATAGTTTTATTAAATAAATAATTTTAGTTGTAATTTTATATAAGCATTTTTCATATTGAACCTATTCAATTTTATATTTCCCATATCAACCTACGCGGATTCAATAACCCTTTTAATTATACAAAATTCGATCCAGAGTGCTACCAATTAATTAAACTAATTTTATAATCCATATTTTCTTATAAAATACCAACCCCATTATATTTTATATACGACATGGAGGTCTTCCACCTCGAATTGAATTAAAACTGGAAATGGTTGATTTGGCAAAGTAAGATTGGATTCGTTCAGTTTATATATTAATAGTAATAGTTTAAAATAATTTTTTTTTAATTTTTATTTGATAAATTTAATTAAATACAAATTGTGGATTATTTTGAAATTTTTTTTACTTTCCATTAAAGTGTTGTGTTTGTTTGATTTTGCGAGATTCTATTTCTAAAAAAAAAAAAAAAAAAAAAAAAAAAAAAAAAAAAAAAAAAAAAAAAAAAAAAAAAAAAAAAAAAATAAATAAATAAATAGATAAAATCGAAATTCCTTTTGTTGGCAATATTCAGTTTTTTTTTTTTTCTAATAATTATAATAAAAAAAAAAAAAAAAATTGGTATAAATTTCGTGCTTTTTTTAATTAGTTGGCAACAAAATAATAATAATAATTGTAATAATGGCAACTAGTAATGAAGGAGACATCAATAGCTCAACTGCAGATTGTAATATACGAGACATGTTCCAACAGATTATAAGTTGGCAACAAGATCAAGGCTCGAAAATGCAGCAGATAGAAAATAGAACGGTCGGGGTAGAACAAAAAATGCAGGTTATGGAGGAAAATTTATGCCTAATGAGGGATGTATTACAAGGGCAAAACGAAAGATTAAATAGATCAAATAAAGAACTCGAATCTCTCAATAAAACAACGGAATCATTTGAGGATATGGAGAGTGAAATGTTAAAACTTAAAAATAGAATTAGGGATTTAGAATTAGGAACGAGAAAGGATGAAACGGAAATAGATAAAAAAGATATAATAAAAATTAAAACAATCCCGGAACCTAGTAGTAGCATGTCGGATAATACATTTTCAGGGACAAGACAGTCATTAATAGCTCAAATCAATTTTACAGAGGTACAGGCAATTTGTGAAAATTTGAATAAATTTTATAGAATATTAGATCTAGATGCAATACACCCTGTAGAATTTATTAATTCATTTGAAAGTTTGGCAAATGACTTTCATTGGCCCAAAAGAATAATGATTGAGGCATTTATTAGTTGTTTGGGAGGTCCAGCAAAAACATGGGCAAGGGAGAATAGAGCAATGTTCCTTAGTCCGGAGGGGATGAGGGGAAGTTTCATTAATAAATTTTGGAATATGGAGGTACAACATCAATTCATAACTCAAGTCATGGGGGACGAATATAAAATAAATAAATCGTTATCAACACAATTGCAAAGTAGATACAATTGGGCCCAATACCTAACGCATCCCCTGGAGGCGACATATTTGATGAAATTATTGACTAGGAAATTACCCGACCCACTTAGAACGAATTTATTATTTGCCCCACAGGATTCAGACACAATAGTAAGATTAATCAAAGAATATGAAAGTTTAATAGAAACAAGGCCTTCTAGAAATTATACTAGGCAAAATCCATCTTTTAGAAATAGGCAATTTAATGAGCAAAGTAGGAATAATTTCCAGAACAATGCGAAACAAACAACTTTCTATCAAAGAGGTGACCCTCAAAAAGGCCGACAGGTATCAGGTAGAGAACCTTTTTTTTCCGAAAAAAAAAGAAATTTTAACAGAACAAATACAAATGAGGGAAGGTTGGGCAAACAAAGGAGGGAGACAAAACCGACAAATTATCAAGGGTACCGAAATGAGGCGAATGATGCGAAAATGGCATGCGCCGTGGAGATAGATAATCCAGTAACGGAGTTGTTTGAAAAAATTATCGAACCAGAGAATGATTCAGGAGAAGAAAGTATTTTAAACGAATAAGCCCTGCGGCGGATAGGCAGACAGCAGCAGGGCTAGAGGCGGTGGAAATGCCTGAAAGTAATAAAAAAGCGAATAATATCGAATCAACAGCCCCTAAATCAAAATTTAATAATAAAAATAATGGCTGTATTTGGGTCAATTGCAAGTTTGAGAGAGAAATAATCCCCATATTAATCGATACGGGAAGTGAAGTAAGCCTGATGAGCGAAAAATTATATGTAAGCTTATGTCGACAGAAAATTAAACATGAAATAATTAAAATTCAAGGAACTTTCATTCATGGAGTATCAGGTGCTCGTAGTAAGAAAGTCACAAAAGCAGCTTTATTTAATTTCGAAATTGAGTCAATTAAAACACATATGACATTCCTAATTGTTCCTAACTTAAAGCTGAATTGTCTATTAGGCGTGAATTGGTGTCAAGAAAATAATATAATTATTAGGTTTAATAAAAAAAAAAGCATTATTACGATTAACAATACAAATATTATTATTCAAAATTACGACAGAATGCTCCAAAACTCATTCGCGGCTACCGCTTTTCCGACATTTGAATTTGAGAAATGGGAGATTAATTCAAAAGAAGCTAGGCAAAAGACGCTG
This sequence comes from Labia minor, assembly GCA_963082975.1. Classification (NCBI taxonomy): domain Eukaryota; kingdom Metazoa; phylum Arthropoda; class Insecta; order Dermaptera; family Spongiphoridae; genus Labia; species Labia minor. Next base: position 98,520,861 of record OY720344.1, read on the forward strand.
AACCAGCAGCTAGAATCATTGCTAAAAGAGTTTGAAGACATATTCTCAGATAAACCGGGTTGTATTAAGGGATATATGCATACGATCGAATTACATGATAACAGGCCGGTGAAACAAAAACAATATCCCATCCCACACGCACACCGCGAACCTTTGAGGCAATTACTAAAAAAATACCTAGACTGGGGGGTAATAGAGCGGTCAACATCTGAATACTCCAACCCCATCAGAACAATTTTAAAGAAAGATGGTTCGATTAGACTTTGCCTAGATGCCCGACAGCTAAATAAGAGAATGAAAACATTAACGGAAATCCCACCCCCACCGGAGGAACTTCTGTTAATGGATAAAAAACCAAAGAGCCTCTCCTTAATCGATTTAACACAATCATATTGGCAAATTAACTTGAATCCCACCTCGCGGCCCTGCACAGCATTTCTTTTTGAAGGGAGGTGCTACCAATTCACTCGACTTCCATTTGGTTTAAGCACGAGTGTGGCATCATTCAACAGGGCATTTGAACATGTGCTCGATCAATCGACCAAGGCATTCAGTACTAATTATATCGATGATATTTTAGTATACTCGGATGATGCAGCACTAAACAATTCACGGCGAAAATTTTTGTTGAATTTTTAGAATCGATTAACGTCGCTCCAAAATTTACCGCAATTAGAAATCCACAGGCAAATCCAACGGAACGTGTCATGAAAGAACTTAATAGATTGTTTAGATCATATACACACGATAATCATGCAGGTTGGATGGAGCATATTACTAAATTAGAGCAAATTTTAAATAAGATTCCAAACGAAACCACAAAATTACCACCAGAATTCCTTTTAAAAATGAAACAACCCCTCACGCCGGTGCAAGAATTTTTTGAATTCGATCCTAATCCTTTCACCGTACCGGATAAGGAACATGAACTTGCCCGGATTAGGGTGAAACAAGAGCAGTCAAAGATAGACAATAAACGGATGATGAATGAAAATTATTCCAACCCATACTCAATAGGCGATAAGGTGTTAGTTAAATCGAATAAGCCATCCTCTTTCAAAGACAAATTATATCACAAATTTTTCTTTTTATATGAAGGACCATATCTGATTTCAACAATAGCAGGTAAGGGGTCATATGGGTTACAAACACTAGACAAAAGACGTCAGGTGGGAATATTTAACACAAGACTTCTAAAACCATTCTTTGAACCCATTTAAAATAAAAAAAAAAAAAAAAAAAAAAGGGGGTGCCTCCTAATTACTCTGCCATTGGGATTAATTCCTTTTTAGATATTCTGCAACCACAAACCTAATTTAAATTAGTAATAGTAATAAATATATAAAAAAAAAAAAAAAAAAAAAAACAATAACATTAATAATTCGATTGAATTTGTAAGAAATAGAGTTTCGAAAAATTAAGTAAGAAAATTAAACCGTGGAATGTAATCTAAATAATAAAAAAAAAAATAAAATAAAATACATTTATGTTTTTGTTATAAAAAAAAAAAAAAAAAAAAAAATGTGTTTGTGCAGTGCAGTGTCAGTGCAGTGATAATTAAATAATAATTTTTGAGCAAGATACTTAAGTGAAAAACATTGTATTTAATAATTATATATAAAAAAAAAAAAAAAATTTATGCATTTCAATTAAAATTTTTTTTTTTCCATAAACTAAAGGATGTAATATATAATCCAAAAAAATACATTTTTTATGTATATCATAATGCGAAAGCTAGAACTTTCATTTTTGAACACATGGTGCTAAATTAAAGAAAAGGACGTTTGGTCATGGGACATGTTGTCTGCACATGTACAGGGACCCATCCATGTGTTCAAAGTGGGGGGAGGTTTGATTATTGGTGAAAATGAGATAGGAGTTAGTCTTGATCAAGGTTGGAGAGAAGTGAGACATTTTTCCTGGCAGGAAGGACATCCGCGGCCAACCCCTTTTGTTGAGAGATGCCGTTGCATACGAGGTGTTCCAGCTAAATCCGCAGGAAGACAATCAAGACTCAAAGTCTCCAATGAACTCTCCATTCCTTTCTTTCATGCTAAGTGTTAACACTTTTATACTTAACAATTAATTAATTAACATTGCAATTGCTTAAATATAAATTAAAGTTCTTTTAATTTATATTTATATTTTTTTTTACGGTACCATTCAATTATTCTATTTCATCTTAATTTCTTTTGTTATCAATTGGAACCTAAATTCTTATAGTTTTATTAAATAAATAATTTTAGTTGTAATTTTATATAAGCATTTTTCATATTGAACCTATTCAATTTTATATTTCCCATATCAACCTACGCGGATTCAATAACCCTTTTAATTATACAAAATTCGATCCAGAGTGCTACCAATTAATTAAACTAATTTTATAATCCATATTTTCTTATAAAATACCAACCCCATTATATTTTATATACGACAATATATATAACATAACTTTAAATTAATAATTTAATAAATGAAAAATATAAAAACAGATTAATTTATCAGTTATTTTCTAATATTAATAAATATAATGTATTTATTTTTGAAAATTTGATAATACTACCCTTTAATAAAATAAATTAGTTAAGTTTAAATTATGTTAATACAATAATTCGTGTTGGTTTTTTTTCCTTGGTAAGTCCGCCGAAGGTACCTTTTTTCAAAAAAATCGAATTCTAAATTATTGTTTTCTTTTTATTATTATCTAGTACATGTATCAAGCGCGCTTAAGTTTAATAAAGCAATGTCCTGTTCTTCTTATAAGGGATTCCAATTTTCAATTGTATGTTGTACTTTATAGGAATTGTGGTCCAGTAACGTTATCCGAAATGATCCCAGCATTTGTGTACCATCGATTTGGAAATTTTCCAGAAATCAATTCCCTAAACATTTAATAAATATTTATCTAAATGTCATAATCTTTTGATGTCATCAACAAACCATTTTTAAAATTCAAAAATAAAAATAAACGGTGGTTTAGAAGGCATAATCTTATACAGATATAACCATATCACTTAATTTAATTGAATTAAAAAAAAATACAAAAGCAATTATATATAATTGTTATTAATAATAGTATTTTACATAAAAAATCGATATTTTTAATTCCCAATTGAATAAAAAATAAATAACTAAAAAAACAGCTCAGGAGAGAAATCAAAGAATTAACAATTTTCAGAATGGTGAAAAAAATTACTTAAGATAAAAAATAAATCTGGAGTATCTCCACTCGACTATCTCGCAATTTGAATTGGATTAAATAACATATATTATATTTAAATTAAATTTAATTCATTATAAATTATAAATTAAAATTAATAAATAATATTTATTAAACCAGCGCATGTTTGGCTCTTTGAGTTACATTTCTCAAAAGTTGACTCAGGGACCTACAAAACGTATAAAAACATCAAAATCTCGACATCGAAAATTTTCGTGATCGCAATATTATCTCTGGCGAGATAGTAATTAACTATTATTATTTAAAATTTACATATTATTGAAAAACCAGAAACTTTCATGATTAATTTTTATGATTTTTTTTAATTTTTTTTTTTTTTTGTATCAATCATAAAATTATATTTTAATTAGGGTCCTACTCTTAAACGGTTTCAAGGAAGAGTATATCTTATAAAATTTAATGGGAAAATTTAGATATTTTTACGATTTTTTCTTTTAACTCAATTTTATTTTATTTTATTTTTTATTTTAGATAATATCTTGTATAAAAATATTTGAAAAAATTTAAAATATTTTATTTTTTTATTTAAAATTTATAACCAATATGTAATATATTTATTCTTGGTCTCAAGTAGAATCCTAATTAAAATTAAATAAAAAATTAAAAAAATAAAATCATGAAAATTAAATTCTAAAATGTTTATCTTTCAGAATTGAATAGATTTTAGATTAAAATATAAAAAAAAACCCATTCACTTGCCTTAGGTGATTGATATTTTTAATATTGAATTTCTTTTCTGATGAAATACCTTGAAATCTTATTGCACAATATTGACTTATCAAATCGAGCTATGTGAAGGGGTTGGAGCGTGCTAGTGACTTTTGAGGATTTTAGATTTTTTTTTATTCCCTTTGATTTATATTCCAATCTATATTTCATATAAATTTTATATTGAATTATTATTTTTTTATTTTTTTTTAAATTTAATTTTGAATTTAATTTATTTTAAAAAATAAATAAAACGTAGAGGAATTAATGAACGCTTCAAATACAATAACTTTTTTAATAAATAAATCTTTCGAATAAAAAACAAAATAAATTAATTGTTCTATTATTTCGCCATCATATTCATTTACAACATTCTAATCTATGTAGTATTTAATAAATATTTTTATTTATATGAGGTGAGGTCTATGACTTAGGGTTGTGTTAGGTTAATGTTTTTGGGTATATGGATGGGGGGGAAACCAATTGGTAAATGATGCAGATAATACGTGAATATAAGAGAATTTGGAGAAGATTAGAATTGGATGGAGAAAGCTAAGAAGAGATTGTAAGATGAGACTATATTTAAGTAGCTATGTATATATTGTTTATCTTATAGTTTATTCTAATCCTATTTATTAAGGTAAAAAGTATTAATTAAACTTTTTGTATTTTTTTTTTAATAATATTTAAATAATGAATTAATTAAAATTTGAATCAATTACAAAAAATATATTTTATACGATTATTTCTAATATTATATAGTCAGATTTCAGTTTAAGTGGAGTGTGATTATATTTAAATAGCTACCCTTAATATAAATTTCAAACAAAATTTTATAACAAGGTAGGTAATATAATACAATTCATGTTTTATATTTTATAAAATAAACTTTATATAATAATAAATAGTAAATAAGTATGATTATACCTATCTATATATTATATTACAGTTGTGAATAATTTAATATATCAGCATATTTTGTTGAATATAATGATGTGTGGAGAGATGTACATATTTATATATACATACAAATTATACGAGTATAAAAAAATGTTAAAGTTGTAAATTAAATAAATTTAATACTAATAAATTTTTATCAGAGTGTTTTATTATATAAATGGAAAATAATCAGAATCAGCATTTTCGACATACATATTACAATTTTTTTTATTTACGAAAAGGCAAAACATTTTTCCCTTTGTCAAGTGGTTTTATAAACATTAATTATATATTTTAACTATACAAATTCAGGGAGGCGAGATGTATATAAGAATTTTTATATTCAAACCAAGCCTCTCCTCACGCCCTACCACAAAAAAAAAAACAAAGCATTATTTGAAAGTATTTAAATTATTTTTCTAATTGATTGTGTAATTCATAGATTAATCGTTGGCACTTGTTTTAAGACTTTAATAAATTAAATAAACTTAAATTAATCTTTAAAATCTCTTAAAAAGAATATATTTTTTTTTATTTTAATGACGGTAAATTTTCAAATTGTTAAATATATTTTCTTTATGCGCATTCCAATTGAAAAGCAAGCTTCTGAAGATGGTGTAAATGCGCATCAAGAAAATATGTTAAAAACATGTAACATCTCCGAATGTTATTCATAAAAAAATTATTCTATTATAATTAATATCTTTAGTCTAACCTTTTTTTTTTACCGAGGCACACTTTTAACGGTTTAAAAATTTAGTGGCACACAAAGAAAAAGATAAGTGTAATAGTTTACCATATTGAAAAAAAAAGTGAAAAATTTAGAAAGTCGGAAATGTTTAAGAGCCTAGTCCCAAAAAACGTTTTACCTTTTTTTTTAGAACAAATTTGAAAAAAATTAGAAAAAAAGTCGGAAATGTTTTTGAGCTCATAATCTCGCGGCACACTAAAGTGCCGCGGCACAGTGGTTGAGAATCATTGTGCTTCCAAATGAATTTATATCTTTTATTTTCAAAAACTATTAAAATTTATTATTTTTAAATAAATATTATTTTATTGACATGTATTTAATAAAATCTAGAAAAAAATCAATAATATATTATTGTAATATTGAAAATTTCAAGGTTATTATAATTTTTTTTAATTTTTTAAACCAACTACGAAATGAATTCAATTTGTATTTTTTTTTAGTTTCGTTATTATTTAATGACGTGAACCGATCGTTAATCAACAAGAATATAACTTCTCCCTTTATCTGATCGTTCGTGAGCGAGCTTTAAAATTCTACTATGGATAGATAAATAGAAAGAGAATAATTATCGTTTATTTAAGTATTACTATTTGAACAAGACTACTATATTCGATACAATATATATATATATATATCAAAATGATAATATTTAAATATAATATTAATTATTAGAAATTCCGATAATAATAAATTTTTGAAGAGTTGAAAGGATAAAAAAAAATTTAAAATATTGCGATTTAAATTAAATTTTTTTTTTAAATCTAAAATAAATTTTATTAAAAATAGAAATAAGCAAATATTCAAAATATTTTTCATAAAAATGTATTTTAATTTTATTTTGTATATTGACATTTCAATCTAAATGTTCAATTAATGAAATAAATAGTAGTATATAAATATTTGCTCATTAATTCTAGTGTTGGGTTTAATATAGTTGATATACAAGATACAAGACGACTAAAATGAGACAAGCATATTATTAATTTCTACAAAAAAAACGATACTTGATGATAGGATACTATAAATTACAACGTAAAAAAGATAGTATTGATTAGGTATTACCAATGATCGAATATTATTTTTCTATTTCATCTATTTCACATGTGTAAATTACAAAAATCAAATTTCAAATAGTGGGTAAAGCTTCATAACATTAATTATATTTTCTTTATGCGCATTCCAATTGCAAAGAAGAAAGCTTCTAAAGGGGGTGCGAATGCGCATAAAACAAATATTAAATATTATAACGTAATACTTCACCGAGTGTTATTGTCTAAAATCTTTCTATAATTAATTAATTAATTCAACACATTTTTAGTAGAAATAATTTTGAAGCAAAAAAAAAAGCTTCATAAACAAAAATGTAAATACATAATAATAAAAATAAAAAATAAATTAGAAAAATGAATAATAAGAATAATAAAGTAAATTAATGATGTGAATAATAAATGAATTATTAACTATTTCCTGAAGGATGTAGTCGACACGACTGGATTAGGAATGTTCAAGGTCAATCGATGTCATTTAAAAACCAGGCGAGAGTAATCAATATATCCAAATCTTTGTTTTTGTTTTTTTTTTATTTTAAATTCTAATATACTTGTATGAACACATATTGTTATAATTATACTTTAATATTAATTTATTTAATTTTCTTATATAATAACTAAAACTAAATAAAATGGGTTATTATGTAGATAGTACTAAAAATTTAAATAAATATATATTAAATATTGGATAATAAATATTAAATGTAAAGATTAAAGCATTTTTAATCCAAAATTTCAGTAAAAATATAATATAATATAAAAAGTATTCAATTTTGGAAAAATTTTCAAATTTGTGACTACTATATACAATTAATAGATGATTAATACAAAATAAAAAGTTGCAAATATCACTAACTATTTCATTAAAATGCAATTACCTCTATGATTTAACAATATAAACTGAATGAGGATTGGAAATTAGTATAATTATAAAAAAAAAATTGTCTTGATTTGTTTATTTTTATTTTTGTATTTTTTGTCATTCATAAAATGATATTTTAATTAGGACCCCATCTTGAAATAATATTTTTTTTATTTTTTTAATATATAATTTCTTTATGAACCTAATATAAATATTAGACTAAACAATTTTTAAATCCTCTAAACGTCCTAGACGTAGTACGTATTTAATTAATATATGTAGATCGATACTGTGTTTTATTTTTATTCTATTTAATTCTCCTTAAAGTCATTATGATTGTAAATGTTTATAAAAAATGTATTTACATTTTATTATTTATTTATTTATAATATATATAACAATTTATATAATTAACATAATTAATTCTATTATAATTTATCATAAAAATACATAATAGGTATTTAATTTAAATTTTATTTGATAGCTCACAGATAAACAAAATTTTTTTAAAAAATCATAAATAATCATTGTATTTAAATTAAACTTGTATTATATATACAAACATATATATATATATATATATATATATATATATATATAATATAATATAATGATATATTGAATAATACATATTTATACCATAAGAGGAAAATATGTTTTAAGTAAATTTTAGTTCTGTGTTTACTTGTTTTACTTATTAATGCTAGTAAATTTGCAAATTCGTATCTGGTTTATATAACTTTCATTTCAAATCAATATCTGATAATGACTTGACAAATAGCAGCTTGAATATTGTGTAATCAATTGGAAATTTACAACCTAAATGGTTATAACTACAATCAAATAATACGAAGAAAGATTTGAGTATTTCAGGTTGCATAATATCACATTATAGTTATGTTTAAAATTATTATAATAGGAATTAAGTGATAAATATATAAGGTATGAGAGAATCGTAACTTATTTAATTCAATATTGACATGATAGTAAATAAATCAAATAATTATGAGATTCATGAAGGCAAGAATGTTAAATATGGAGATGGTTCATTAATGATGGCCTTCAGATAAAATTATCATTTCATGATCCAATGTTATTTTGTGTGGGGGATGGTTTAAGTTCTATAATTGATTAATTGAGAAAGAAAATAAAGTTGTTCATATTCAGTTTAACCTTAAAGAATTCAAAATATTTAAACACTCTCTTTCTCTCTCTCTCTATATATATATATATTAGGTTGGGGAAAAAGAAATCCATTATTTTTTCGGTAGATGGCTGTAGTGATCGATATCTCGTAAATTATCGATCAAACAATTTCAAATTTATGCTCGTTGTCAAGGTAACAGTTCGCACTAAAAGAATTCGTTTGCAGTTTTTTGTTTTGTCCATTCAGTTCTGAGTTACACGGCGTTAAAGATGGAAGTCAACAAAGAGAAAATTCGGTACATTTTACAGTTTTTCTTTGATAAGGGCGAAAATGCAAGTCAGGCGGCTGAAAATGTGAATAGTGTTTATGGTCCCGATACTGTAACAGCTAATTACGCGCAATTTTGGTTTCGTCGATTCCGTTCGGGTATTTTTGACGTTAAGTATGCCCCTCGCACAGGCAGGCCCGTGAAGTTCACGTAAAAATAATGGATTTCTTTTTCCCCAACCTATTATATATATATTATAAAGCAGGGGCGGGCATAAGCCGGCCCGCGGGCCGGATCCGGCCCTCTTGCTTATTTTATCCGGCCCGCCGGCCTGTTGAAAAAGTTGGGCTCTTATTTCGATCTTTTATTCATTCAATATGGCCTTATAAAAAAAAAGGGAATTTTTTTTTTACAAATATCCTCCGGCCCGGGAGACATTTTGAAAATTTCATTTTGGCCCGCGCTTGCTCACGTATTTGTATATTTACTCACTCCTGTGGAAACTTTTAATCTCATTTTTATTTTTCTTACTTTTATAAGAAATATTTTATGTTTCAATATTTTCTTATAATAAAAATAAAATTGAATTACTTTCATTAAAATTTATAATAATTTTTCTTTATAGGAGGCAAGGAGAGCTTAAGTCCGTCATAATGAGTCTCAATGTAAGCCATACAAAATCAATCAACTAAATTTAATAATGCTTGAATTAAATTTAGAGATAAATTCATGAAATAAAAAGATTATTTAACACGTTACCGCCGCCATGTACCACCGGTGGCTCATGCCGCCACATAAAATAAATAGACAAATTATGGAGCCGGCGGGAACGTGTTTAATTAAAGATTCTTTATTTAGGTAGGAAATTGTTTTTATAAAAACATTTGATTACAAAAAAAAAGAAAAAGAAAAAAATTCGCTGTCCAATGATCCAGAAGTATTTTTTTTTTCAAAAATTTTAGGATCGGTTCTTAGAGAATTTAGGTATATAAAATTTGAATTCAATAGTACAAGCGGTGAGGATGGTAGCTAAAATGGATACTTGGTAACATTAAACATAAAGAAATAACAAAATTAATCATATTTTTTTTTATAATTGAAATATAATATTAATAATTGACTAGTTACTTAATATTTATTAGTCAGTTTAATTTAATCATAAGGAAATTTGATAAAAACAATTCTGCCTTATTTCAAATGTAACCAAAATATAATGAATTGTAATATTTATTATTTATTTATTTTTTGTACAGGTCAGAGTTTCATTTAAAGTTTGCTGATTATTATTCCATTCTCAGTTCAATAACATGTCATATATGAGTTTAGGGTCTCATTTCATGGACAAAGGCTGAGTCAGGTATCTGGTTTGGCAATGCGTACAAAATTTGATCAGGGTGTTTTACTTGGCTGCCTGCCATTGTATATCATATTCATAATACCACTCTTGTAAAAGCAAACTATAGGTTGCCGGCTTCAAACTCTCTTTTCTCAGGATCGTTAATTCAATTTCCATTCACTCTGAATAAATAAATTATAATGAGAATTATAATCGGAAGTACACCCAAATAATCAGATTCTAAATGGTAAGATTTTATCAATGAATCAGGTAAATGGTCGATTGAATAATATTAATTTGTACTTTAATATTTAATTAGTAAATAATCTATAATTTGCTTTAATATTAGATATATTTTATGATATTTTTAATTGGTACATATACGAGGTGATTAATAAAATTTAAAATTATATTTAATAAAATTTCTGACGAAATCAAAATCAAAAAAATATATTTGAGTTGAAAATTACTTCTTGCTTTAGAATAATGTATTTAATATATATATATATATTAAATATATTATTTAAAAAAATTGTAATTAGATAATATTTTTTTAAACGATTTTAAATATTTTTTCCTACATTAAAATAATGAATTTTTTTTTTAACCTAATCGATAGAAGGTTGAGTATAATTTTTAATTTGCTATAATGCTATAATGCATAGAGAGAGAGAAGAGGAAGAAATAAATAACCATGATAATAGCCTTCAAATGAAAAGTTCAATTATTTAAAAAAGAATGAATTCATTATTAGTCTTCATTTGTTAAGATAGAAAAGATATTAGTATAACTGGATCTAATATAGTTTATTTATATATGTATATATATATTTATGTGGATGGATGAAATAAGCAATCATAATAATATATATTCAAAAATAATAATTTTATTGAAAATTAAACTTATATTAGAAATATATTATAAATATATATATTTAATAATAATATTAAAGGTATATTTTATAAAAATAGTAACTGTAACTGAACAAAGTATAAAGTAAGAAGAAATTCTAAACTTTTATAGAGATATATTAAATATGTCGACAAATCATTTAAACTTTCTTAATTATCTAAACATGAATGAATTTCCATATCTTTAGTATAATAAACTGATGCTATAATAATAAAATTAAATAACTTAAAAATATTACAAAATTATAGAATTATTTTATTAACTGAAAAATCAATGATATAAATTAAAATTAAGTAAAGGGGCTTATCGCGTCAAAATTGTTATCAAAGGGGATAAAAATTAAAATATATTAAACAATTATTTTACCGGTTGTACTATATGGGTGTGAGGCATGGTCAATGACCTTAGGTGACGAGAGTAGATTTAGAGTATTTGAGAATAGGATTCTGCGAAACATTTATGGGCCAAAGAAAGATGAGGTCACCGGGGAATGGCGGAGATTGCATAACGAGGAATTGCATGATCTCTATGCATCTCCGGATATAGTTAGAATTATAAAATCGGGAAGGCTGCGGTGGGCAGGTCACATGGATAGAATGGGAGAAGATAGAATGGTGAAAAATATATTGGTAGGAAGGGACGTGAGAGAGATATGATATTTCCTTTTAATTTATTCATTATTGATTTGTATTTTAGAAAATTATGAAATTAACATAAAATGAAAAGAAATTCTAATTCCAAACTCATATAGTCCATTTCCCTAAACTCTAATAAATAATAATGACATCTTAACAAGAAATTTTTAAATATTCCAAATAATATTATATTTATTCTTAAGGCCGGTCCAGACGCTCCGTTTTGCACAACGTTTTGTCTCCGCAGTTCAAGACGTTGCAGACAAAACGTTGCGTGTGGACCGGAAAACTGCGCAGTTTTGAGTCCGTCGGGAGGACTGCACAGTTGCAGCGATAACTGAGCTCGTGAGCTCTGAAAACCGTGACCTGCGCAGACATGTCGTTGCGTGTGGACACTTACTCCGTTTTCCAATCCGTTTTGTTCCTCAGTTTTCTCTAATCATGATCTCTAAACTGACCGTAAAAATAAAGATATATATTTGATAGTTTTTCACTTGATTAAAAATGGTATAAAACTGCTATATATAGAATTTCAGCTTGATTGAATCGCTGAAAGTACCGAAATTAATTTTTTAACACTGCAAATCACGCGCCAATAACAAAGAGCCAAATACGCGCTGGTTTAATAAATATCATTTATTAATTTTAATTTAAATATAATATATATTATTTAATCCAATTCAAATTGCGAGGTAGTCCAGTGGAGACACTCCATCTTATTTTTTTTATAAATGTGAGTTTTCTACTTTATTTATTTATTTATTCTTTAGTGGATATAACATAAATATTATTAATTTTATTTTATTTAAAACTAGCTGCTCAGAGAATAATAATAAATAATTAATTTTACCTTTACAATTAAATAAAAATCAATCTTTTTCTAACAATTTTTAAATTTAATATTTTATTCATAAACATCTAAAAAGGTATACACCTAGTTTTTTCTCACAGAAAATATTAAATTACTTCTTTAAGTATTTGCACAATAAATAAATTATTTATTTAACGTTATTAAGTTATCACTAATTTATTTTTTAAAACTTTTGTAGTTTTTGTTATAATTATTATATGGATTTTCATTTAAAGACCACATTATTTGTAAATATTATAATTATTATATTTATTAAATTAAAATAATAATTGTACAATGTTTCGATTGCTTATTCTCCAATCGTTCTCAAGTACTTCACATTTCACATTTAACATTTCCATATGTAAAAGGGAACAACGGACAAAATAGCGTTAAATTTGACGAAGCACAATCAGGTTAACATTTAAATCATACAGACAAATATCCTCTCTTACCTCAAATATAAAAGATAGAATAAAAATGAAAATAAGGAGTATATAAGGTAATTTGTGAATGTGATAAAGTATACATTGGTGAAACCAGTAGAAAGATCTCGACAAGAATGTCTGAGAATGTTTCGCCAATCATTAGGTTCGTCACGTAATTCACGCAATAATCTTATATGGGAAAAGTCCCGCATTTTTAAAAGCCATTTCCGTGACCATTTTGAACGAACAGTTCCTCTGATGTGTTCCAATCTTTTTTTTTTTACAATACAGCAGGCGAAAATTGACCACAGGAGAACCTCCTCCATGGCGATATCACACAAAACTGAGCGGAAAATACAAGACTGCACCGTCAAGACTGTACCGTCTGGACGCTCAAAGTTGCAACGGTTTCATTCCGTCTTAAAACTGCGCGGATTTAAAACGTTGTGCAAAACGGAGCGTCTGGACCGGCCTTTACAAAAAGTAACCAATCATTAAAAAAATAGTTTAAGCTTTTAAACTAATTAAAAAAATAATTAAAATTAAAATTGTATATGGCGAAAATAAAAATTAATTTAAAAAAAAAATAAAATTTAAAATTTGTTATTAAATATGTCGATTAAACATGTTAATAATAAAATGTTATATAATTTTGAAACAATTTTAGAATAGTTGTCAAATTTTATTTAACTTTGCAATTGATTTGACCTTTATAAAGATAAAAGGTTAGTATCATGAATTAATTCTTAATGGATAAAATGGGAATTCATTGAGCGACTAAAGATATTAAAAGGGAATTTTATTGAGAGGCTCTATCTAGACTAAGGTATGAAATTGGAATTGAAAATAGGATCGTGTTCTAATGGTTGATAGGGTAATAATTACTTGACTGTTAATTTTATCATAATGGTTAATTTTATTTTAAACGTTATTGCGAATATCTTCCCATGAAGAAAAAATGAAAATTTTTAATGCAATTTAATTTGTTAAAAAAATTCTTTTTTTTCTAATTTATCTAAATTAAATTACTTTTAATTTATTTTTATCATTAAAATTTTGATTTATTTTATTTAAATGTGAGAAATATTCTATAAATAACATAAACAACTTTTTTTTTTTAAATTTCCCTAAAATGTATCTGGTTTTGGGCGAATTTGACATTTAACTATATAGATAGGTATATTTCAATTCAAATCATGTCTCTCGAGTATCAAATTGAATGACATTCGAACTTTATAACCAATACTTCTCTGACAAAAATGCATGGGTGTAACATTAAAAGTACAATTGATTCAGCAAAATAAATAAATAAATAAAAATGTAAGGCAAATGATATAATTTACATGAGTAGTCACAAGACTGATTTTCTCGAAAATAACTTTTCAAAAGTATTGCCTTAACTATGAAGAAGATTTTACTATTTTCAATACTTTTTTTATTAAATATATCGTCAAGTTGAACTTGAATACAAGTGGTGATCAAACCTTACGAAAATCATAAAATTATAATATAATATAAAATTAATATGAATAATTTTTAAATAAATTTGAAAAATGGTTGAAATAGGCTTAGAATTCAATGACCAATAAAAAATTAATATAAAGAGTTTTGTTATTGTTTTCCATTTTATTTTTAAATACAGATAGTTTTGAGATAAAATATTTTAATGGTGCCAAATTTTATTATTATTAATAATTTTAAAATGTTTTTTTTTTTTTATTTAATGATTTTATATATAAAAATGTTTAATTTAATTTAAATGTTTGTTTTAACTTATATATGTATAAGAAAAGAACGGAAAGACTGGATGCGAATAGAAAAGAACACGCTGACGTCACAGGTCCAGGAGCTAAGAGTTGGTGCATGAGGGGTGGCCGCCACGGCCAGGCGAGGTATTAATTAAAATAGTGAGTAATTAGATCAAATCTATAATGTATAATAAGCTAATATATAATTGAACCAAAAATGGTAAGATAATAGAATATTAATAAGAATAAGAAAACAAATGATCAAATATTTTAGATTACAATTTCAGTCAGAATTTTTTTTTTAATTTATTTATAATTTTTTAATCTTTCGGTATTCACATTTAATCTTCATAAAAATTCTATTTCTATATTGATCAATTTTAATAAAAAGATAATATAAATATAGAACTGAAAAGAAAATTTGAAAATCATTTAGAACGAAATTGATATAAAAGAGAAAAAAAAATGGTATGAGAAAAAAAGGGGTAAAATGGAAGAGTGTGACGTTATAACAGGAAAAAAAATACTATTTCTTTGCCATCATAGTGGGAGATGATCTTTTATTTATTTTCACAAAATGTAGTTGAAATCCCTTGAACTGGAAAGTAAATAGAAAAATGGAATCGCCTTTTTTTCTCTCTTTGTTTGGAATATTATATACTATCTACGAGTGTAGATCTTCTATCTTTTCAAATGAAATGTATGCAATATTAATTTAATGAATGGAATCTAATAAATAATCATCATCATATCATTTGTCTATATTTATAAATATAAAATAATCAAATACGATTAATTTAATTGGTATCAGCATTAAAATAAACACTGAATTTTTATATTCATTGTAATACAAATTTGCATATCACTTGTGACTTGTGGGTGATTAAGTTTATCAAAATAGGAGAGAAAAAAAATTCGGAAAAAAAATGAAAAGAGAAAGAAATAGACATGTATTTACGAGATGGCTCAATAAATTTTAATGTTTAATAGCGTTTTATATCCATTTATCATTGGATGAAGGAGAAATATGATTATCTTTAATGGACCGATTTGCAATGGAATTTTTTTATTGTTTAGTAATATATATATATATATTTGCATGAGTAGATAGATATATTCAATCTCAAAATAAACATTTTATAAATATCCTATTTTAACAGAGTGAATTTTGTGTAGACATTTGGTGAAAGATTATTTAATAGGGTCCATATAATATCATGGATAATTTATTTTTTAAAATTTATAATTCGATTTTCAAAAAAAAAAAAATAAATATTTAAATGTTTCTAAATAATTATGTATAATGAAATAATATATGAAATCTCAAGTTTGAATATATATATATATATATAATAAAAGTATTACAATTTCCATTTATACATATATTTAATTTGTTAATGAAATAAAGTTTTCTTTTTTAAATTTTAATTTGCATTTGAAAATTGAGTGAGATGGGTTTTTTAATTTTTTTTTATTTATAAATGTAACACATTAAAAAAAAATTAAATATTTAGAAAGCTTTTATAGTTACAAATTTGTCTATAAATATTAGTATATATTTTAAGCACACACAATCATTATTTTATAATAATATAATCTAATTTTCTCTTTAATATAATTTTAAAATATACCAATTTACGCTTCTGACCTAATTTTAAATCTATATTATATTTACAAATCATTGTTATAAAGTGATTTGTTTATATCAAGGAGATATGTGTGTATTAGTTTTTTAAAAATTAAAAAAAAAATTTCTACCTCAACCATCCGCCGACTATTCGTTTAAATATATATAATACATGGGCTGAAAAGTCCCGGGATTTTTCAATAGATGACGCCTCTAGAAAATGAACATGACTCATTTCGAGAGGCTCATCTGTCACTAGTTTATGTATGAAGTATCATGACATCCGTTTGAGTGACGCTAATTTCGCCTTCATAAGAAAATTGGAAAAACAGGAATATCGCGTCATGATTAAACATTGTTTTCGAAGTGGCAGATGTGGGGTAACATTCCTGCAACCACTGCAATGATTGTTTACAAGTTATTCCCATTGAAAAACAATGTTTAATCAAGACGCGATATTCCTGTTTTACCATTTTTCTTGTGAAGGCGAAAGTAGTGTCACTCAAACGAATGTAGCTTGTAAACGAATGGATGAAATGTCATGATACTTCATAGATAAACTAGTGACAGATGAGCCTCTCGAAATGAGTCATGTTCATTTTCTAGTGATGTCATCTGAAAAGCCCATGTAGTATATATATATATATATATATATATATATATGATTTTATTATTAAAATAACATTTCTTTATTCGAATAATTGATTTAATTTACGAAGATTATTATAGAATTCAGAGAAATTGATAAAATATATGAATTGTTATTATATTAATTAATCTTATATATAATTATGTTATTTCTTAACAATCTATTTTTGCTGAGCTCTAAGTTTGATATTAAATTAAAATATAAAAGGACATTCAGCATATATTTAATTGAAATTTATAAAATATTTAATTTTGTTGTTTTTTAAAAAGTTTATTTTTTATAATTATTAAAATTTTATTAAAAAGAAAAAAATCCAATAAATTAAATACTATATACGAGGATGGTCTGAAAAGTTTCCGACCTCGTCAAGAAAAACGATGTTTTTAAATTTTTTTTTTTTTTTGCTATATTTTTCAACATAATCTCCATCAAGACTGATACATTTCTCATAACGGTGTTCTAATTAATTTAATTAATTTAGTTTAATTTAAGTCTCATCAACAGTTATGAATCGACGCAAAAATTCGTTTGGATTACGCCTACAGCGCCAAATTGTCGTTAGAAATGGTTTTTCGAAGCAATTTTTGGTCTAAAGTTAAGAAATGCGGACCCACATTGCACATAGCTTTCCATATTCAAATGGTTTTGCAAAATATTTCGCACACGTTCAGCTGACATCGTACAGGTGTCTCAATTATCTTGAATTTTGAAAAATAAAACAAAAGAAAAATTGAAAAACATCGTTTTTCTTGGTCAGGTCGGAAACTTTTC
Source organism: Labia minor (assembly GCA_963082975.1). Taxonomy (NCBI): domain Eukaryota; kingdom Metazoa; phylum Arthropoda; class Insecta; order Dermaptera; family Spongiphoridae; genus Labia; species Labia minor. Next base: position 98,538,782 of record OY720344.1, read on the forward strand.
ATCACACCCTCGTATATATGGTATATAACAAAGAACAAATTGTGCTATGCTGGGAAGGATGGGATTAGCTCTTATAATCTTTGATGACCTATTATTAACAAGTATTCGTGTAGGCCAGAGGTTCCCAAAGTGGTTTATATAGACCCCCAGGGGTCTATCGTAACCTACAAGGGGTCTACGGCAGCGAATAAGTTGTAGACACAAAAATGTTTGGGAAGTTTAGTAGGTTAATAATAATAGTCATTAAAGAATACTAATAGTAATTAAATAAAATTTTAATCTTTAGTTATTTCTAAAACATAATTAAAAAGAACTGAACTTTATAATCTAGTATGTTTCTTTCAAACTTTAACTCTTTATATTTATTTACTCTTATAAAAATGTGAAATATATCCAGATGATATTTGAAAATGAGAAGAGGAGGGGGGATTTTATATATATATTCTATTATCACTGTAAAACAGTAGAAAAATATTGTAGAAAATGACCCGAGGGTGGTGGTTATCAAATGCCCTCCAGTATATGCCTTTCGCCAATGTCGAGGCCTTTATCTTTGTTATATTTTATCAGTTAATCTGAGGGAAGAAAAAAAATATATAAAATTATCATTCTAAAGCGGTGTAGATTAGAAAATGAACTTTTAATATGATCGGTTGAATTATGATCCAACGTGAAAAGCCTTGGAAAGAGAGAAAGAAAAAAAAAATGATTTAATGATATCATAACCCAATAATACTTTAATATTAACTCTTATAACGAATGAATTTCGTAACAAAAAAATAGATAGAATATATATAATTTAATTATACAAATAAATGTACTTGTTAATTTTATCAAATAAACAATGGGACATACATATATATAAAACAAATAATTAATTAATTTACAAAAGATGATTATAATTAGAATATATAGATTAATATATATAAATATTTGGATGTGTAGTTTATATAAGTACATTTCATAATAATTATGTAGTATTAATATAATAAATAATTAATATAATATTAAAGAATTATAAACAATTTTAAATATATATAATTAATAACAAAAAGTAATTGGAATACAAAAAAAAATAAATATCATAAATAGAAAGAAATATATTATAATATATTTTATTAATTTTTTTAGTTTGAATGGAGTTTTTTAGTAATTATTTCAAATTTTATTAACCATTATATTGCATAATGTATAATTTATTTTAATTAATTGAACTTAGTGAGCTTTGACTCTGGTCCTCAATTTTGATGAACAGAACTAAAACCAATAAGTCACGGTTTTGATCAAAAAGATTATTATTATTTGGGGCATAAGGCATCTCAGGAACAAAGGTCATTGATGTCATAAAAAAAATCACCCATCATTTCAATCAATCATTAAATTTATTTTTAACCAAGTAATCCCTTCTAAGGAAGAGGCAGGGGCAAAGCCAGGCAAACAGGAAATAATTGTGTCCTGGCCGATTCTATTATGTCAGTCCCTAAGAGATAAAGAACCTATTTCTCCTCTAAATTATTGAATATAAATCAATCAATCAATCAATCAAATAGGGTCGGAAAATATCATAGTTCTAGTAGTTTTAATGACTGTAAAGTAGCCCATATTGACTTTGAATACAATTTATTTATATATATATATATATATATATATATATATATATATATAATATATGAATAATGAAAATTTGAAGACTAAAAAGTAGAAAATAATACTTTATAAAAATAAAATTTTAAATAACGTTTTACGTTATGGGCAGTTTGATTCAAATCAGATCTCTTGTATGTAATGTCAGTATGGATTTTCAGAAAAAAATTATTTTCTCCTTTTTAGTCCGTTAGTAAAACGTGGTTTTTTAAAATTTTATTTTTATAAAGTATTATTTTCTACTTTTTAGTCTTCAAATTTTGCAATCGATTTTAGTTTACTCATATTAATATTTATTTGTTTACATCCGACATTTTGAATTTTTTTGTTTACATCCGACATTTTGAATTTTTATATATAGGAATAATTTTGGATTATTTCATTCAAATTGTAGCAATTAGAAGCTCATAGAAATGATAATATTGTATTGTCATCGAGAGTAAAGCTGTTGGTGAAGTTTCAAGAAAATCCGATGATTGGAAGTCGTCGAAAAATCGATTGCAAGATTTGACCCATACAAACAATTCACAGACAAGAATACAAGTTAAGTAAAACGTGGTAAAAATGATTTAAATTTAGTTGTCAATTTATCCAAATTATAATTTATTTGATAAATATTTATAAAATTCTATATAATAGTACTGAATAATTTATATTATTATAATATTATTTAATTTTTAGTTAATAGTAAATTAATTTAATTAGTACACTTGTGCTAATAGGAATAGATATCAAATTAAAGATATAATAATAAAAATTTTATCTTCCTGGCTATCGAAATGATTATTATCAACTGGGATTTCGTTGAAATGGACCTCATTTTATAGCACTACAAATACTACGTATTACAGGTAAACATCTTCTTTCCTATATCGAAAAATGATAAATATGAATAAATGAGCCGACTTGTTGATTGGATTTTATTGATAAAATTTTTGAATGTTTTGCATTTTAAACAATCAATGATAATTTCATAGATTATACAATTAATTAATATTCATTGGTAGAATATCGATTAGCAAATATCGGATGTATTTAATATCATGATTCTAATTCTAATCTCAGAATTTAAAAATGCATTTAAAAATTATGATAAATATTTCATATAATATATATGATCATAAATTCTATAGATAATCGAACAGCTTCAATTTAATTTATTATAAAAAAAAAATGATTTGTTATTTTATTACAAATAATTAAATTTATAAAATTTTGAAATAAGTTAATTCTTTCTAATCAATAAATATACTAGTATGTCTATTTATACTGTAAATTTCCCAGAAAATCTTTAACAATTTTAATGAAAAAAATGAATTCACAAGCAATAAATCTGGAGTGTTTCCACTCGACTATCTCGCAAATTTGAATTGGATTAAATAACAAATATTATATTTAAATTAAATTTAATTAATTATATTTATTAAACCAGCGTGTCTTTGGCTCTATGTTGACGTCACGTCTGGCGCGTGATTAGCAGTGTTAAAAAATTAATTCCGGTACTTTCAGCGATTCAATCAACCTAAAATTCTATATATAAGAGTTTTTTTCAATTTTTAATCATATGAAAAACTATCGAACATATATCTTTATTTTTACGGTCACTTAGAGGAAAAGCTCAAACCGTTTTTGCGTAATCTTGTCTACATACATACATACCCCCCCCCCCCCCATACACAGACATTTTTCTCAACCTTATTGAAAATGATTCGGGAACTTTCAAAACATATAAAAACATCAAAATCTCGACATCTGGCGAAATAGTAAAAATTTAAAAAAACAATATTTATAATACTATAATTCATCAAAATATGAATATATTAAATTTAAATGAAACCTATTATTTATAACTACATATATATTTACAAGAAATTATTAATTGTAAAATTAAATTTATTTTAATAATTACTACAATTAGATGAATAATTAAATATTCAGATATGATACTAAAATTATGTACTTTTTTTTTGCTTTTCAAATCCAAAAGATAATGTGTTTGGTTGCATTGGCGTTTATAATATTGGAATTTATACTAGTAAGTAAAATCACATACTTACTTAAAGTATGTGATTTTTAGAAGAACTTCATGGTTTTTAACATTTTATATTATTTCCCTGGTTAGAACGAACTGTGGGTGATGTATATATGTAAATATTAAAAAAAAGGTTTTTCTTTCTATGGTAATGATAGTAAACAAGTTGCTTGAAGTAAAATATATATTTCCTTTTTATTATTATGTTTCACTAATATTAAATTCAAATTTATAATATTTATTCGAAAATTTTTTCCTTTTTATTATATTAAAGGTTAATAACCGAACTTTTGGCTTTCAGTATATAAAGAATAAATATATATTATTGAATGTATGGATTTATGCTATTTATTTAATTTAGGTCTATATTATAATTTTTTATTATTATTTTTCTGGTCATTAATTGACTAAAAAAACACTCCAATATGTTAACACTCTCTTTTGTTGTCCATCCTAATTAGATTCATTGGATGACCAATATATATATATATATATACCACTTTGATTTGGATTTGTGGACTGTTTTTTTGATTTATAGTATTTGAGAAACAAGAAATGGAATGAAAGGAGAAATGAGGGTTTGTCTCTGTTTGTTTATCGGTCCAACATCGTTTATTTTTCTATCATCTTTCTTGGGAGATAGAAATAAGGCTATCAGAAAAAAGTGACGGGCACGAACAAAGTGGGGTCTTTCAAAACAAGAGGTCATTTCTGAAATATATATATATTTATATATATATATATAAAGTTATATTTTGTTTATATGACTTTAAAAATTTATTCTAAGTAGTTAAAATGATAAATACTTTTCATATATATTTTGTATATTTTCAAATATTATATTATATTAAAAGGTATCTTAATTTAATTTAAATAGTATGTTTGTTAGTATGCAATTTTAAATGTATAAGTGTATGAGTGTGAGAGATTAAGTAATTAAATAATCATAATATTAAAAACTTATTTATATCTTCTTATAATCAACTTCTTTATATAATAATTATTATCATAATTAAAATTTAATTTTCCATTTCATTATTTTTTCAATTATATGTAGTTATTTGAAATTATTATTAAAAATATAACTTGGAAATTTTTTAATTAATGAGGTTAAACTCTGAATAAAAAAATTAAGTTTTTATTTATTTATCACGATGTTTATAAAAATGCATTGTATGTAACTAATCTAGAATTGTTAATTCAATGTAGAAAAATGAAAGACGGCTAATTCGTTATTCATATCAAATAACTTGCAATACAATGGAATGGATATTGTATTTCATTTCATCCTCACTCACCGTTTACTAATCATTATTTGCTATTATAAAGGTTTAAGAACACTAAAAGTTAAATATATTCTCTATAGCAAATTTCATGGCGATAGTTAAACGGTATAGTAGTTGAAGTGTTGCAGAACCATCTAGTGGCGAATACATCAAATTAGGGACCTTAAAAAACATTGTTTATGAAAATATACAAATATGGATTTGGTCATCGAACAAAAAGAATCGAAATATTTTAATCCCAAATATAAATCATCCATTTATATTATACAAAGAACGAAATGAATTTATTTATTTGTTCTTAAAATATTTTTACTGGGTATTCCTTAAATTTAGTGTAATATTATTATATGTGTCTGTGTACAACCAAAACTTGTATAAATATATATATATATATACGAGGGTGGGATGAAAAGTTTCCGACCTGACCAAGAAAAACGATGTTTTTAAATTTTTTTTTTGCTATATTTTTCAACATAATCTCCATCAATACTGATACATTTCTCATAACGGTGTTCTAATTAATTAATTAAATTTGATTTAATTTAATTTAAGTCTCATCAACAGTTATGAATCGACGCAAAAATTCGATTGGATTACGCCTACAGCGCCAAATTGTCGTTAGAAATGGTTTTTCGAAGCAATTTTTGGTCTAACGTTAGGAAATGCGGCACCCACATTGCACATAGCTTTCCATATTCAAATGGTTTTGCAAAATATTTCGCACACGTTCAGCTGACATCGTACAGGTCTCAGCTATCTTGAATTTTGAAAAATAAAACAAAAGAAAAATTGAAAAACATCGTTTTTCTTGGTCAGGTCGGAAACTTTTCATTCCACCCTCGTATATATATATATTCTAATATTAACACTATTATAATACTTTAAAAAATATATATATTCAGTTGTAATTATTAGACAGGTTATACATATCTCTGCTTATATAACATGTATAAAAGATGTTTATAAATGTTAAAATTACAAACTCATTATATTCATTTATGTAGTTTTTTAATTAATCAATCAGTTTTCAATCATTTATCAAAATCAACACCGTAGTATTACACATTATTATTTTTATATCCATTCAAAAGAAGGGGGTTTTGTCAATTTATAAAATAATAATCTATTTAAAGATTTATTTAAAAAAATTTGGAAAATTTCAAACAAATTAATTATAACGATGATGGAGAAGATATAAATATATTTGGTAATTGATGATTTCATCAACTAACGATTAAGTTTTAATGATGCAAAATGATTTTATTTCAATGAAACTAAAAATAAGTTGGTTCGTGCTTAAAACTAGTTGCATTTTAAAGAAGCTACTAGCTAGAATTGAATAATCACTAAATTATAACGGTGTTTTTAAAATTTAATTATGATTATTTAAATTGTAGAGAGAAAAAAAATAGAGTAGTAAATTTAGATTGTTCTTTCATTATTTGAAACAAAAGCAAATGAATAGGTAATTTTTCACAAAAGTTTACTTTATATAAAATATTCCAATGTTAAATTATTATTATTTTTATTAAAATTCAATAGAGAAATTACATATTTGTATAACCCTTAGGCGAAATACTTTATAAAAGCAAATTTTATAAGAGATTTTGAAATTTCATTAGATTATAAAACTTCAGAATTTTTTTACGAATTTAAAATGATATATAAATATCTTATCTTATTATGCTAGCTAAAATTGTATATATGTATTTATCTATATATATTGGTTCTCAAAAACCGCTCTAACGATTTTTTTCAAATTCACACTAGATATAGTATTTATAAAGAAAAATTAAGTTTTATTGATGATATCTCTTGAAACATACAGCTTCATTATTAATTTCTTAATTGAAAATTATATATGGAAAACGTCAAAATTTTTAATACTGCCTGCTAAGACAGTAAAAAAATGACAATTTTTTATCTAAATACATATAGTCCAGCGGTTGGACTGATGTTTTAACGAGTGGATTTCGTCGGTTCGAAACTCGCCGGGTGAATCGTTATTTAAAAATGAAAATAATGATTTTGTTATTTTTTTTTCTTTTTATCTATTGTTTACTTTTTAATAAATTACTATTCTATATTTATTTATTCATTGTTCTTTTATTAATAAAGTTTTAGATAGTTTTATAAGTTTTAATATTTTTTCAATAAAATATTATTCAATATATTTATTAATATTATTTTATTTATTATTATTGAGTACCCGAAGTTCCATTCATTTTAATCAGATTGATGCAATGATGCAACAGTTAATAATTGTAATATTGTAATAAATTTCTATCTTGAAAATTGTTACATATTATACAGGATATTTTAAAAACTATTTCTTTCTTTAATTAATATTCATTTTTTCTATAAGTCAGATATATTTCCAAATATTAAATAATTTTTGAAGTGAAAACTTCTTTAGCGGCGTTGAGCACTTTTGCGGGATGGGGAAAAAGTATAGAACTCGCGTGATCGTGACCAACACCATGAAACCATCTGCTTTCAAATTTCTTATAACAGAGCGCGAAATTTGAATTGTCATTAGAACTGTTTTATAAATTATCTCTAACATATAAATATATATTTATTATGTAAAGTTCATTTCATATATACATATATAATCAAAATTATACGAAATGAACTTCACATAATAAATATATATTTTATGTTAGAGATAAGAATTATAAAACAGTTCGTATTGCAATATTTTAAACAAAGTTGTGTATTTATATATATATAAATATAAGTTACAAATTTGTTTAAAATATATGTTTAAAATAATATATAAGTTATATATATATACATGCATATGAAATTCATCTTTCTCGTGAAATAGCGCGAATTTCGTCTGTTTTAAAATTTCTTACGCAGAAGTTTTCACTTCTGTCGGCCAGTCCCACGACTGCCAATTTTGCTTTTTTAATTCCGAAAAGCTGCAAAGCACGTTTTTTTGTCTTTAGTTTGTTTTATAACCACTTGGGGCGCTAAACAGTTTTTCAAAAAAACACTATAGAAAAAAAATATATGTACCTATATATTATATATTTATGTATTATTGAGGAGCACAAGTTCATTAATTTTAATCAGATTGATGCAAATGTGTAACATTTAATAATTGTAATAAATAATTAAAGAATTGTGTATCAATATTTTTTAAAGGGTAGAGCGAGAGCTCGGTGTCCCAGGTATTAATATTACCAGCCAAATCCAATAATAATGAATCATTTTTTTTAACTTAAGTACCGAGCCGAGGCTCGGGGTCCCGGTACTGTTTGAATTTATATGAGTGGGTAGACAATAGCTCCGATTTCATTCAGCTTAAATTTGGGCCGTAGATTAAAAATCCGTTAACAATGTTTTTTTTTTTTTGCTTATTTCTTGTGAACATTTTTGTTCAAAAAAACAAAACAAAACAAATTATCTACAGGAGAAAACATTGTGTCTAGCTGGTAGGCAAGAACCAAGCATGGTTACCAATTATGTAACGTATGTTTGTGAAAAACTAGAAAAAATTTGAACTTTTTTCGAATTTAAAGACATTTTCACTAAATTAATGTTTAATTGGGTCTTAAAAATTTTAAAATAAGCACCAAGTATTGAGAAAATACATTGCTTCAACATATCTCAGAAAGTTTCTAGTACCAACATCTTGCAGTTTTGTCTACCATACCGGTTGTAAATATAAATCGTGCTTTCTCTTATAGTAAAACATTTTTATTATTTTGTTTTAAATTATTTATTATTTTTATAAAATATTTCTATAAAAAAAATATATATTGAAAACTAATACTATATTGAAAAAATTTGATTCTCAAAAATTTGAATGAAATAAAATTCTGATGATGGAACTATTTTTATAAATAATTCCCTCTCAACAAATAAAATATAAAAATTGAAATCACTTCAAATTTTAATTAAATCGCCTAAAAAATTTTACAGTGACAACAAGAAATTGTATAAAACAAACAAACTCCCTTATGGTCAGGGCCGACCTAAGATTTTGGGCGCGCGTGGGCTCCTAAAATTTGGCGCCCCTTTTCATAAGAAATTACACAGAATGGTTAGTAAAAATATATAAACCAATAAAAATTGCCGCCCCCAGAAGGCTTGCGCCCTAGGGCTATAGCCCAATTAGCCCTGTGGTTAGGGCGGCCCTGCTTATGGTTAAAAATAATTTTCAATGTTTCAAAATAAATAAATTTCAACGAGAACTATCTTCAAAATAGCAAGACAGAATAAATATATTATATATATAGGTATATAAACTGCCTGACAAAATTAGTCGGTATGTTTTTGGGTTTCCAACTTTTAAGCGGATATTACTCCTTTCATTTATAATGGATTAAAATGATTTAAAGGTCTTTAAATTATCTAAAGAATTCTTAATAAAACGATCTACTACACTTAGTATATTTTTATTTATTTGAAAAATTAGAAACAAAAGTCAACATTAATAAAAAAATAAGTTGACCTTTGGCCAGGTCCGAACCGACCGACGGTTTGAAATAAATTAATTTCCAGCTACAGAAACAATTTCAAATAATTTTAATATATCTATTAATGTAATAAAAAACAGATATGGATATAACATAAATATTTTTAATTTTATTTTATTTATAATATATAGCTGAAGTAGCTGGCGTTGCCGGCGTTACCCGAGGTTGTGACGTCATGAAGGGCTGGGTGACGTCATATAATTTTAAATTAAGAAAAACATAATGAAGATGATTTTTCCCGAGAATAAAACCAATATATTCGTGGTGATATGTAAAAAAATCTCCTTATGTGAAATTTGGTGCTAAAATAACCCTTCCCTTCTTATCGTCGATCGCTAATACTACCACTTCCGGTTTCCGGATTTGCACCAAAAGTTGATCAATTCATCCCACTGATGCATTAAGTAAATATACCAAATTTCATCAAAATCCGTTAAGCCGTTCAGGCTGTACACATCTATACGGACGGACAGACATCATGCTAAAAATACTTTTTTCTGTTAAGAAAATGCATGATTCGTGGAGATATGTAAAAATCTCCACATGTGAAATTTGGTGTGAAAACAATACCTCCCTTACTATCGTCGGTCGGTAAAAAATGAAAATAGTGAAAGGACAAAACTAAAGTAACTTAAGTGATTTTTTTTTGAAATTTATCATTAAACATTCCGGACGCATTGTTTTTTTTTAATAATAAGTGTATATTAATTTATATATACAATAAATATAATTTAAATTTAAATTTATATTATTTATAATTATTTAAAAAAAAGAATAATTATTAATCTTGAATGCAATTCGAGATTTAAAAATGACTGATGGGTTCATTAATCATGAAGAAATCTTTTAAATATACTTATTAGTTTCACGTCATAGTTTAGAAATAAATTGAAGCAATAATAATAATAATAATAACACTTCTCAATCATTTATAATAAATTTAACACTCGATTATTTAAATGATTTTTAATTGTAAGTATTGTTAAAATTAATTAAACTAGAATTGGGATGTTGATAATGGATGACCTATTACTAAGTAGTAGAATCGCATGGGGGTGTGTGTGGAGGAAAGTGAAAGAGGGGGGAGAGATAGGAGTGCCGGTCAGACATGCCTACTTTGGCAGATGTTATAAATGCATCCATCCAGGCAATAGCCTCTTATTTTTTTTTTTCTTTAATGATGAACTACATAAATGATCCATCTTCTTGATTCCTATCTTGGTTTATGCATTTTTTACTCGGCATCCTGCACAGAGGTGTTCAATTCATTTTGATATTTTACCTATTCAATATTGAAGGAGATGAGGAAGGAAATATATATATATATATATTTAGTGAATTGAAAAAAAATATACATACTAAAAAAATTTCATCTTTTAAGGTAAATATCCAATATTATCAGAACAATCAATATATTAATGTTTTTTTAATTAATTAAAGAAAAGTAAATAAAATATTTATTTTATTTTTTCGTTAAATAAATACTTTTATAAGATAATATAAATTAAATAAATAAACTTGATTATATACATAAAAAGAAACGATTGAAAATATTTTTTAGTAAGCAATCCAACTTGATTCAATTTTATATTAAAATCTCATTGAAATTGTTTTTTCTTTTTTGTATTTTTATATTACATCCTAAAGGAATAACATCAACATCTTTGATAATTTTTAAATTTTAAATAGATATATATATGAAACTATTAATTAAATTAATAACAACATAAAACTAAAGTGAAATTAAGAAAATTAATTTATATTAATAAATATATAAAAAAATAATATATTTTTTTGATATTAAAAGTTTTTTATTCCTGAGATATTATAATTTACCTAGAGTCTTGATAATCTTCAAAATTTTATATTCTATTTTATATTACTATTATTAATTTGCATATTTATTTATGTTATAATAGTCTTGTGGGGGGTATTTCGAGTCTATATTATAAGTTTATATATACAGATACTAAAAATTATAAAGCTATATTTGGATTTTTCAGTTAATGAATAATAAAGATAAGTAAAAGCTTTTAAATTTTAAGCAATATGCAAACCTTATATATATATATATATATATATATATATATATAAATTATAATTTAATTATATAAATAAAATATAAAATTATCACTTTTATTTTGTTTTTATTTAGATATTATTATCTCAAATATAAAACAATATTGAAAAATAATGTAATAATAATGTGTTGAATTATTAAAAATAATAATAATAAATATATATTAGATATTTATGTAGTTAAAAAATAGTTAGAATTATAAAATGAGAAGGATATGATGAATAGAGTATTATTTCTCTTGAATGCAAAGAAAAAAAATTAATGAAAAATTTATTTATTGACAAACAAATGATTAGAATGATGGATAAATAAGTATACTATAAATGTGTGATAGGAAGTAAATTTAAAAGATAATGAGTTATGAGAGAATTTAAACGAAGTAGAAATTGGAAGGAAATAAAGGATAGTTGGAGGAAAATGCTAGCTGTCATCAAGATTTTTAGAGTTTATAACGAATTTATGTTAAAATGTACATATACTATAATACATATATATATAAAGGGTTGAAGTATTCAATTTTCCAGATTCCATACAAATAAATACATTAGGATTAGGAATTCCTTAACAAATCATTGAAGTTTTAACAAAAATATTTTCCAAAAATTTCTATTTCAATTCATTTAATTTTTGATAAAAAAATTGTTTTAAAAACTGGTTAATATTTTTTTATTAGTTTTTCGGGTGGTTTTGTTATTTAGAGTGTTTATTTTTTTTTTTTTTGTTATTTTTATACCTAAAAATGACTTTTCACTCTTGTAATTTTTTTTTTCTTTTAAAAAATTCACTAAAATCCTTCATTCAATATGAAAACTGATGAGAGTTTGGGTATTTTTTATTTTTTTTTTTCATATAAAACTGTAAAACGAATAAAATAAAAAAAGTTGATGATGTCATTTAATTTTTAATTAAATTATATAAATTAAAAAAAAAAAAAATTTGTCGAAATTAGAGAAGTTGAAATATTAATTTGAAAAAAAAACTGATCGAAATTACTCTAAATGATAATTGAAATAAAAAAAATGAACAGAAGAATTAAATAAAATTGAACTGGTCATAACCTCATTGAATTGGTGTAGACCCCTCTCATACTTTCTCTGAATATAATAATTATCAAACCAATTGACTTAAATAAATGCGATTAAAGTATTTGGAGGATAAAAATAAAATTTTAAATATTTATGGCTGGCACAAAGATACTAGTAGCGTAGATAAATAGGAGGATTGGGGATAAAAAGTAAATCTTAATGGGTCTGTCTTTAAGCATAATTAGAATTGTTAAATAAAAGAGGTTTAGTTGGGAAGAGAGATAATGTGTAGAGTGATGAGAATAGGGGATGAATGAGGGTATTCAAAGATAAAGTAAATGGTAGGAGACCAGTGGAGCGATTGAGAACACGTTTTGGGGATAAGATCACATTGGTACTGGAGGCCACGAATGGGTGGAGTTGGGGGGGGGGAGGTAAGAGGGATGCTTCCAGAGGTATGGGTGTTGTGGCCATGACCTTACAAATACTATAAGGTCACCGATTTTCAATAAATAAATTATAAATATATTTTATAAAAAAAATATGTTTTAAAATAATACCAGATTTTTTATAAGATACGAAATATATATATAGATATATATAGATATTGTAACTTTTTTGGATATATAAATTATAGTAAAATGGATGAATCTGATAGTTTTTGTGATATTTAACTAAATATAATGAAACTTAATTATTCTTTAATTAAAATTGTCTTTCTACAAACCACATTTATTGAATATTGTTGACCTTATAGTATTTATATATATATATATGTTCGTTGAAGCTTCCATGAAAGTTTTTATTATGAAAATTTTTTCTCGATCTTTCGACTTTGGCAGCATTTTCAAGAGAAGTTTGAAGTGATAATTTTGGGATTCTGTAGTCAATATTAAGATTTTGGATTGAATGGATGAATATCTTTGACTTACTGCATTCTGAAGCTCAGGAGGATCCTCGGCACTAGATTTAACACTATGTTGGCCTCGGACTGTATTACGAGCCAGATGTGTGTTAGTGCAAGTGTTTGTGGCGATATATATATAAAGTTTATAGAAAACTTGTTTATATGGTTAATAAGTTTATAAATTATTATAATTTAGTTAGTAGTTAGTTTTTTTTAATTTATAAACTTTTTAAATATGTTATAATTTATTAACTAGAATGAGTGAAGAAATATATTTTAATAAAAGAAATAAAGTTTTTTAAAACTTCAAGTATTATAAACGTTTTTATAACATTTCGAATGATATTTGTATCGTCGTACAACTCTTATTTATATGATATTAAGATCTGTCATTTCTAATGTATGACAAATGTAACCTCAAATAGATGATTAAATTTGATAATAAAAAAATATTTTTTTAATCACAAAAATAATTATTTTGTTCTAAAAAAACATTTATTATTAAATTATAAATAAAATGACTTCACATATGTTTGGAATATTTATTTATTTATATTTTTTTTAGGAATTGTAATAGGATTGTAAATTAGTGTCAAAGTTGATGGGTGGCCACACTTAGATTTTATTTATAGTTCTGGAGATCGATTAGCCAGTTAACAGAGTTTAGTTGATAATATTATATTATAAACTTTTGTGAAGTTTGTGAGGTTTGAACTCATCTTTTTTTTTAATTCAGTAAACCTGTTCTTAAAAGTAAATTAATTTTTTATTAATTAAATATTCAATCAAGTAGATAATTTCTTTTAATTAAAATTAAAAATTGATTGATAGTGAAATTTAATAAATAAAACTTTTTGAAAATATTTAATAAAAAAAATCATGTTTTTTTTTTAAATAAAATTTTCTGTTACTATGACTATTAATGTTATTTTTTGTATGATGATTACATAATCTTAGTGTGAACAATAATTTTTTTTTTTTTTCAATTAATTTTAATCCATGTTTTTATCATCCTAACCATATTAATTAACTTGTTAATTCAATTGTTAAAAAAAATAAATTCTTAATAAAAATTGTTTGTATTAGTAGTATGGATGAAAATAAATAGAAAAGGAATATTGGTCTAAGTTCATTTAAAAAAAAAAATGAAATAGTATGCTATTTATTTTTAAGTTAGGGGAAACCCCTTTTATTTATATGTATTTAAATGCCAATGTTTTGTTCAATTTAAAATTGTTTGCTAAAAATAATTATATGCATGATTTTAATATATTCATCAATATATAAAATATTTTAATACTTATATTTGCCTTAAAAAAATTAATATAATCAAATATCAAATTGATAAAAATACAGCAAAAATAATTAAAAAATATTTTTAATTGACAAAAAAAAAAAAAAATATGCTAACCTTTAATTTTTTCGGAACAACAAAAAAAAAAATAGATCTACACCACTTTCAAAATAAACGGTCAATAAAAAAAAAGTCATTTTTCAAGTATCAGGTTGCATTTGGATATTTGACATTGAAGAAGAGGAAATACACAAAAAATATAAAATCTTTGGAAATCAGAATAGTGTGCCTAATAATTAATTATGAATTAACGAGAAAATAAAAATAAAACTTGTGCTATATTCGTTTCAAAAATTAACTACCGAAGGGGAGGGGAGATTTGGGGCCTTATCATCCTTTAACTTAACATACGTCATCATCAATTGTTGTGCGACCGTCGCGAAAACGCTTATGCCACTCGTAAACTGCTGTTTTCTTCATCGCAGAATTTCCGTATGCTTTTTTTTAGCATCTCAAGAGTCTCCGAGGGTGATTTCTCCAGCAACACACAGAATTTAATATTGCCACGCTGCTCTAATGACGACATTGCACAATCCGACGAAAGAAAGAAACTACGATCTTAAACACCGAACGCACGGAACCAACTACAACTGCCTGCTAACCTCAAAAGCACATTCACTACCAGTTATGCCAACCTCACAAACAAAAATTTCCCTTTCAGCTAAGAAATACTTGACTATAAGCGACCATTCCGCGAACTTTTTGACCCTACCTCGTATATCTTTTACAAAATCATGATATTAAATCTCGTTTTGATTTTAATATATATTTATAAACATATTTTTCAAAATGATTGTTTTATAGATAATTTATACTGATCTTATTTAATCTTATCTTTGAAATAGATCCAATCTTTTAGAATTTGAACGGAAATTTTAAGAGAAAGAAGTGATTATTTCGAAACAATCAAATCCCAATTTTGATTTTTATACCATAAATATATAAATTTCGTATTTATTTTATAAATGTCATCATCACCAAAATTAATATTTTTATTAATGCTTTTTTATTTTAATTCTAAGCACATTTCAGCCACATGCTAGACAATTTTATTTTTTATATTATTTTAAATTGTATTGGAATTATTTGCTCTCACCTTTTCCAATTGAATAAATTATATATAAAATAATTATAGAAAAGAAATTTAGATATTTATTTTTAAATTTCCAAAAATTAAATTTATCAATCATGTTTAAATCAATATATAAATATAATTGAAGCTCAAATCATGAGTTAATAAATTAAAAAAAAACAAAACAGACTCAATAATATAATAAAAATATTTAGCATGAATCAAAATGGGATTAAATTTCACTAAATTAATACTTATATAATATTTCTTCGTTAAATATAAATAGCTAATTAAAATAAAAAAATAAAAAGTGAATCTTTTAATTTTTATTGACATTATTAGATTCTTTAAAATGACAAAAAAATGTATAACTTACTAATTTTTTTAATCTATAGGTTATGTTCAAACATAATATGTAACAATGTGTAGTATTTTCATAAAAATCAATCAACATATTTTTATAATTTACCTTAAGTCTTTTTTTAAACAACAAGGGATTTTTTTTTGTATTCATAGCAATGTAAAATTTTAAAATTCTAAGCAATGTACAATAACAAAATGACAAAATACAACAGTTCTGAGTTGATATAGGAAAAACAAAAGTTCAAGGTTATCACCACAACCATGTTCATGTTGATGGATTGATAGTATAGTAAATTTCAATTTATTTCCCATTCTTTTTTTTTATTTTTATTTTTAAATTATTTATTTATTTGAAATGTCTCGTATATTTAAACTTTATTAATTAATTAATTTGAATTTACTTAAATATTGATAAAAGTGAAACAAGTAAAAGCAATTTATTAAATGAAAATAGACCAAATATATAATAATAATATACACATATTGAGAACCTATTTATTACTATATAATATTTATTTATAATTTATTTTTTCTATTCTTTGGAAGTTTGGTATTTTTTTTTCTTCATTTTAATAATTCTATATATTAATATAATTTATATGTATATAAATTAACGTGAACATAGATTAATTTGATATTAAAAACTTTCCCTTTAATTTAAAGCTTTGTATTTATTTAATTATTTGTTTTAATCAATTATTGTCATGTTAAAAATAATTATGTTCGAATGTTAAGACCTAACAACACATTATTTTCATTTTTTTTTTTTGTTAATTAATTAAAATAAAAATATCATTGAAAATTTGACATTTATGATAGATTTTACTGAGTTAAAAAAACAAATTTTTTAGAAACATTTAAACTCATTCATTGAAAGGAATTCACTTTTATATGATATCCATTCATTCATAAATGTATATAAATTAAAATGTCCTTATAAATAAAGTTCAAGGCTAAGGCTATATATTTGCAAGATAATTTTTTATTTTTTAAATTATTATTATTATTATTATTATATTATAAATTAACAGCCAAATTAATAAACCATTTAAAATGTTGTTTAATTGTGTATAATTACATATTGCAATCATATTTATTAAATATTTTTTATCCCAATATAAATAAGAATAATTTAAGAATAAATAAATAAATGAAATCTAATCATAGTATTAGCTTCAAATTTTAAAAAATATTTTCTATTACTCAATTCACTTTTTTTCCGTTTCTAATAAGAAGAAGAAAAAAACATCACTTAAGTATTGAGTGAGTATTTTTGTATGGATTGAAAAAAAAAGAGAGAAGAATAAAAAGTTTAGTATGTAATTGAACTGTATATGTTATAGATAGAAAGGTCTTTGTTTGTTTTTATTTTAAAAATTTTTTTTTGGAAGATGAAATATGTATTTGATAGGATTTATCTTAAAATATGTTGTGTAAGTAGAAGGTGTAATACCTATAAATATTTATATATATAAAGTGAGTATATATGGTATATAAATAAGTAAATAAAAATGTAAAATATATTATATTGAATAGAAATAAAGAATTTAATTTTTGTTAAAATTTAGTCAATTAAACCAAAAGTTAAATGGTTTATTCTGGATTTCAAATAATTATTATTTCCTTTCCCTAATAGAGCAATGAAGGGAATAAATATTGGAAAGATCTGGATAATAAATGCCTCCTATTAAACTCGGATAGGTTCATCAATTATTTTTATGTTTTCTTTTCTATAATTAAGATTTGAATATCCAATTAGAATAGAATGAGAATCTTTTATTGAAACGATGTTTATTATTTATTTATTTTTATGAATGAGTCAAATTTCCGATATTCAAGGGGAGGGATGACATAAAATCGAGGAGAGGGAAACGAGGTGTGGGGTTGGTCAGGTGGGATTTCGTTCATGCAATTGGGGGATTGGATGATTGGTACCTGAATATTGCAGGGAGCCGGGGCTTCGTTGTCCCGAGGAGGCGGTCGCCGTCGAGCTCGTTGACGTACATCCCTGGGGTTGAGGGTGACCGTGTCGCAAAAGAGATGCGACCGGCAGTGTGGCTCGCATCGGCGCCAATTTCGGTGAAGGCCTGGTGCCCACTCGGAGGGTCGGTGTTTCGGGCCCCGACATAGTCCAGGTGTCATAAAGGGGCACCAAATTGGAGACGACGTGGCGGAATACTAAACGAGGGGCATCGGCGCCGCGGCGGCCAATTGCAGCCGGCTGAATGCCACCTGCCACATCAAACCAACGGGGAACGATGCTACGAGCCAGAGTTTTCCTCGGCTACAATCGGACAAGTTGTCATATAATGGCAACTCAGTCGGTTTCTGAACGCCCCCACTATCTCGCGTAGCCATTGACGTTTCCGAGAGTGTTTTCTCGCTTGGCCGCCGTGGCAGCAACAGCGCCGCCCGGCCGCCTTTTTGAAATGAAAAGGAAAAAAAAATTAAGAGATTATCAAAGAATAATTAAAAACAAAGATTTTTATATTGTATTCTTACTAAAGATAATACAATAAATAATATAACTTTAGAAAAGTGTTTCTAAATTATGTTGATGAATGATAAATCAAATATTATATATAGCTACGATTTTTGCTTGAAGTATATCAAAATATTACGCTCTTTTTTAGGTAATAATTTATAATTAATTAATTAGATTAAAAAATGTTATTATTGAATACAAATATAAATTTAAATAATTTCATAGTCTTTGTCAAATATATTATTAATTTGAATTATTTCATAAATATGAAAAAATGAATTTATTTTTAAAATTATTATTTATATTTTTAGCTTGTAATAAAGAAAATGATAAATATGATATGATAAAATGATAAATAAAATATTGTACATAGCAAGCAATCTGATTCAAAATATTTCAGGTAAAGGAAATTAAAAAATATTAAATTTTTCATTTAATGTATTGATTTTCTTGGAAACAATGAAAAAAAAATTATAAATCAATCATTCACATTATTATTATTATTATTTTGTGATTTATTAAAATTTAATTTGAAAATGATCTAAAATACCCTTTCATGTATTATTTAGTCCTCTTCCACGGGTTAAATATGTACCAAGATACTTGTTCTTGGTGATTGATTATCTCTGAAAATAAAATTCACTTAATCCCTTGTGTCGACAAAAAATAAATAATATATTATAGAATATAGAGGCACAATTTAAAAGTGAAATAGATTTTTGCATTTAATTTCGCTTTTGCACTCCTATAAACTTTTTTGAATTTCAAAAAGGCATGTAGAAAAATGATTTAAGGCTCTTTCTATCCTATAATATCACTAATCTAGTTTAAAAATTATAAAAAAAATAAAAATTTTTTGATCTTACTTAAACATTTCTAGAAAATATACTTATTTATAAACAAGTATTAATTTGGTGTTGAAGTTTAATTACATTAATTGAATTAATATATATTAATTTATCAGACTTTTCATTTCAATCGGTGAAAATGGGGAAGGGGGTGTCGATGAGCAAATCTGAAAAAAATGAAAACGCAATTAAGCAAAACTGGGTTTGAGGTAAGGATCAATTCTTAGGAATTTAGGCATTTTATTATCTGAAAAATAAAAAGAAGGTTTTTAAAACAAAAACAATACATTTGTACTGAATTATTTAGTATTTAGTTAGTTAAAAGCAAATATATATATTCATAAATACATTAAGTAATGTTATATTATAGTCTTTTTAGATATAATTTATTATTCCAACTGTATATAGTATTTATATGCAAAAGAAATGGAAAAATTCGTATATAAATAAAGCGTAAGACTAGGGGGTATATGGTATATAATATATAAGTAATTAAACACATTATTTGTTTAATATTAAATCAATAATAAATTATAAATTAAAGAATTATTTTATCAAAACAAAATTTTAAATGTTATGGTGTATGTTACCTTTGGTTAATTTTCTACATAATTTATAAAAAGAAATTATAAAATTTGAATAATTAACAAAACTTTTCTTTAGAATTATTTTAAGAACAAATTTATTTAATTGTTAATTATATCTCTGATTTAATAAAGATTTATTATTATTTGAGTTATCATGATTAACTAAATGAAATGGGAAAAATCAATTTTTATTCTTATTCTAATTTAGTCTTTAGATGAATATCTTAATATAAAAAGAAAATTTTAGGTAACATTAAGATATATAGGATATAATAACTATAACACATATAATTTTGAATAAATATAAACGAATACACTAATGAAACAATATTTTTCCCCTCCCCAGAATATCTGAAATACCACATAATAAATAAATAATAAATAGTAAATAAATAATTAATATAAATATCGATTTCTTGAAATTTATTTTTATATACAAATAATGACAATAATTGTATGTAATAAAATTATGTGATTTAATTATAATAAATAAAGGTATCCATTAAAAAGAGATTAAATTCAATTAATAAATGGATAGCATGATGGAAAGAGTTTATTATTTTAGGCTATTTTATGTGAAAGAATAAATAAACATTAATTATGCTAAATTTCGAAAGGATTATTTTAATTTTAACTACATATTTAACCATTTTAAACAAGAAAAACTTATATATTATAAGTAGAAATAAAAATAAATAATATAAAAAACATTTATAATTTGCTAATCAATAATAAATATCGGTATTATTAATAAAATAAATAAAATAATACTAAAATTTCGAAAAGATATTTTATTTTTAATCTGACAAAATAATTATATAATCAAAAGTGTCTAAAATTAGTCTAAATTTTGGATTTATTTGTAATACTGCCCATTATTATAAAAAAAAATAATTAATTATGAAATGTGGATTATATATATATATATATATATAATCATTATGCGGGCAGTTTCTAAAAGAGGGGCTTTATTCTCCCTCAATAATCAACAAAAAAATAGATAATATACATTTTTCAAAGGTCTTTCAAATAATGATAATTATTTTTAAATTTGTATTAATTTTAATGAAATTATCATTAAATTTTCTTTCTTTCTTTCTAAAAAATAAAAAAATAGCTAATAACAATCATTTTTTTAACCAAGGTAACAATTATTATAAATTTTCCAATTTAAAAAAAAAACGAAATTTACATTAATAATATATTTCCTCAGATTTGATGAAAATGGATATATAAAAAGGAACGAAATAGAAAATGATTATTTGGTTATATGTTAATTAATACATTAAATAAGAAATAGTTTCTTCATCTATTAGTAAAGCTAATTTTCTATGAATTGAAATGACAATTTGTTAAAAATTCTTCTAAAACAAATTAAAATCATTTGTATTAGTAAATTCAGGGCAGTGGATATTCTTTTTTAGAGCTAATTATATATGAATGATTATATTATATTATTATTTACAATTTACATGACTTTGGTTTATATATAGTGATTATTTCATATAAGATATAAATATATAATTTTATACAGTTAAAAATTTTTTTTTACTATATAAGTTCTATATACAATTAATCGTCACTCTTTTAAAATTATATGAAAAAAGTAAGTTAAGTAAATGAAAATAATATTATTTTACTTTTAATTATCTTTTTTTAAAAAGGCGAATTTTGTTTTTATTTAGGCAAAAGTAATTTGATGTTTGTACATTTTAGGCCAAATGGATTAATTTATTGTCAAACTTTTAATTACTTTTTGCCATTTATATTTTTGTTGAAAATTATTCTTAGACCTTTATTTTCTTTTAATTATTTTCGGAAACTATAATTATTACAACAATGTTTTTTAGGTATATGTTTACTAAAAATATCTCTCTTTATGAGTAGCTTAAGCACTATGCTAAATTTTAAATGACATGAAATAAATGGGTCTGTTTAGATAGAAAATCACCGTTAGAAGAATCAAATAAATAAATATTATTTAGTATTTATGAAATATTATACATATTTATTATTAATAATAAATAAAAAAAAACAACTAATATAAAAAATTATTTAAAAAAAAGAAATGAAAATATATATTACACAAACGAAAATATAATTTCAATACATATAAAAAAATTTCAATAGGTTTAAATAATAAATCCAAAGATTTTAAGAAAAATGTTTTTACAATCAATAATGAAAAAATAATAATTGAAAATGTATATGTATAGCTTAAATGATTGATTATACAAAATGATTATCGAGATCAAAACAAAAAAGAAACAAAATCAAGCAATAATATTATCAAAAATTTATATCTATTTGTTGAACTTAATTATTTTTTTTGAAATTTTTTTATCTAATCATTCTGTATTTTAAATAAGTTAGATGATATAATTATACATTTCAATTATTATTAGAGTCAAATGTATAATAAAGTATGAATAATAATAATAATAATAATAAAGCACCAGATAAAAAACTACCATTTCTTTCATTCATAAATTAATTATATACAATTGATAAATGCGTAAAATTAAAGACTAGAAACAAAGAGTTGGTTGTATAAATTCGTATAAATCCCTAATAAAAAGAGAACAAAACAGTACGAAGTAAATTATAGTAAATATATAGAAAAACAATTCCTGAATAAACAAGATTTTTATCGTAAACAAGAGATTAAAGAAATTAAATCAACAATTTCAAAACAATTTTCTTTTTTCAAAATTAACTTCCTTAAGTTTAAAATTGATATCAATTTATTTATTTAATTCTAATATATATTGTAAATATGTAATTAATTTACATTTTTTTACAAAATAAGTACAATGAACATCATTCATATAACAGAAAACAAATTCAATTTTTTTTATAATCTACAAGTATAATGAACTTAAGAATAAATTAAATTTTAGGTTTGATATTTCTTTTTAAAATTTAATATCAATTGATTCCAAAAATTTTATTTCAAACAAAAAAATCTATTTCTTTAATGTGAAACTATCTCATTGTTTTTAATATTAAGTTTCATTAGCTAGAATTTGAATATATATTTATAACATACATAAAGCATTCAATGAGATATACATTGAAAATAATTTACTGTTCAATTTTTTTTTATTTTTTATTTTATTTTTTTGTTTTTTTTTTTATACTTTTCTTTTTTGTGAATTTTAAAATAAAACCAAGTTTTTTTTAAGATATATATATATATATATATATAATTTTCAAATATGTTTTATTTATATTTGAAGAAATTTTAAATATATTTAAAATATATTTTTTTACTAAAATTGGAGAGGTGAAGATGAGATTGAAAAATCAGGACGATCACCAGAAGCGATATTTTTTGAGGGCATCATTGCCAAGATCGACAACAAGTACATGTTGATTTTTTGTGGTGGCTACGCCACTCGGACGTTTTAAACGTGAGGTATTTGAATCGAGTTCAGTGAGAAGTTGACCATCCTCGAGGCGAAGCACGTGGACACACTGACGAGATTTATCCGAACGCGAGGCAATAATTAAAGTTTCCGCTGGTGCACCAGCACTAGCGGGAACCTCGCATACGCACACTCCGCAATATCGTCCACGTCCTAAAATCAAAAAATAAAATTCAAATAAATATTATTATTGTAATAAATATAAGTGTTAAAAAGTTTACTTAATCTACAAATTGTAATTGTTTTATAAATTTAATATATAACATAACCGAGGCAGACTTGAATCTTTTTATAATTAATAAAAAGGACAATATAGGATATGCAGTATAGTAAATGATTTGCAGGATAAAAACTTTTTAAAAAGTTAAATTAAGCCTAAAGCTTATCAAAAAAGCCATATCTTGAAAAAGTCCCTGTATAACTTCCAATAATTACAACTATTTGTATTTATATTGTAATCTGCATTAACCAATAAACAAAACATTCTCATAATTTTATTAATTTTTAATAAATGCAATTAAATGTTAATAATAATAAATATATTTTTAATTAATATTAACCTTTGCCTTCTGGGTAGAGTTCCCGAATAAAATCACCCTTTGGAGAAAATACTTGAATTCTTGAATCAGCTACGATAATTTCAGATTGAGGACCAACAGTAACTGCATTCAAATGATTAAAACATCCTTTGCCTGCTCCTTTCTTTCCAACCTAGAGAATAGAATAGATCACAATATTAAATTATACAATCATAAAGAAAATATTACAATTCTTTCACAATAGTGTACATGCAAAAAAAAAATAGAATATAGAAATTTTAAAAATTTTTAATTAAAAAGGTTTGTATTTTTACAGTTTTCATTGATAACAAATAATTTTAAATTTAAATATAATGAATACTAAAATAAATATATTATTAATAATAATAAAAACTCAAAAATATTTATTTTCTATATTTTTCGATATAAATCAAGAAAAAAAGATTTTAAAAAGACTTGTACATAAATAACTGAAAATATTTTATAAAAATAATTATCTAATAATTATTATTTTATTATTCTATTATATATATTAATAAATAAATGTTTATTTTTAAAATCTTTATAATGATGAGAAAAAATGAATTGACATTAATGGGCGTGGATTTTATTTAAATTAAAAATAAAAATTATTAATTTACCTGAAATAAGTACTTTCCCTGCTGATCAAAAACAATAACACAACTAAGTCCGTTGTCGGCGACTAAAATATGTCCATAGGCGGGATCAACAGCAACATCAATAGGCTCTTGTAAAATATTATGAGTAAATGAATAGATTGTATTACCATCTTCTTTTGAAAGCCGAGTAATTAATTTTGTTCGCCAATTAACAACCACTAATTCATCTTGAGCAAATGCAATCCCAGTACAAGAGCGGCCTAAAAAATAATAAATATTAATATTATAAGAAAATATGATTGATTTACATTTTTATACCATTATTTTATTTTATTTTTTTTTATTCATGAAAAAACCTTATTTCAATTTCTTATTAATAGTAGATAAATAAGGAGAGATTGCAGGAGGGACAGTATGTGATAATATTTATTCAAGTAATAGTATTTCAATAAACATAGGACTTTGTAGCCCCATTTAAGGTATATATGTACATATATAATATTAATATCTACTATATTAAATTACTATATTGTTACTACTAACTGCTCTTTGTAAAGTGACCTATCTCTCAATCAATTTGATTAATTAATGATTTTTTGTTAATATCAACTAGTGTTTTTAATAAAATATTTATTTGAAATATATATATTTACGTCAAAGCATAAATAAATATCAATATAATATTTAGAATATAAAAATATTATAAATTATGTATATTAATAAATATATACGTGGGCCATTCAATAAGTAAAGAGACAAATAGTTATAACTCAAAAACCGTTTATTTGATCCTTACAAAATTCAGGCTATTTTTATGATAATCACCCTCATAGTTATGCACTTGTCATATCTTTTTTGCAGATTCTTAATTCCCTTAGCGAAGAATTCTTTCGATTTACCCCAAGCCTCTCTTGCATCGCTTTCTTAATTTCATCATTGTTAGCAAATCTAATTCCACGAAGGGCGTTTATGAGTGGTCCAAACAGGTAAAAATCAGATGGAGCGAGATCGGGACAGTAGGCAGGATGAGGTAAGACCTCGCAATCCAATTTTTGAAGCTTATCACGCGTCAGCTTAAGAAGCTGCAAGAAAGATGGGACAAGTGCACATCTGCGGGGACGATTATGTTGAATAATAGCTTCATTTTTGTAAGAATCAAATAAATCGTTTTCGAGCTATACCTATTTGTCTCTTTGCTTATTGAATGGTCCTCGTGTTTATATATATATTATTCACTCTAAAAATATAATTTATATTTTTTATTTTCAATTAATAATTTATCATTTAATAAAAATGTAATGAGATGTTTTTATAATGGATACCTGCAAGAGCGTCATTATCCAAATGTCCAACACATTTTAATGTTTCCGCATCTAATATTTTAATTCTTGAATTGCCGGTATCAAGTATATAAGCAAAACCTTCTTCAGGATCAAGAGCTACCCCAACTGGTTGTAAGAGATGTTCCTTGTCAGAACCTCGCCCTCCAAAAGTTGAAATTGGATTATTATGTTCAGTGACCTAAAAAAGTTAAATAAATAATTATCAACCAGGTCTATATAATAGATTATTATAAATTGTAAATATAATTTAAAAGATACTTATTAAAAATAAAGATAATTTAATTATTATAATTATACATCTATAGATTTTTCTTTTTCTTTTATAAATTTATTATAAAAAAATAATTGAAAAAATAGATGTAAGAAATTGTAAATAATAATTTATGATTTAAATTTCAATTGGCCGTAGAATATACAATAGTAATTAAATAATACATGTAGAAAACAAATTAATCAAATTTAGAAATTTTATTTTAATGTTTTTATCTAACTACTATAATTGAACATTTTCAAACCAAATCAATTGAAACAATTAACGTTTATATATATTTAAACTAATATAAATAAATTAATAATCATGTAGCAACAATTTTCACAAAGAGTATTACATATTATTAAATATAAAGAAAAATAATTGAATTCTTTGCCTCGGAATTCATTCATTAAATTTTTTTATGTATTTATATTATATTTATGTTTAGAATTTCAAAATATATTCAACTAGTGTATACAAAAGTAAAAGTAATTTTTATTTAATCTTTTTATGAATATTTTATATATTTTTATATTATTTAAATCTAAGTAGATAAGTATACCTATTTATTTAAAGAGATAAATATAAAATAATAAATATGTGTAAAATTGAAATGAAAAAAATTTATAACTAAGACACAAATCAATTATAAAATATATGGATATGTGATTTAAAAATTTTAAATTATGCATAAGAATAAAAATTATTTTATAAAAAATTAAAATTATAATAGATAAATAAAATATTTTTCAAATACATCGAATGTATGATATTTAAATTAAGAATATTTAAAAAAAAATTTTTTTTTAATTTTTCACAATAAAATAAAATCTCTTTACGAGTTCTTTAAATAATTAATTTCAGGATATTGGTTTTATGTTCATTCAAGAAAAATAATTATTTCCCTTTTTGTAAATATTTAACAAGCGATTACGAAAAAATCACCTCAAATATTAATGGAGAATCTCGAACAGGTCGGTCAAATATCGTTGCTTGAAGTAAATATCGGCCTGGTTTCCTTGTACGGAATCGTATTAAATAACTTCCATCCTCTCGATCGAGTACTTCCGTTGGAAGAAGTTCCTCTTTGTCTTCTTGTCGAAGAGTGACAAGAAGAGGATCGCCGCCAGTGCTTCTTGGTTGTCCGTGATAATCTAACGTGGAGAGACGTGCTTCCGCAGAAATTCCAGCGATTGGTGTGTCTTCCAATTGCAACGTGCAAAGGGAAGGAAATGTTGTGCTTGTTCGAACTTTACCGAGTTGAGCCACTGCAAGTTCAATGGCACGTAGCAATTCTCCGGGATCTGTTGACTGATCGGTAGGCGTTGTTTGTGTGCTCGGATGTGGTTCCCAACATAAAAATGCGTTCTCCCGGGGTTCACTTAAAGTTACGGCAGCGTCTAATTTCTCGCCAAGGGAACTGATTCGTTGTGTAATATTTCGAACTTCCACTTGATATTGCAACCCTTGACATTCGCGCTCCACCTAAACAATAGAACAATAGAACAATGAATAGATTTACATTTCTTCTATCAATAAAAATAGATGCACGTGTAAGACTAAAATAAAATTTTAAAGAAATTAGAATCTAAAAAAGCCAGTCTTCATTTTTATCTATTAATTGCAATTGCAAAATATGTAAGTTTTGAATCCTAGTTATCAAGTTCTTCTAAATAAAGAAACTATCACTATGATACATAACTACACTTGAATTATTATTTTATAATTTTAAAAGAAAAATAATATTATAGACATCAAACAAAATCTTTTATATTTGGTTTGTTAATTAGATACAACACAATAGTTGTGTTTTTTGTTTTTTTTTTGTATTTTTTTACATTATTTAGACTGATTGAATTTAATTTGCTCTTAAATCTTGGTTGAAATTGCTTTGTATTGCTTTCAAAAGTCGTTTACAAACAAGTTTCGTTCTTTATTCATTTGACTATTCATTTAATTAAATGAACAAAGGGGTTAATTAAATCACCTTATCTTTTTCAGCGTCTATCAATGCTAGTTGTTCCTCAAGAACTTTTTTTTTGGCTTCAGTGGCAAGATTGACTTCGTGCCGTACAGCCCGACGACGAGCCTCGACTAGTGCTTGAACTTGTTCAAAAGAACGATCCACTTGCTCCAGACATCGATCTCGGGCCTGGTTTAATCGATTCAGTTCTCCACGGACGCTATCTTGAGCTTGACCAAGCTATGTACAAAAAAAAAAATTATAGAAATATTTTATAAATAATATATATATATATATATATATATATATTATAAATTTAAAAGAATAGAAAAGTCTCTGGCTTATAGACTTATATCTGCGGCCAAAACTCTGTTGCCGTCTAAGAGGAGTAGAGGTGTTGTATGATTAGTACAACACATCTTCTCTGGTGTCTTACTTATAGGGATATATCAATGTAAATTCTTTTAAGAGGAAATTTTATAATTTATTTATATAATTTAAATACTTATGTACTATTCAGAGAATTAAAATTTTTTGATATAATTTATGGTTGTTAATTTTTATTTTATTGAGAGCTAAGTATAAATAATTATTAATTATTTTTTTATAGAAGAATGGAGCTTGATATTTCCTAATCTAAAAAATTCAATTTATTGAGATATAATTTTGTTTAAAATAATCCAACTATAAAATTAATAGGAATATAAATGTATTTATTATCAGCTGCAATCAACTATTTAAAGAATTTTTTCTAATCTACTCAATTTACTAGAATTTAAAAATTTCAAAATTTTATTTGAAAAAAATAATCAATTATAAAAAAAGTATTTAATTGAATTTTTTTCTTTTTTTAATGGTAGATTATTTATTAAATAGTGTAAAAAGAGTGAAAAATAAATAAATACCTTTGCTATACATTCGTTGGCTTTATAAAGAAGAATTTCGCTCATTCTTTTAATGGCAATACTAAAAGGAATGATTGTATGTTCAGCGGCAGAAACGGTTGAAGTGGAACCACCCCCTGGTGCTGACACTGAACTAGTTGAACCAGAAGTATTTCCCGTATGACTTCCACAAGTACAAACAGTACAGAAGACAGTATCACAAGTTTCACAAAAAAGCAGTTCCTAATATTTAATATTTAAAAGGATCAACAAAAAAAAATTAAAAGAATTGATCAAAAAAAAGATAGAAAAAATAGACATTTGATGGATTTACCTGATTGGAGTGGACGCTACATTTGGGTACGACCTCTCTTCGCTGTCGGGACATGAGATCGAGTAATTGATTGACAAGAAAGGATGGCGGTAATGCGGTGACGCCACCCCTTGGGATGGTAATCTGCTCTCGACAGATCGGACAACGAAACGTGCCAGGATCGCCGCCTCGCTGTTGAGTGGCGGCTGCGGCGATCCTCGTCAGACAGTGCAGACAGACAGTGTGCGAGCATGGCAGTAATTTAGGCGTATGTTCACTTCCATCGTAACCACCTGATAACACCAAATATATATATATATTTTTGGAAATTTTATTTGAAATTTTATGATAAAATAAAAAATATTCAAATGAAAGTTAAAAAAAATAAAACTAATAAAATAATTAATATAATAATAAAGGATCAATATGTTAATTAATATTATTAGTTAATATTAATAGTGAGAATAAAAACCCCCTGGAATTAGGCAACCAAACATTTTCATTTTTAATTTATTTATTACTCATTTATTTTTTTAATGATAAACTATTACTAAATATTAACATTAACAAAACTTTTATTATTTAATTAATTAATATTTAGATACTAATAATTAGAAAAATAAAAAATATTAATTAAAGATCAATTTATAATATAAATACCGAGATTTTTATAAAATAACTAACAAATATAAAACTTTTTCTATGGATGATCAAAACTACTTTATTTCAAATTATTGACCTATTGAATTTTTTATTTGCATGAATTTATATCTATAAAATATCATAATATAATATCTTAAATATATACAGCAAATATATAAATATATTTTTTTTTAAAGTCGATTCATTATTATAATTGTTTTACATATCTATATATTTTAAATAAATTAAATGGTTTGATAATATGTATTATATGTTAATGTAAATTAATAACAAATTATAGGTAATAATAGAATTAACAAATAAATAAATATTTTTTTTAAGAAAACATTTAGAAAGAAAAAATAAAATTAAATAAATTGAAAGAGGATATCACCAAAAACAAATGATAGTAAAATTTTATAGTTTTATAGTTTCAAATAAAATTATGCTAATATACTATATACTATTATAACTCAAAAGATATGAAGAATAAGTTTATTCACCTCTTCAAATATGTTCTGTTTATATCTTTTAAGGAAATTTAATTTATTCTATTTTTAATTATAATTAATCTCTAAAATCTCTCCCATAATCATATAATATAAAAGACAATTAAAAATATAATGTTCATTTGTTCCTGTATAACAGTTAGATTACTAGTCTTACTAAATGTTCAGTTATATTCTACATCAATATTTGTATATATAAATGTTATAAAATAATCCCAGGGCTCTTAAAAACGAAAAGATTCTCATTTAAATTAAAATTTTAATCTCTTTAAACATGACTTTTGGAAATAAATAATTTCTAATGAATTATAAATAAATAAAAGTTTTCAATTTCAAAGATAAATTTAAGGAATATTAATACAAGTCCAGATTTTATTATCTAAATATTATTATCAGTGGAAAAATATAATAATAATAAAGAACATTGTGGTGGAATTTGATGTGTGAAATTTATTTTGGAGAATAAATCTCAAAAATTGAGATCCTTACTGACATATATTTAAGTTTGATTTTCTATAAAATATCAAATAAAATTTAATTTAAAATATATTTGTAGGGAGAGCGATTGGGAAACGTTCTGTTGAAAGACCAAGGACGTGGTGTCTGGACAATGTAGGAAGGAAACGTTTAAGAGATGGGAGAAAATAGGAGTTGGATGAGTGTAGCTCAGGATAGGGATATTTGGAGGAATGTGGTTGCTGCGACCAAGAACTTTCGAATTCCGTTGAGGCACAGAGATAGATAGCTAAATAAAATTTAATTTATTAATTTACAAGATTTTTGATCAAATATACCATTTTGCCAGTATAATTTCTTTTAAACATTTCAAGAGCGTGTTTGTGTTAGTAATTTATAACATTTTAAACATAATACTAATTCAATGTTTTTTATTATCAAAAATAAAATACCGTATTTCATAGATAAAATAGTAAACATCTATCCCGGATGGTAAAGGACTTAACTCAGTTGAGATAAGGACCGTTAACATATACAGTATGATAAGATATGTAAAACATGTAATGAAACATTCTTGCATTTTAAATTTGCCAAGAATCGATAAATCGAATTAATGTACCTATGAATAAATTAGAAATGTTACAACCCACGAATATATTCAGTAAATAAAATGTAGCCATAGAAATATTTATTTATAAGTAAATTAATTAAATAAGAAACTTCTGCAATATATATTTTATATATATATTTTAAGAAATATTTATTATCGACCAGAATGGAATGTTGTTAGTAAGTTTAATAAACATATAAATATTTAAAATCCCACATGAAAAATATAAATAAATTTCTAGTTTTGATCTTGAAGAATTTTTTATTTTTGTGACTGGAAAAAATTTCATCTTTCTTGGTGTGTGTGTGTGGGGGGGGGGTATATACATACATTTACAATCACACACTAACCATTTTTATATATATATATATATATATATATCTTATTTATTTTTTCATTAGTAAAATTTCTTAGACTTAGATTCAAAATTTTCAAGTTATTAATGTAAAGAAACATTGAATGACCTTTCAGATAATTAAAAGACGTATTCAGATTCAGTCGGAAAGGTAAAGTATCTAGATTCTAGATAAATAGAATTTAAATAAAATTCAAACACTAAAGAAATAAACTAATATCGGATTCCATTGAAGTTTTGAAAATTTCTAAAATAAATAAAAAAAAATTTAAAAAAAAAACATTACTTATGAAAATAAAAAAATCATCAAATGTATCCGCCTAATTTGTTAATTATTGATTTATTTATTTTTTTGATTTCATCGATGTTAACAAGGATAATAAATATAAATGACACACAGTAAGCATTGATGAGAATTTATCCGCCTAAATCAAACATCCGGCGGGAAATCGAATAGAAAAGACATAAAGGGTTTGCTCCCGGGTGGGTCCAGAGTTCCATTGCATGCTAGTGAATAAGGAATAAGTGTGTTGAATATTTACATAGGCAGGTGCCGCAGGTGAGGAAGCTCTCGTTGAAATCCTCGTAGTTGATGGACACGGTCTCGACGAGGGTGGAGCTCATGTTGACCAGTCGAGAGCCCAGCCGTGTCCTGAACAAACAAAACAAAACCAACGTTTACACTCGGTTCATACTCAGGTCAGATTCCAAGAGATCCTAAGATGACTCAGTCAACCCGGGTAGAAATCAAACCAAAGGGGTTATCAACCAAAAGATCACAAGTGGGAAGGGAAATTATCTGCAAGAGTTCCAAGATTAAATGATGAGATAGTCATTGTGAGAATAATTAGCGGCCTTCTTTATACTCAAATAAAGTCAGTCTTCTTTATCGTCATTAAAACTATCAAATCTTATATTAAGAGTTTTAAATGTTAACAATTCATGTCCTAAAGGATGGACCGATTTAGTTATTAATTTTTTTTTTGTATTTATTGTTTCTAATAATTCTGAGAAGGATCTTGTTTTAAAATATATATATATATATATATTGTGAGAAAGTAGTTTAGAAATACAATCTATTATTTTAATACATTTTATATTACAAATTAGATAAGAAAAATGTAATTATTTATAAGTATTTAATTAAAAAAAAAAAATTATTCCATGGGACAACTTTTTCCTAATTGTGTCATAATTAAATAAATTTGAATGAGAAAATAATTAATATATTTAAATGTTAAAAATAAAAATTCAGTTTTAGGTATGATGTAGAGGCGCCACAGGGTGAGTTGGTAGCCTCACATTCTCGTGGCCCGGGTTCAAGTCTAGGGCCTGGTAAGGGGATTTCTCTAGCTGGGGTCTATGAGACGGACCCTACCCTGTTCTCCACCCATACAACTCCTATTTTCTCCCATCTCTATATTCATTCCTGCATTGTCCTCCCACCGGATGTTTCCCAATCGGTCTTCCCACAAATATGTTTTTCGTAAGTTTATTATTTATAAATATTTAATAATCGTTAATTTGATTAAACATGCAACTGCAACACATATAAAATTAATTTCCAAAATTAAATTTGGTGGGTAACACAAATTTACAAGGGTTCACATTATGACACAACCTTTGCTTTGAAGTTGTTTTATAGTAAATGAATAATTACTCAAAAACCAAGACTAGAGTTTTTTCATTATCAATATTATTTTAACATTTTTTGTAACAGAAGAGTTATTTAATTAAATAATATAAAAAAATATAGAAAAGGAGGAAATAATAAAAATAAAAAGTTTTTTGAAATGATACTTATAATTAAAAACAAACATAAAGACATTCTGATTTTATAAATGTTTAAAAAGAAATTTCTGTTACACAGGACATTTATATTTTAAATTCAATCTAAGTTTACCTCTTCCCCCTTTTCAAACAAGCCTTTCGGGACCTTATATTAAATATTTTACTACTCTTTGTGAAGTTTACATTTTGTAATTAAACATATGACTTATTAAAAAAATATCAACAATTTAAAAGGGGACGAACGAATTAAATTTGAAAATTAGAGTTAAATTTTATACTCAATCATAACATTTTAATGTAAATTAATTTTTGAAATTCTGAATAAGTAATCAAAAGTTTTAAATTAATTTAAAAAAAAATTAATTTTCCTTATTTTAAATAAAAAGTGAGTGTATCATTGTTTTTTTTTAAAAAAAAAGAAAAAATCTGAGAGACAAAATTAATTTAAAAAAAAGCTTACTCTCCCTTGTTATTTATTTAGCAAACGAATATAAAATAAAAACAACCCATTAAATGGCCATTTTATTCACTTGAAGCCGCTTCCTGTCATTTCTTTCCACATTTTTGTAAACCTCATGAATTTTAAGTACATCATTTTAAATAAAAACCAGTCTCTCGAAATGTATTGTTTATTTGTTTGTTTTTTGATAATACACCTAAATCCACTTACAAATGAAATTTAGTTTCGCCGTCTATGATTATAGCTCTTTCATGATGTGTAAGGATGATTATATGCCACAGCATTTTATGATAAATGTTCGAGATCTATAGCATGAAATACAAGATCCCATAATTTTCTTTATTTTATTAGGAAAATTTATAGTTAAGAAAGGGGAATATTTATCAATATAAATTGATCAATTGGAAAATTAGACAAGAGTGATTTATAAAAAAAAAAATGGTTCTCCAAAGAACTTATAATTTGAAAATAAATGTAATAAATCTTTATAATTTTAAGTATAATAATGCAAAATTGATGAAACAGTTTTTTGTCCATTGAGCTTGATTTTGAATTTTGGAGACCCGGTTTCTAGTCTCTCAGGCCTGGTAAAATAATTTCTTTCGAACTGGTGTCTATAAGAACGAGATCTACCCAGAGTAAGTGATCAAAAATGGGAAAAGTCTGATGAAATAAATCAAGATAAAAGTTGTTATGATCGGTTGTACCGATCGTACAACTTTACCCAGCTTGGGCGGCTACTTGATTATTGCTTTCATAGAATGTTCAAAAGACAGAATTTTTTTTATAGTTTTATCGTGATCAGATCATTTAATATAATGTTAAAGAATATTTTATAGTAATAAATTGTGTAGAGGAATATAAAATTAATAATTACAACAGAAGATTGATCTAATTTAACTTTTGATATGAACAGGCTAATTGTTTGCTAAATTTATCAAAGAATTGAAAAAAAATACAACTGGCAATAAGTATATCTATTTATAAAATAGTATATATATATATATATATAGATTAATGAAATGTTATTTGATAGGAAGTTGAAACATTGATATTTTAAAGATTCCAAGCAAAAGCTACTTGAATAAACGAGCGTTGCTCGTCACTCTTCTTAAATAGACGAATCAACAAATAAATGTCTGTGGGGATTCAAAAATGAAGGTTATTTATGCGCCTATTTCAATAGTGATGATGAAATTTAACTGCTCGATTGATACTCTTCAACTGGACGAGAGTTTTCCGGGTTCCCGATCCGGTTTACACACCTCCAAAATAAATATCCTGCAATTTTAAGATCTAAATAAAACAAAATGCATATATTGATATATTTTCACTCATACTATTATATAATAATATTTTTAAAATAATTTCAGTTTATTCAGTGATTCAGTTTAATTTATTCTTCTCATCTTTTCTAGATTTTCCTATTTACTTTTTAATAATTTACTTTTAACATTCAATTGATAGATTCAATTCTTTTTTCTTATGTCTTTTTATAAATAATAAATCAATAGGAAAATTAGTTTTAAAAATTTGGAAAAAAAAAATTGGAGCATGAAGAGACGAAAAGCTAATCCAAAAAACAAAATAAAACAAAATCAATATTTGCAGGATAAGATTTAGGTAGTTTAATATATAATTAAATAATTTTTTTTTTGTTTCAAAACATACATGATAATTTCTTTATAAGGAAATTTTAAAATCAAATTAAACCATATTTAAAATAGAGGTAAGATGATTAAGAAGATCTAGATCTCAAGTGTCAAGATGGATAATACTATAAACTTATTTTATGATATTTAAACAAACTGGGAAGATTAATTTTATTATTTTGGAATTTCATTGCTTTAACATTTTCGGTAGAATGGCTGTATGTCAAAATTTGATAAAATCTTTCTTTTATTACACACCTAAAATAACTAGTTACTCGTTTCTAGTAAAATACTTACTAATTTACTTGCCATGTATTATCTATCATTAAATTTGATCAAAGATGAAATAAGATAACAAAAAAAAACAACGTTTCTTGGACAATGAACTAGTAAATTTTTCTACTTTATCTATCTACTCTATCTTTAATATCGTAAAAAAAAGAGTTGTAAAAATCATTTATCTAACTTGGCTCGTTCTTTTAACGGAGAAATTTTAAGATAGAAACAAATGATAAATTTATCTTTAAATTTATATCCTGAAGCATTATTCATCCAAATTAATATTTTCTTTTTTTTAACTAATTTATTATTAACTTATCTATTAAGATTAATAAAATAAGTTTTTCTAAAATAATTAAAATTATTCTCTCATAATAAAAATATTAACTATTATTTTTATAAATTCATTTAATTCCAATTTAATTTCTACATTCTTATTTTTAAGATTCTTTCAGGAAAATTAATTCTTGATAAAAATAAATAATCCAATTTATTTAAAATTTGTACAAACTTATGATTAATTATATTATTTGAATAAAGAAAATTTCGCAAGTTTAATATTTAATACAAATTATCAAAAATTATAATTTATATAACTATATCATATATAAGGATATCGTAAAGCAGTGATTT
Organism: Labia minor; assembly: GCA_963082975.1. Lineage (NCBI taxonomy): Eukaryota > Metazoa > Arthropoda > Insecta > Dermaptera > Spongiphoridae > Labia > Labia minor. The sequence continues at coordinate 98,575,685 of OY720344.1, forward strand.
TCAATCGTTCTCAAAAGTTTTCTCCTTCTGGCGTCTGTAACGTAGTTCACCCAGTCTACGTGATTAAATTTGAAAACCTACTTGAAATAGTAAGAAGAAGATCAAGAAAGTTGAGAGGATCCGTTGTACTGATCATATACCTCTACCTCTGCTTAATCATCCACCAACTTTCATAAAATATTCAAAAGCGAGAGATTACTTATTCTACATAAAATTTTAAATTATATTCATTTATATAATTTATATATGATTCACAAATGTTTTAATAACATTTATTTTTCAATTCGCGCTATTATAAATTGGATTATTGTAAGTTATTATTACGCTCTTCTGTAAAAACTAAATTCACGTAAAGCTATTACGATAATTAATTTTCAAGTTTATAAATTTTGTTTATTATTATTAAGTATTATTATATTAATATTTTTTTTAAATAACATAATGCTATTAAAATTTTTATCTTACCGTTAAGCCCCTTTCTAGAATTTCGATTTATTTAAGTTATTTTTAATTTACATAAAATATCCAACATTTTTAAAGAGTAGACTTGGAAATATTAATACCTTTACTGAATCCAATATTGAAATATAGAATCTCCTTACAACCAACCAACAACCATTCATTAAAATAATTTTACATTATATCGTCATTTAAATCTAATTATGTTAAATTGAGATTATAATATACAAAATGTAATCCAGATTATCTGTTAATTTGATATTTAAATTCAATTTTATAAATTAGAATTTATAATTTAATAGATGCATAAGAATTGTTTTTATTATTATCATTTTAATAGAAGATATTATTATTTATTCAATTATGAATTATAAGTATAAATTTATAGGGCGTGTATTTGTCTTTATATCTTTAAATCTGACTTAGGGTATTCATTTTCTCTTCTCTTTTCTCTTTTTTAAATAAACCCTATTTTAGAAATTAATTATCCATTTTTAAGGTTTTTATTACTTTAAACCTTTTCTAATCATTATAGCCTACAACCACCTCTAAAAGGAGATTTAATAAAAATAATTATTTATATTTTTTTTTCCTCTCCATTTAATATAAATATTCCAAGTCATTCATTTTAATCTTCTTACAGGGAATGAAGCAATGGAAATGATTAGACTAATATGCAACAGGTGGACAATGAAAATGTATCTTTCCATCGGGGATGATTCTACACGAGAAAAAATGAAAAATTATTTATTCGCGCGTAAATTCATTTTTCAAATTATAATATATATTAAAATATATTTCACTGCAATAAATAGAAACTAATTACAACTGACATAGCATTATATTATTAAGATGTATGGTATGATGTTATATTAAATAATTTATATCTTTTGAAATGATAAAAATATTCATGTTAAAAACTTGTAGAATCATTTATAAAGACAAAAAATTAAAAAATGAAATTCATCAGACTGAAGGATTAAATAATTGAATAAATTGAGCATACTAGAATAGAATAAATGAATGAGATATATGTATAGTCCCTTTACAGTCACCAGATAAATGTTTCTTATTTATTTATTCTTAATAGTCTCTTTTTCGACCTCTAAACTGATATATCTAATTCAATATTGATGTCTTTATTTATAATAACCTTGACTTGTAAAATTTAAATTTTATTTATTTATTATAAATGAATGTTGATGACCTATTTATTTATGGACATTTTTTAATATTATGCACATATTTATTTATTTTTCATTATTGATATATATATGAAAACCACCTTTAATGGTTACACTTTTTTAAAAAATATTTGTGAATGATTAATTTCTTTCATAATATATTACAGTGTTGATAAATTTATTGAAACCTTTTTTTCTATTTTGTATCTATTTATTCATTTTGGTTTATTTTTCTTTTTAACTAGATCTGAAATCTAATTAAAATAGTTAATAAACAGAATATGCAATGTAAAATGACCTAGATGTCAATGAGTACTATTAATCATCATTAATAATAATAATAATAATAATAATTAAATTTTCATACAATATAATAAGAAATTCTTATCAAAATTTGACACTTCATTCATAAATTGTTATTCTTATTGCTTAAATATTTTTAGAAAAATAAATAAAAAAAAAATAAAACTGAGAAGATAGTTACTAAGGTTATTTTTCTGTCTAATATAAAATTTATTTTTTTTTTTTAAATTAAATTTTAGCTTATATTATTTTCGAAACTACTGAAAACCTATTCAAACATCTTTCCTTTTATCGGATTATTTCTTCCTTTACTAAATATAAATATAAATAATTTGTAGATCTTTTATTTACATAGTGAAGATATGTATAATGTGCAAAGATATTAATTTTTATGTTTCTGTTGCACTTTCCATTGATTTGAAAGGATCGGAAATGGATTCTAGTTGATCAATTATTATTAAAAATGTATTTCCATATCAGAGAATCGTGATTGATAGAAGGGACGTCCGAGTGATTGTTATTGTGGTCATGTCGTCCTCTCGGGCCTAATATGCTCGTCTTCCTGGAACGATAATGGAAACCCGGCGTATAATCCGCTTGAGCCAATTAACTAGTTACGATGAAAAGGAAGCCTTCGCCTTGGTGACTTCTCTAAGAAATAGAAACAGAACCGATATCAAATCTCTTTCCCGGAATATCAAGGCTACAAATTTTCATTTCAAAATTATATATTATGATTATAATTCATAAGTGATGAGACACCTCTTGTCACGACATGCAAAATGAATGGAGTGAATAACAAATAATAGATGAATAGACCTCAAAAGGATTAGGAATGAATAGGCAAACGCCTACAAATGTTGGATGAATAGTTATATTTATATAAGCATATATAACAATTCAACAAAATTAAATAAATTTTAATCTAGAATATAAATACTTTCAATATTCAAATTGTCCACAATACCTAATAAATAATCTAATTTATAATAATAAAACATATCTTTAATTTATTTAATGATGATGGGAAATCAATATATATATATAAATATTTTTTTTTTTTTGGAAAAAGATGATTTTATTATTCAGTTACCTTCGTTCCTACAGATTATACTATCGTCCAACCATTTTTATATTACGAATTATCTTTTTCCTGAATATAAACCTCAGTTTTGTATTCACCAGAACTAATTTTGTTTCCTGTGAGCATTGTATTGGGATCTATAAACAGTAAAATAATAACTAGGGGCCAGGTCTGGGGAATGTGATGGATGATGAACCAATTCATAACCCAAATCATCTAATTTCATATTGTTTAGAAAAAGAATAAAAATTACTTCACTAAAATTATACAAACTCATTACTTATTATCAGATTTAATTTTTCAAATAAATATTTAAAAAAAAAAAAAAAAAATATGGATATATTCTAGATTTTAATAGAGGCATCATTAATCTGACGTCCTACGGACCTATTATACGATATATGGCAAAATTGAGTTATTGTTATATTTATTTAATCTTGTTCTATGAATAATTATTGTATTATCTCTTTAATTTGAAAAATGATAAAATCAAAATACATAATGTATATAAAATATGATACAAGTGTTTTTTTTTTGGAAACATATTATTAAAAGTAAATCCCTCCTTTAGAATTAATTAATATAAACATAGATCAAGAGTTTGATTTTGAAAAACTAAATAGTACATGTGTCATAATCAATTAAAAAAATTGTAATATAAGTACTAAAAAACAAATTATAGAACTATGTATAAAGAATATTATTAAATGTCTAAAAAAATTAAATATTCTAGAGATTGTATGCTGACCTATGTCATTTTTATTATACCTATATATAAAATTTAAACCCTAAAAAACACTTGATTTGTCGTAGATTATATGTCGTATTGTATTTGTATGTTAGCTTTGTCTTCGAGTATTAAATTATATATTGAAAGGCTTTAATGAAAGTAATTAGCATTGTTATATAATAAATGACTAATCAAAATTTAATAAATTGTAAATAGTTCGAGTAATATAATTACTATGTAGGACTCAGTACAATAAACTATAAAAAAAATGATTGTAAGAATGTTCGAGATTTCTAATCATTATCACCCATCATAATTAAGATCTGTAGTCTGAGTATGAAACAATGAATGATCCAATCTATTCAAATGAAAAGAACTTCATTAAATATGTATCATTAATAAATATAAAACATCTGATAAAAGAGAGAGTGGGAGGAAAACATCATTCAAAAAATTAATAAATAACAATCATTTTCTCATTGTAAATACAGTAATTAACATATTAAGTAAAAATAAAATAATATTTAATTAATTAAAACAAAACCGCAAATTGAAAATTTTATTTTATTTTTTAAATAATATCTATAATATCTAATGAGTAATCCTAACATAAATAAAATCATGTCCAATTTTATATTTTAAAGATATGGTTGAAATGTTGAAAAAAACTAACATTAATATTAATTTTAATAGAATCATATATTATATACAAACATATGAAGGATAGCTAAATCTGCAATCAATTGAATTCAATAAAACCACTCCCTGATTGAGAGTCAAGTACAAAGTTAATTAAGAGACGAATTGGTTGCCTAGCTGCAGGCGTTTAGTTTGATACAAAAATTGTTTTAAGAAAAAAAAATTATTATAGATTATGAAATGTAAGCTACCAACCCAATGATATATTATATAATTTAAAAATTAAAAATATGCTTAAAATTTAATGTGTTAAAATTCATTTTACTTAAAATACATTTTTTTTAAAGTAAATTTATTATTAATATGTATTTCTATTATGTAATAAATATAGTATTTATCGTATAATATATGAATATAAATAAATTAAATAGAATTGAAGTTTTTTGAGCCAATGTTAATCGTATTAATTAAATACATCAATTAGAGCAAGTATAAATAAATACTCGAATTAAATATATATATTTGCAATATTGTTTTACTTTTTTAATTAATAAACTGGTGTGAAATTAATATTCAATTTTTATTTATGACATGAATAAAGAGAATCAAATTGAATTAAATTTATGTTATAATCATTTAAATCAAAAGCTTTTAGAATTATTAATTGAATAAATGATAATACTAATAAAAGTTTTTTTTCTTCTTTTAAACTAATTCTAACCGTGTATTTCAATTGCAAGAGCCCTAAAACATTGTGATTAATAAATATTTTGTATATAAAAAAAGAAATAATCCAAATAACTAATGTATATAAAAATAAATAAAAATATAATTTGTTTATTAATAAAATTTTAGAAAAAATAAATAAATAATTATTAAATTGAATCTATATTGATATAACTTAAAGTATTAATGGATGAATAGAAAAAAAAAACATGTCATGCTAAAAAAAAATTGACAAGCATTTAAAAAATATCGATAATGGTGTGTATTAAGGCTTTTAGTGCTATTGTATATATAGATATAAGTAAAGTGTCAATCAATGCGATTACACTTTCGTTGTTCTACATTTGACATGACAAGCGTACAAGCATAAATAGTAAATCCCATCCAAGATAGAAGACAGATGATAGGTGTGGGATCAGGTCGTCGAACAAGAAGCGGTCTCGTTTGTTCCATCTTCAAGGTCAAGGCCGAGTAACCTGATTTAAGTCATATCGGTTTTCTGGGTAGAAAGGGGGTTGGAGAAATGACAGTAAGACATAAGAGGAGGGAAAAAATCGGAAAGCGTGTGATTTGAACGACATGTGTTAACATTTCAAGCATGGTTATTAAAATATAAGAAAGTTGAGTTGAGTTTGAGCGGTTAATCATAAGAAAGGATGAATGGCAATTTACCCATTAGACTGGATCGTCATTCACACCTGTTGTATTATTCCTTATTAATCAATTACCAAATGTTAGATTTTATTATTAATTCATTAAATATATAAAGTAAAGTATATTTAAATAAATATGATGCATTTAAAGTACAGACTAGCAAAATATTTTGTTGAAAAATTCAAAATTGTTGCTTAAATTTTTTATATATATTTTTACTATCTCGCCAGAGATAGTATTGCGATCACGAAAATTTTCGATGTTGAGATTTTGATGTTTTTATACGTTTTAAAGATTCCTGAATCATTTTCACTAAGGTTGAGAAAAATGTCTGTGGGCGGGTATGTGTGTGTGTATGTATGTAAACAAGATTACGCAACACGGGTTGAGCTAGAATCATGAAATTTGGTATACGGGCATTATTCAAAATTCGTAGTTTTCTATCAACTTTTGAGAAATGTAGCTCAACCGGAAGAGGGTCATTACCTACAACGTTTTGATTTTTTTCTTCTAAAGTGACCGTAAAAATAAAGATATATGTTTGATAATTTTTCATATGATTAAAGATTGTATAAAACTGATATATATAGAATTTCAGCTTGATTGAATCCCTGAAAGTACCAGAATTAATTTTTTAACACTGCAAATCTCACGCCCCAACACGTGCCATGGTGCCATCAATAAAAAGCCAAACATGCGCTGGTTTAATATTTATTATTTATTAATTTTAATTTAATTAAATTTAATTTAAATATAATATATTATGTTATTTAATCCAATTCAAATTGCGAGATAGTCGAGTGGAGACACTCCAGCTAATTTTATGTAATTTTAACAAAATTTAGTATGCAATTTTAATAAAAACCTCTGGTTTTTGGACTTCCTATGGAAAACCTGTTGATGCCCAAATTAGGCAGAGGTGTTATATGATCAGTACAACGGATCTATTTAAGTTTTATCATGATTTTTTGATCGTATGCAGTTATTTCATATTAGTATTACTAGATTTAATAATGTACACAAGGTAGAGCCAAACTATAAAGAAATTCCCAAAAGGAAAGTCAAGTGTGTTGCTCCTCAAGACTGAGTAGCGTCTTTTCAATAACTGAAAAAATTAGAATACTACAGGGTTATCATACTGTAGTTTTTATCATTGAATTCTTTGGGGATTTCCAATTATCTACTTATGAATAATAATTATTAAATTGAGATTAACAGTAATTTTATTAATAATAATGATAGGTTACCTAATGATTATAATGTATAATTTTGATTCAAATGATTTATAGTTTGCATTAATTTTATTATTAGTATTTATTATTTTTTATCTTATAACATCCCTTTTTCTTTCCTTTATATATATAATTATATATTAATTATTTTTTTAGTATTATAAAGTTACCGTAACTTTCCTGTCATTAAAAAAATGATGTACCAAATTTCAAAGAATTTTTTTACAAGGCTTAATAAGCAAAAAGAAACTATTATTACTATATTAAAATTAATTAGAAATCAATTAGAAAATAGTACTTAAATAGTTCGTACATAATAAATCTAAAAAAATTATATTATTTTATTTATTAATTAATATTTATAAATTAGCCATAAAATTAAATATGTCCGAAGGAAAGTTTAAGGAAACGATTATAAAAATAAAATATATTTTCTAGTGGTAAAAGACAATATAATATTAATTGCTAGTAACCGTAAAATTTGCAATATAAAAAAGTAGGTATAATATATCTTTCTTAAACTAAAATTAGATAAATATAGATATATATTCAAAGATTAAAAATTGCTCTTTCTTGCATGAAGGGGAAAAAATTGAATCTTTTTTTAATATTGGATACCGTAGCCAGTTTTTTGATTTAGTGATAGCCCGGAAGGTATGCAACAGCAGCATTCAAAGTGAAAGGAGTGAGAAGGCAGGTACGCCCACGCATTTGAGACACGCCTTTAACATTTGTTTTGGGGTCCTTATACTTATATAGACCAGTTATAACTTGATCTGTGAAATTTATCACATTCCACATTCAAAGAAAATGAATAAATAAGGGAATTCCTTGTAGAAAAGAAAGTTATAGGTATATAACACAAATTGAAATATTGAATAAAATGAAAAAAATCACACCTTAGTTATTTTATTTCTTAAGATTAATTTATTTTTATTTTTTTATTTTTAAGACTGAAATCAAAACAAAAAGCAAATATAATTTGAATAATTTAACTTAATAATTAATATTTTTACTATTATTATAATTGATCAAGTTTAGTGGTTCAATACTATTTCTTAGAGAAGTGATTGTCAACCAGTATTCCAGATTTCTGATACAATTTTGTTTTTATTTAGATAAAAACTTACAAAAATTAAAACTGTAAACTACTTGATTTGATACAAAAAAGTTCCTTCTTCAGTATTCATCTTACAATTTCAAATAGGTTTTATTTTAAGTTTTAATTCACTAATAATTCAAAACAATAGTTTTTCTTTGATATTATTTTCTTGATTAAAAAAATGTTCCAGGATCTTGGTGGTGATGATAATTATTTTGGTATTATTTTTATTCAAGTTTGTTTGTGTAATTTCACAAATTTTTGTTCAATTTTATTTTTAGTATTTATTGATATTGTCTCTTTTAATGAATTAATATATATTTTTTTTTGTTTTTTTATAAGTTACAATGTTTAAATAAAACATGATTATATTTATTAAACTTGCTAATGAGAAATTAATAAAATTTCGTTCCGGATTAAACAAAATTATTTCATGATTCAGGAAAGTTGGGTAAATACTAACAGTGTGAAGAGATTAATAATTGATAGAAAGAGGAACAATCAGGCAATGAAATTAAGACTCACAAAAAATGTTAAATCTTAATTAAATTTTAAGTTGTTCTCAATTCTTGGATGAAACTATTTTTCTTTAAATATTTATTCATTAGAAATTGACAAATTTAAGATTGGGCTGTTTTTTTATTCTTAGAAATAAATTAATTAATTAAATTTATTTTTATTAAACACTATGAGTAGACCATGTAGGGAGTAATATGAGTAGGGTTGCCAACTCTCTATAAAGTTCCAAAAAAGGACACCCTTAAAAAATTTGGTACCCTTACAATTAGGGTAGTCGAGAGTATTTAAAAAAGGACTGTCCTTTCCAAAAAAGGCCTTGGCAACATTTTACTTATTTTTTGTTTTTGTTTTTTTTTTTTGGAACCATATTGAAAAAATTTTGTTAAAAAAGGACAAAAGGCGTCCTTCCCCAGTTTAAGAAAGGACAAGGACAATGTTAAAAAAGGACTGTCCTTCCCAAAAAAGGTCAGTTGGCAACCCTAAACATGAGGGAGATGGAAGAGAGTGAGAGTTGGTAGCTTAGAAAATAGACGTTTGGATTAGTGTCGACACTGCGGTCAAAAACATTCGCGTTCCCTAGAGCTATAGAGAGAGATTTTTTTTTATTATTGTTTTACAATCCCTTTAAGTATTATGAAATTTTAAATATATGTTAATAAGGGAATAGATAACGAATGAATAATAAAATATAATTGAAATAAATAAATAAAATAAAATCTTATGTAGTAAAAGAAAAATATAATTTAAATTTTATATATATTTATATATATATATATATATATATATATATATATATATTCTAAAAAAAAATAATAGATAAAGAATTAGAAATGTATAAAAATATTCATATAAACTTAATATCCTATAATTTAAAATATTATATGTTAATTTAATATTTAATCATAAATTAGGAACTCTATTTGTAAATAATAATGTCACAATGAAAGAATGCATATGCAATGAAATATGGTTGTTTACAAACGCACCAACCATCAATAAAGAAAATATTTGTTTTTTTCATTCATTTGAATTCTCCTTTTTAGAGAGAAAAAAAAGATGTATAAAATCCTGGTTCAAGTTTCAATAAAATAAAGAAAAATATCAGTATATTTGTATGAGATCAAGTAATTTTTTAAGTGAAACGTTGAAAAAAGAGCTTGAATGGAAAATAAGAAGATCATATTACTTTTAAATGAAAATTTAGTGATCAATATTAAACGAGATTTACTCCCATCAATTTCTGAATGTATAATAGGATAGTTATATTATTAATGACAATATCTTTGCGCAATAGATATAAATCAAAACGGAAAGGACGATTATTAAGCATAAAATGAACATTAAATGGAAATGTCAATCTGACATTTTAGGTCATATTCTAATTTTGAATTTTAATGGAGATATTATTAAAAAGGTTAATTTATTATATTTAGATAAAAAAAAATCTGGAGTGTCTCTACTCGACTAATTTGGATTAATTAACATATAATATATTTAAATTAAATTTAATTAATTATATTTTAATTATAAATTAAAATTAATAAATAATATTTATTAAACCAGCGCGTGTTTGGCTCTTTGTTCATGGCACCACGTCACGTGCTGGCGCGTGATTGGCAGAAAACGGGTTAAAAAATTTAAAAAATTAATTCCGGTACTTTCAGCGATTCAATAAAGCTGAAATTCTATATATAGCAGTTTTATACAATTTTTAATCATGTGAAAAACTATCAAACATATATCTTTATTTTTACGGTCAGTTTAGAGGGAAAAAAATGAAAACGTAGTAGGTAATGATCTTCTTCCGAAAGAGCTACATTTCTCCAAAGTTGTTAGAAAACTAGGAATTTTGAATAATGCCCGTGTACCAAATTTCATGATTCTAGCTTAAAATATTTTTGCGTAATCTTGTCTAAATACACACACACGTACACACACAGACAGACATTTTTCTCAACCTTAGTGAAAATGACTCAGGGAACTTCAAAACGTATAAAAACATCGAAAATTTTGAAATTAATTATCGTATAGTGAACGAAAATGTTATCGATTTATAGAATTAAATGATAAAAAGATAAATATATTTCGAGAAAAATTTAATTGGAAAAAAAAGAACAGGTGGGAAAGAAATTAATAATGATTTCTATTTGTTTTAATATCATTTTGTTATTTGTTTATTATTATAATATAAAAAAATATCATTGACTTAGTTTAGATATTCATTTTCAGTAGACTTAATACTGCAGTGCTTGTTAGAATATAACTTAGAGTAGCAGTAACAGTAAGCTTTCGCAACGCCCTCGACGTTATAGATTTTGTCATCACTTGGTGCTGTCATTGCTGCCGGTAGTGAAGTGAGGTAGAAGCAGTACATGTGACGTCACTCATGGAACATTTATTATGTCTTGATTCGGAAAAGATAAAGTAATATTTACTTTATATCAAACATATAAAAATAATAATATTAATATTAGCTAATAATAAAATGTCTTTCTAACTTTAATCTTAAAGTTCTATAAATTCTTTAACTTAAGAGTTTTAAGGTTTTATTTTTTTTATATATCTATTTTTCTCTATGGTAATACTAATACTAATACTACTTTAACATTCGTTAAAGACAACAGCAGCAACATTTTTATTATCTGACCAGAGATAGTATTGCGATCACGAAAATTTTCGATGTCGAGATTTTGATGTTTTTATACGTTTTGAAGGTCCATGAGTCATTTTCACTAAGGTTGAGAAAAATGTCTGTTTCTGTCAGTCTCTGTGTGTAAATGTAGACAAGATTAAGCAAAAACGGTTTGAGCTAGAATAATGAAATTTGGTACACGGGTATTATTCAAATTCGTAATTTTTTTTATCAACTTTTGAGAAATGTAGTTCATTCGGAAAAGGACCATTACCTATCACGTTTTCATTTTTTTTCCTCCAAACTGACCGTAAAAATAAAGATAAATGTTTTATAGTTTTTCACAGGATTAAAAATTGTATAAAACTTCTATATATAGAATTTCAGCTTGAATCGCTGAAAGTACCGGAATTAATTTTTTAAATTTTTTAACATGTTGACTGCTAATCACGCGCTAGCACGTGACGTGGAGTTATCAACAAAGAGCCAAACACACGCTGGTTTAATAAATATTATTTATTAATTTTAATTTATAATTTATATATAATTAATTAAATTTAATTTAAATATAATAGCCAATTCAAATTTCAGATTTTTATTTTTTTATCGTCATAAAGGCAATTTAAAATTGAAACACTGTCATTATGTTGCTAAATTTGTGGAAGAAAAAAATAAATATTATATTTTTTAATGGATAAAAGAATAAACTGAGAACAAGATTAAGGATTATTGATATAAAGTTTAATTTTTAGAATATTAGTTTATCTTTGAGCAATTTATAAATTGTAAAATAAATGAATGATTTGATAATTAATTTTTTTTTAATATATAATACATTCAAATATATAATGGTCAGCAAATCTATAATTTAATTTGTTGAAAAATTTATAAAAATTTCTGATAAGCATTTAAAGAATCAATCTTCTGATGTGTTTTTCACCAATACTCGAATATAAACATTAATAGGTTTATTTTGATTGATGATATTAGAAATATTCTAAAAAATTATGAATTAAAGAACTTTCCTTAGACTTTAGTTGACTTTTGTAGATATTTTAAAGAAAATTTTATATAATTTCTATAATATAAAATTAACAATAAAAATATTTATTTTACATATTTCACACACAAGCTGCTCCCAACCCACAAAATACTTATATTTATCTTATATTATAACGCAATAAATCTAAATGAGAACTGGTTAAGGAGGAAAGAGGAATTGGTAACATTTTAATTAAATAGTTCCCTTTTTATAATAAAAAACAACCCAGGGAATTCATTACGAATTAATGATCTAAAACAGGGATGAGCAACCCGCGGCCCGCGGGCCGCATGCGGCCCTTTAAATATTTTTCTGCGGCCCGCCGAGCATTTCTAAAATAAAATTTTATTATTCGTCTCGATTATTTATAAACAATAATAATTTGTTATTTATTATAATGTTAATAAATATTTTTAATATATTTTTTATTAATAATAATAATTTGTTATTTATTAATTTTTCTCCCATCAATAAATTAATTCTTCTTCTTCTTCTTCTATTTTAGGCCTAAGGCCTGTTCTTCTTCACTATCCTCAGGTCTTTTTTGGGAGGAGTACGCCCAGCAGTCAGCCCATTTTTTCGGTGGCTTGGTCTCTTGTGTTGCTGGCCTTCCATCCCGGGCTATATTCTCAAGAGCCCTTCCGCGTTGGCTCTTCCTACGTGTTCGTTCCATTTTTACGGCGAATCTTAACCCATTTGCCGTAATAGGTTCGTTGCCGTGTCGTCAATGTGTTAATCATTCCAATTTTCGAGGCTGTGTGTGGTTCTTTGAGCAATTGTGATTTGCGTCTCTTGAGAAGATTGCTAGTCTCATCTCCGAGACGTGGATGTTCTTAGTTAAGTCGAAGCCCCCCAACACGACCCATGGTGGGGCTTGCCGGAGGCAGCTGATGTTAAATTAAATTGAAAATTTTTGTTCTTAGTTGGAATCGAACTCCGACTTCTTGCGTGGAAAGTTGGTATCCTACGCTCTCGGCTACCCTGCCTCCAATAAATTAATTATAATGTTAATTTAAAAATTATTTATTTGGATATAAAACTAACATTTTTGAAAAAAGCATATTTGATTTCTGTAATGCTAATTTTATATCTCAATAAATAATTTTTAAATTCCAAATATTCATTCAAAAAAAATTTAAAAATGCCTTCCTCGTCGGTCGGGAAAAACGCTCACACATGCCCACCCTGCCTGCCAGCACTGCCAGCACTAGTAACGAAAAAAAATAGCATTGAATGTATAGCTCTGTGTATGGATGCTCTGTGACTCAGTATCAGACTTGTGAGCTGTTAACTGACTAATTTTTGGGTTTCTTGAAAGACGTGAGTGCAATATTATTATCAAAAAGGTAATATCATATTAGATTTTTTTCATTAAATTAATTAATAATAAAATAATTTTTAATCCCTAATAGCATGTCGAAAAAGCAAACAAAAATACGGAAAATTGCGGATGAACACAGGATTTTCCAATAAAAGTGGAAATTTTATTATTTTCTTAAAGACGTTAAAGATAAAGCTGTATGCTTATTATGCTCAGAGACTGTGTCTTCATTAAAATAATATAACATAAAAAGACATTACGATACAAAACATGAAGATAAATATAAAAACTTAACCGGACAACTCCGCATAGATAAGGTTAATCAAGAGGAAAAAATCTTGAGAAACCAACAGACTATTTTTAAAAATCAAGATAATTTATCAAATACGGTAGTAAAGGCTAGTTTTGTTGTCAGTCAAATACTGGCAAAAAAATGAAACCCTTTGCAGATGGAGAGATGATAAAAGAATGTCTGACTGTTGTTGCAGAAATAGCATTTCCTGATAAAATAAATATTATTTCAAACATTAGTTTATCAAGATTCACCATTGCAAGGAGAATCGACGACTTGTCCGAGAACATAGCTACAACGCTTCGTGAAAAATTCGAATACTGTTCTTTGGCACTTGAATAGAGCTGCGACACTAGCGATACAGCACAACTTGCTATATTTTTACGTGGTATTGACACTAAATTTAATATTACTGAAGAATTGTGTTCACTGGTTCCAATGCAATGGACTACAACCGGCAAAGACCTGTATGATGAACTAAAGTCGGTGTTGGAAAAATTTTCTATTTTATTAGAGAAGATTATTGGTATATCAACAGATGGAGCACCAGCAATGTCAAGCATGTATGTATGAGTATCGGGAAGGCTATTTCAAGACATTAAGAAGGCCACAGGAAGAGAAATATTCATTAACCACAGTATAATTCATCAGGAAAGTTTGTGTGCGAAAAGATTGAATTTTCCAAATGTCACAGTACCAATAATTAAATTAATCAATTTTATAAAGTCGCGCGGGTTAAATCACCGTGAATTTAAAGAATTCCTGAACAATTTAGAAACTGAATATGGCGACGTGGTTTTCAATACCGAAGTACGTTGGCTTAGTAGAGGTGCAATGCTAAAAAGAGTATACGCCTTAAAAAGTGAAATTCAATTGTTCTTGGATATGAAGGAATATGCCTTTCCTCATTTTGGTGATAAAGAATGGATGTGCGATTTTGCGTTTCTTATCGACATAACTCAGCATCTCGGTGATCTTAATGTCGAACTTCAAGGCAAAGGACAGTTTATTCACAATTTGTATGATAAAATTCAAGGCTTTGAGCGCAAATTAAAATTGTGGAAACAGCTTCTTTTGCAGAATAATGTGTCTCACTTTCCATATTTAGAAAAAGAAAACGTTACTACTTCTCAAAAATACGTACAATATATAGACATTTTAATCAACGAATTTCAATTACGATTCCAAATGTTCAAAGCTGAGAAGATAGCGGTTTCCATGAAAATGTTTTCTTCACCATTTAATATATCGATGTGGATACAGTTCCTGAAAACTTTCAAATGGAAGTGATTATCATTCAGAATAATACGGATTTAAAAAATGTATTTTTCTCAGTAAACATCGATAATTTTTATAAATCTTTTGTGAGCCCTGAGAAATTTCCGCTTTTGACGAAAAATGCAAAGCAAATGATGTCTCTTTCGGAAGTACGTATGTATGCGAACAATTATTTTCAACCATGAAATTAATAAAAAATAACCACCGTTCAAGACTGAGTGATGCTCGATTAGAAAGCTGCATACGTGTAGCCTCTTCATCAATACCGGCTGATATTGATCAGCTTATATCAAAAAAACATTGCCAAATTTCTCATTAAAGTTTTCAAGTAAATTAGTTTTTCTGTTCTTTTATTTTGCATTAACATTTATGTACACTTATAATATTCACTTATAATTATATAAAATATTTACTTTTTTAAATTTTGCATTTTTGTTCTTTTCTTGTCGCATTAAAATTTATATATGAAATATTTACTTTTTTTAATTTTGTATTTTTATATTATAATGTTTATTAGTATATATATAAAGCTTTGTAAATTATTAGTAAGTGCGGCCCGCCCCAAAATTTTAAAATTGAAATTGGCCCGTGGGTTAAAAAGGTTGCTCACCCTTGATCTAAAATCTAATGTAATGGAGTTAATATTATAGCATTGTTCTTATGAATAAAGTTTTTTTATATGAAATTGTTTAGGATAAGATACTTGCATTACAAGGATGGGTTTAATATAGCCTCACGTATGTAAATCATGTGAACACTTACCTGAAACAAAAATAAAAAATATATTTGTTAATTATTTTATGATTAATAAAAATACATATACGGTAAAATTTATTTTTTTTAAGTAAATTATTTCTAGACAAATGTTAAATTAAAATATAAATATAATTATAATATAAATATTAAATTAAATTGTAATAATTCCGTTTTGCTCTTTTGTAAGCTTTCACGTTCATTTAGTCACGAATCATTAATTGTAAAACAGCATCTATGTTGTAATTATAAACCATTTGAATCATTTCAGAATTATATATATAATATCGCGGTTTATTATATAATAAAGAGGATTTAAGGAAGCATTTAAATTCTATAATGGATAATAGTGACCTTCCATGAAAACGAAAACTAATAAAATAAATTACTAATATAATACATAATTATTATGTCTGTTGATGTGAACAATCTGACAGAAATTATGATATTAACTTTATATGGTATTTCACATTTATTTAATATTTGAAAATTAATTAAAATTTACATATAGAAAAATATATTTAATAAAATTTGTTATTGCTAAATACGATTTTTATAAATCAAGCCTGTAGTTTTATAGTAAAAGTTCTGAACTACTGAACCGAAAAAGAATAATTTAATATTTAGGGCGATTATAAATATATATAGGAGGCAGCTTGTCGAGAGTGTAGCGTAGCAATTTTCTACATAAGAACTCGGCGTTCGATTCCAACTGCTGGGCAGCTTCTAAGGCTATCCTAGTCATGATGATAGCCAAACTCCGAAAGGGAGACGGCATCTTAAGAAGAAGATAAATATTAAATAATTTTTTTTAGTTAATTAATACATTCAATATAGAATATAAATAAAAATTAATATTTTTAATTAAAATTTTTTAAATTATTGGATCTAGAGATCTAAACCAATATTATATAAGCAAGTTTATTTATTTATTTATTTTTATTTTTCCACATTAAATATTATATTAAAAATTTATGTGAACTTGATGAAGTTAGAACCTGCATTCTCAAGACCAGTAAAAGAGTAGTTATAAGCTTGATTACTTAAAATTTTTCACGTTTTTTTTAGTTTTTTTTTTATTATTTATATGATTATATATGGATGAAATATTATACCCATTTCAAATATTGTTTATAATTGAATTGTATATTGTTTTAAATATTTGAACTTGGCAAGATCCGATCTCTGATTCTCAATATTTGGTGAAAAAGTACAAAAGCAATAATATAAAAAATATTACTGGTTATTTTAAGCATATAACATGTAACCTTGAAATTACGATATAAAAATCGTTTATATAGTATAGTCATTGTATAAATTAATTAATTCGGAATTTTAATATACTTTAATTACTCAGTTCTATTTATATTATTTTCATTAATACCTACTGAATATATATATATATATACGTATTTGTAATATGGAAATGAGAAGTTTGATCTGTCGGATTTTTTGTTTTATCTTTTCTTCTTCGATGTATCGTTAAGTATTAATGCTCTATTAAATAAATACTTAACGTATTTTTATGGACAAAAATTATTAATTAATCTGAAGTGGTTGTTTAATTTATATCTTTTACTAAGAGTGACTATTCAATTTAACTACGACGGTGATGATGATGATTAAACATCCATCCATCAAACCATTTAAATTACACAAAATATTTCATCTATATTATTTTTAAATTGACTAAACTAATAAATTATAGAAAAATATGTGTAATGTTATTAAAAACTGCATAGTCAATGATATTTAATTAATTAATTAGTTCAATGTTCGATTAAGTAATCAGTTTAAAAATTATATTTTTTGTTTTTATTTTAGTGAAAAAATGTTAAAAAAAGCAACCGGCATGTGTCGTTATTGATTGTGAGAAGGTAATGACCCTGAAGTTATAAATCACTTTTTAGGAAGAAAATTCAATAAATTATTTATAACAAAAACTACATAAATATAAAAATAGAATAGAATATATATGTTGATCATTTTTTACCCTGACCACATTCATCCAAACAAATAGATCATTTTGCTGTGGGTTAATTTTTATTTATATTTAATTATTATTTAGTATAGAAAAATATAAAGATATGTATATAAGTCATATACAAAATGTAAAAAAAAAAATCAAGGATTTTTAGAAAATAAAAAAATAAATATTAAACTACACCAAAATGTCCGCAACCATCTATGCAGATCTACTCTCCAATTGCCTGATTATTGTTTGTCATAGAAAACTTTGAAAACAATCATAAATTAATTTTTTTAACGATAATTTTCTTTCTCATCGGAAAATTTCATATATTAATTTAATAATGATATTATTATAAAGCATTAAGAAAATTAATAAATTTATAATTGAGAGAGAAAGTTTAATATTTGTTTTATTTTTCGTAATTTGATTTGCAACAAGTAATACTCATTTGACGTGTTGAAAATTGAAACATGGAGTGTAATGCACGTAGGTATAACCCCGGAAAATAGTATTAATCGTTTCAATCGGCAATCAGGAAGTGAAATATTAGCCTGTGTGTATGGAACAATATCGAAACGAAAAGGATCTAATGGCGTGGCTGAGTTCTTTGTCCTTTGGGGCGAGGGCCTTGGAGCCCCACTCGCTACGAGTCGTCAGACACGCACAGGCTACGCATTGCATGCCAATGCCAGCCGGTGGATGGAACAAGACGTCGATGACGGTCAAAGACCGGCAAGCCCACTGGAAAATGGTGGGAATTCCCGGATCGGACAGTAGAACTTTACCTGCCGGTGCCAGTGACGACCATTCCTCTCATTTATCATCACCCGGAGAAATTAGGGGAAAAAAAACACCTTCCTCATGAGAATGAATTTCATTTTTCATTCCAAAGTTTCTCCTGATTCATTTCATTAAATCCTCCTTAGTACATATTATATATTTTTCATTTTTGCTTCTTTCTCATTCTCCCTCTCTTTCAATCTGGTATGATTAAAAAAAATTACCTCCCTTTTTTTTATCTATTAATTAAAATCTCCCCCAAAATGTAATTAAAATCTTCAAATGATTACTTAAAATAAGTGTATGATTTTTTTTTAAATAATAATTTTATATTTTTAATAGAAATTAAATAATAGGTATAATATAGTGTAAGTAGAGAAAATATAAGTTTAAATCTATTAATTTTGTTTCTAATCTCTCTTTAAAGGAATATGAAATTATTACCAACATACACAAATTAAATAAAGTATTCTTTATATTTATTTAATATAAAATATTTTTTTAAGATGTATATTTTTTTAGGTATACAATAAGTATATTATAATTAGTACCGGGACCCCGAGCCTCGGTTCGGTACTTTAGTTAAAAAAAATGATTCATTATTATTGGGTTTGGCTGGTAATATTAATACTTGAGACATCGAGCTGATATACAATTCTTTAATTATTTATTACAATTATTAAATGTTGCATCATTGCATCAATCTGATTAAAATGAATGTGTGTGAAACTTGGGGTTATTAGGTATGTTTCTAAGTGCATGAATATTTTTTTTTTATTGGAAGAATGATAAATATATATCGTAATTTATAATTATAAAATATTATTAAAATATATATTTTTAATTTTATTTCGAAATTGAATAAAAAATTTTAAAATATTTTAAATATAAAAAAAATATTAATACAATATCCTTTAAAAAAGGCGGGAGTCAAATTTCAATATGAATGTCATTTGTGACGTCATCAATATATAAATTAATAATAAATAATATTAATAAATATTAAATTTAATAAAAGAACAATGAATAAATAAATATAAAATACTAATTTATTAAAAAATAAACACAAAAATAGTAAAAAAAAAAAATTAAGAAATTTATTATTTTTATTTTTAAATATCGATGCTCGAGACAAGCTTCGACCCTTCGAACTCCACTCGCACTCAGTCAAAACAGTGTCTCTACCCGCTAGACTAATATATTTAGATAATAAAAATAACATTTTTTTACTGTATTAGCAAGCCGTAATCATTTTGTTGTTTTTATTTATTTATTTTTTTTTTGAGAGAGAGATTAATAAATATATATATATATATATATATTATTAAAAATAAATATTTTTAATTTTATTTCGAAATTAAATAATAAATTTTAAAATATTTTAAATAAAAAAAAAATATTAATACAATATCAGTTAAAAAATAAAAATGGATGCCACTTTTGATATAATTTTAAATCAAGAAATAAATAATGAAGATGTACTTTTTAAGAAATGTGATCAATAAAACTTAATTTTTCTTTATAAATACTATATCTAGTGTGAATTTGAAAAAAATCGTTAGAGCGGTTTTTGAGAACCCATGGCTATATATATATACAATTTTAGCTAGCATAATAAGATAAGATAACAGTCGTACAATGACCTTCAACAAATGTTAAAATTTTAAAAAGAAAAAATATAATTAATAAACACGAATTTTTTCAAATTTTAAATTAGAATTGAATTGAATTACTTATCATTAAAATATATACTTATAGGTAGATACATCAATTCATAAAATTAATAATGTTGCAAAAATAAAATTTGATTTGATTATGAAATGATTTAAAAATAAAAATAAAATTTATATTTATTATATATTATACAATTTTTAAAAATTATTTGTTAAAATATATTAAATTATATAATTATTGTTCATTTCATAATCATTATAAGTGACATCAATTTCAAAACATTTTCTGACCAATCAGAAAGCGTAAGTGATAATTAATTTAAACTTAAACTCAGTTGTCATGGATCCACTTTTTACATAGTCTATGTCATTTATGACATTTTATATAATAACATTTATTTATTTATGAATTTTAATTTTTAAAGAAATAATTATATTGGTAATTATGAACTAAAAATACAAAAAATAATTTATGTTTTATTTTAATAATATAGATAATAATATTTAAGCTATTTTCTATAATCAATTGTTTTGTTTTTTTAATTATTTTTTAAACTCGATGAAAAAAATAATAAATAATTTGTCCATTGAAATTTTAATTAATTTATATACTAGGTTCAGGAATAAAAAATATTTGAAAAAAAATAAAAATAAAAAAAAAAATTAATTATTGAAAATAAAAAGGAGAGAAGGAAGAGTTTGTTGGGGAAGCACATTTTTTGTTTACGGAATTAATATATTGATTGAACATCAGAACGGTATTTTCCCGACCTCACTATTTTTTATACGGGATTTTCCGGTGTCTCATATAATATAATTGGTTATTTTAAATGACAAAATGTACTCCGCTAACTCAAAGATTTTTTTTAAATAACTATATTTCTTAAAAAGAACGACAAGAACAATTCAAATATGGTAAATCTCATAAAGTGAGAATATCCATGAATTATATATTTTATAATATTATAATTTATAATCTGATACTACCTATAAATTTTATATAAATATAACAAAGAATACTTTATTTTATTTTTAAAAAACAAAAAAAAAACTCAAAAATTGAATATATTAATTTTAAAAATTCGGTCAGAACCCTTTATAGTAAATTATATCTTTAAATAATGAAAAAATAATGAAAATATATAATTTTATCCAATGTTCTCAATTGGGAATAAGCTTTTTGAAAAATTGAGTTATTAATTAACTTAATTTATATCCCTTTTGGGTTTAATTTTATTAATTAAGTCAAAAAATTTTCGAATTATAAAATATATAATTATAATTGATATTAACAGCCATACACTTTGCCAAGCGAATTAAGAATAATGGATCGAAGCTTAACAATTTCATTAATTTTTTTTATTTTATTTTAAATTATTTCGGAAAGTTGGCTAACATGATAAAAAATATAACCATTTTTTTCCTCAAGTAAAATATATAAATAAAAACTATATATTAATTTCAATATTATGCCAAACTGATAAAAGCAAAAAAAAAAAAAAAATTAAAAAATAAAATAAATAATAAGAAGTTGTGATAGTGTTTTGCATACTTGTCATATATATTTTTAATCAAATAATAATTATTTATACAAATCTATTTTTAGAAAAATATCCAGAGCGTTCATTAAATATTTATCATCGTTTCTTCGCTTAACCTTTTAAACCACATAAACAGAGTCGCATCAAAGGGAGATTTTTCTCGTTAACGAACAAGATGAAGAACTCTTTGCCATATGTTTTTGTCAATCTTGCTTTCACCTTCTCTTCTAACCATCCCTCACCACCATAACTCCAATAACACATTTATTATAATACCAATGATATATTTGCTTGATTTGTTTTTGTTTTTATCTTTTTGTTTTTTAATAATCATGATAATTGCTGATGAAAATGAATAAATTTTAATTTTACACAATAAATATATTTTAATAATAATAATAATAATAATAATAATAGAGATAATAATATATGTAATTATTTTATATGTAAACTCTTAAAAATTTCTTAAGAAAGCAAAAGAAAAAATTAGTATTTTGTAGAGGAAGTTAATATTTAAAAATCCAGTTAATAACAATGAAATCATAAAAATAACTATTTATAAAATTTTAATATTACTGGCACGCAGAGTACTAAAAAACTTTCAAAGTAATCTTCATATAGATTCTTATATAAATAATATATTAAGAATATATATATATATAAGCTTTATATAGGTGTATCAAAAAGTTTTGATTTTTTTATGAATATTATTATTATTATTAATATAAAAGTTAGAGATATTGTAGAATGAAAATACACATTAAGAAGATTTGAAATTAAAATTGTTTTTAACATTTACAGATATTAAAAATATAGAAGATTAAAGGGATGAGTCCCATGAGTTCCCATGTTAACAAACATAACAAATCCTTGGGGGAGAACAAATGGATAGATGAGGGAATTCGGAAAAAGTAGAAATGGATGGAGTAATGGAGTAGCAATACAAAGATAGATAGATCAAAATCTATAAATATCGTTGAATTTTTATTATATTAATTATAATAATGAATAATATTTTTTTTATTTTATTTTAAGTACAAAGAATATTAATTATATTATTAACTATATTAATAATTAATATATATATATATATATATATATATATATTAATTTTATAGTATCTGTATTAAGAATATATTTAAAAATTAATAAATAATATTTATTAAACAAGCGCGTGTTTGGCTCTTTGTTAATGACACCACGTCACGTGCTGGCGCGTGATTGCCTACGTTAAAAAAATTAATTCCGGTACTTTCAGCGATTCAATCAAGCTGAAATTCTATATAAAGCAGTTTTATACAATTTTTAATCATATGGAAAACTATCAAATATATATCTTTATTTTTACGGTTAGTTTAGAGGGAAAAAAATGAAAACGTGGTAGGTAATGACCCACTTCCGGATGAGCTACATTTCTAAAAAGATGATAGAAAACTACCTTTTTGAATGTACCAAATTTCATGATTCTAGCTCAAACCGTTTTTGCGTAATCTTGTCTACACACACACACACACACACACACATAGAGAGAGAGACAATTCTCTCACTCTTAGTGAAAATGGCTCAAGAACCTTCAAAACATATAAAAACATCAAAAATTGGACATTGAAAATTTTCGTGATCGCAATACTATCTCTGAATTATTATAGTGTGATGTTTACAAAACAATATTCTTAGATAATTCCATTAGTTTTGGCGATAATCAATTATTTAAGCGATTACATTCAGGTGCATGTGTTCCGCTTGGATTTGAGACAAATTACATTACTTTCCCCTCCTCCCTGTTCAATTAGCTAGATAATTATTTTACAAGAAATTTTTAATTGTTAATAAATTGTTAATGAATTAATTATATTTTCCCTTATTAATTAAATAATATGTCTTTGAAACATTATTTGCATACTAATTTGAATTTCTTTTTTTATTTAGGAAAGCATTTCAAAAATGTCTCAATTTAATGTTTCATTTCCTACTGATATTGAATGTTGGCCTCCTTTGTCCATCAATGTTCCCATAAAACGTCTCGATACCCTCCTCCTTCATTGCACCTGAATTTTAATCAATTTCTTGACTCGCTTGGGAAGCAATGGCAGATGGATTTCGAGATTCCAATTCTGAAAGTAATTGGAGATGAATTCTCAGGGTCTCTGTCGCTTCCTTTCCACCATAAAAGACCTTGCGCGATTTTCTTTTGCCCAGGAATAAAAACCATTTTATTCTCTTTGGCATCTCACTCTATTATATTCTATTATATTCAGTAGAAAATTATAGACTTGATTCTGGTGTATTAAAGGAATCAACCAGCCATTCAGCTTTTTTTTATATCATTTTTATTTTTATTATTTATTATGTGCAAATATAAACATACATATATAGATATATTGCACTTATATGTATGTATGTTTTAAGAGCACTTTCATGAATACCATATTAAAGAAAAAATAAATTTCAGATTTTATTACTATAACTTTATTTGTAAAAGCTTTCTTTAAAGCTTTTAGAAATGTTTTAAACTCTATTTTTCATAAAATATTAAAATATTGAGTTTATTAGTTTTTTACTGGGCTTTAGCATTAATTATTAAAAGATTTTCAATAGTAAGTATCAAGTTTAATTAAAATTATATCAAGTTTTCATCTAATAAACATTTTTAGTTAGGAAGAAGAATGCGATAATCTTTCAAAACAATGACTAAGACAAAAGAATTTCTCTAATTATTTATTCATCCATGCCTGTACCACCTTTTTCCAATATAATCTACTACTTATATATATATACATATATAAGTATATATAGGTATTATAAAGAAAAAATGTCTAAATTAAAATTAAAATTAAATTTAAACATTATCTATTATTTTAGTAAGAAGGCATGATAAATGATATTGAAGGATGAGAGTTCACCACTTTTGGATGAAAACTTTCAAGTCAGTTGACAGTCTTGAAATTGAATGATCAAATTACATCCCAAAACATAATTAGAGTTTGAAAGGAGATAAACACTTAAGACAAATGATGAGAAGCAAAGACAATTGGTGGGTAGATTAAGATCGAGTTGATGGTATTAGTGGTAGGACTGTATTCAATAGAAACAAATTGAAGATATAATCAATATTCTCATTACTTATTTTTAATTTATTTCTAGAGATAATTATTTAAAATGAATAATAACACTTCATTATTAGGCACTAATTTACAAATAAGTAAGTAATATACTTTTGTGAGTTTAAAATTTCTTTGATCATTTTTGAATTCTTTGAATTTTTAATGTATATGCAATAGAATAATGAATTTTAATAATTATGCAGTTATGTAATTAAGAACAAATTTATACACACCCAGTTTTACAAAGATATGATTATAAAATTTGAAAAACTACTAAAATTAGTTACATATTTTAAAAATTTGGTTATAAAATTATTTATTGTTATTCTAAATTATATTGATTCTATGAATATTAAATTATAAATTATAATATAAAATATAATAATATATGTACTTTAATTATTATAAGAAGAATAGTATTTTCCTATTTCATGTATAAATTGAATTTATTTTTTTTTAATCTCTTGTTGCATTGAGGAAAGTACAAAAGAATTCATTCATTTCTTGTTTTCAATCCAATTATGGTTGTATTCTCTTTTGAATGATTCATTAAAATTCTCACGACCTTTGCAGTAGATACCTCGCTTAATTAGAATGGCTGGCGTTTCTTATATTATTTTCCCAGTAACTTTACTAAAACAAGAGCAACGACATTTAACTTGGATGAACTTTCTTGTCTACCTGGCTCCCAATCTATCTCACCGATCTGATGTCAAACCCTCCATCCATAAAGATTTCACAGAGCTTCCATCTTTCCATCGAAAAGTATCATTTGTTAGAAAGTTAACAATTCCCAATTGAATTCCAATAGATGAATTTTATTATTTCAATCAGAAAAAAAATCGTTGAATATTTTATTTCATTAATAATCTTGGCTGTTCAAATTGGAAATTATGATTTTCGATATCATTTGATGATGATTTCCTTGTTTTAGTTCAAGTACCTATTAATTTCATGACAATGTTTTTTTCGGAAGATGTCTATTTAAAAAAAAAATTCTCACAATGGCTTAAATTGAACCCGGAATATCAAAACATAAAGGTTAACATACTAACTACAAGGACAAGAGACCTACATGATTTGACACTGAAAATACAGTTTCTAGTTATCCGGTGCCTTTAGGGAGTTTCGCCTTACTAATTATATTTAAATCGGATAATGAGATACATTTTTAAGTTTGTTTATTTTTTTACCCATGACATCCCTCAAGGGCTCAGTTGTAAGTGGAATACGCATATTTGAATCAACGTTTTTAATTAAATAGGTAAATATAAAAACTACTCTTATAAGGGAATATATTTTGGGATTTCCTATTGCAGATTTGCAATTATAAAATGAAATTTAATCCCTACTATTGTATTGTATGAGCGGACAAAAATAAGTAATAAGTCGTATATGAGTAACTTCAGTAGCGGAAAAATGTTAACGCCATGGGGCGCTGTTATCGGGCAATGGCAATGGCCTTTCTCAACCGGTTGACAGTCAATAGCGCCCCATGGCGTGTATATTTTCCGACATTATAGAGTGATTTCTTTGAACCTTGTGTATTAAGAATAAAGGCAGACAAATATAAATAAGCTGGAGTGTCTCCACTCGACTATCTCGCAATTTGAATTGGATTAAATAACATAATATATTATATTTAAATTAAATTTAATTAAAAAGTTAAATTATAAATTAAAATTAATAAATAATATTTATTAAACCAGCGCATGTTTGGCTCTTTGTTGATGGCACCACGTCATGTGTTGGCGCGTGAGATTTGCAGTGTTAAAAAGTTAAATCAAGCTGAAATTCTATCTATAGCAGTTTTATACAGTTTTTAATCATGTGAAAAACTATCAAACCTAGATTTTTATTTTTACGGTCACTTTAGAGGAAAAAAAGAATCAAAACGTTGTAGGTAATGACCCTCTTCCGGTTGAGCTACATTTCTCAAAAGTTGATAGAAAACTACGAATTTTGAATAATGCCCGTATATCAGATTTGATTTCAAAACTTTTTTGAGTATGGATATTATAATCAATTTTATTTTTATTACAAAAAATATTTATACAGATTAACAATTCATTGATTTTTAACAAAGGTAGATTAATATTATGCAAATGAAATTAAAATTAGATAATCTTGCCGTATCAAAAATAATTGATATACACACACATGTGCTTTGTCCAAAATAATAATCCAATCTAAATTAGAGCCAATTATTATTACTAAATATAAAATGTAAAAATTTTTATAAAAGAATAATAAGAATAACAATGTTTTAGAAATAAACAATATTATTTTAATTTTTACTAAAAATATTAATAAATTCGTATATGAAATTTGTTATTTAATCCTTTACTTTTTTACATTAATATTAAATTATAATACAATCCTATATTAAATTACATTTTTAATTTGTATTAAATATCATTGGATAATATTATTAAATTTTTTAATCTTATCTTATTATGCTAGCTAAAATTGTATATATGTATTTATCTATATATATTGGTTCTCAAAAACCGCTCTAACGATTTTTTTCAAATTCACACTAGATATAGTATTTATAAAGAAAAATTAAGTTTTATTGATGATATCTCTTGAAACATACAGCTTCATTATTAATTTCTTAATTGAAAATTATATATGGAAAACGTCAAAATTTTTAATACTGCCTGCTAAGACACTAAAAAAATGACAATTTTTTATCTAAATACATATAGTCCAGCGGTTGGACTGATGTTTTAACGAGTGGATTTCGTCGGTTCGAAACTCGCCGGGTGAATCGTTATTTAAAAATGAAAATAATGATTTTGTTATTTTTTTTTCTTTTTATCTATTGTTTACTTTTTAATAAATTACTATTCTATATTTATTTATTCATTGTTCTTTTATTAATAAAGTTTTAGATAGTTTTATAAGTTTTAATATTTTTTCAATAAAATATTATTCAATATATTTATTAATATTATTTTATTTATTATTATTGAGTACCCGAAGTTCCATTCATTTTAATCAGATTGATGCAATGATGCAACAGTTAATAATTGTAATATTGTAATAAATTTCTATCTTGAAAATTGTTACATATTATTCAGGATATTTTAAAAACTATTTCTTTCTTTAATTAATATTCATTTTTTCTTTAAGTCAGATATATTTCCAAATATTAAATAATTTTTGAAGTGAAAACTTCTTTAGCGGCGTTGAGCACTTTTGCGGGATGGGGAAAAAGTATAGAACTCGCGTGATCGTGACCAACACCATGAAACCATCTGCTTTCAAATTTCTTATAACAGAGCGCGAAATTTGAATTGTCATTAGAACTGTTTTATAAATTATCTCTAACATATAAATATATATTTATTATGTAAAGTTCATTTCATATATACATATATAATCAAAATTATACGAAATGAACTTCACATAATAAATATATATTTTATGTTAGAGATAAGAATTATAAAACAGTTCGTATTGCAATATTTTAAACAAAGTTGTGTATTTATATATATATAAATATAAGTTACAAATTTGTTTAAAATATATGTTTAAAATAATATATAAGTTATATATATATACATGCATATGAAATTCATCTTTCTCGTGAAATAGCGCGAATTTCGTCTGTTTTAAAATTTCTTACGCAGAAGTTTTCACTTCTGTCGGCCAGTCCCACGACTGCCAATTTTGCTTTTTTAATTCCGAAAAGCTGCAAAGCACGTTTTTTTGTCTTTAGTTTGTTTTATAACCACTTGGGGCGCTAAACAGTTTTTCAAAAAAACACTATAGAAAAAAAATATATGTACCTATATATTATATATTTATGTATTATTGAGGAGCACAAGTTCATTAATTTTAATCAGATTGATGCAAATGTGTAACATTTAATAATTGTAATAAATAATTAAAGAATTGTGTATCAATATTTTTTAAAGGGTAGAGCGAGAGCTCGGTGTCCCAGGTATTAATATTACCAGCCAAATCCAATAATAATGAATCATTTTTTTTAACTTAAGTACCGAGCCGAGGCTCGGGGTCCCGGTACTTTAATTTAATCAAGTGTTTGTATTGATTATTTTTTCAGTAATCAAGATTACTATTTTTTAATCAGTATAATGTTGGAGATTAATGACTGGGGCGGATTCATTTTTTGATTTTTTTTTTTTTTTCTTAATATCTTAGCTAAAAAAAGATTCGTTTAATGAAATGCCTGAGATTATTATCCGGTGAATAAATTAAGTATGATTATGAGATAAATGATTTTTAAATATATATATACATATATATGTATGTATGTAAATATATTCTAGAAGAATAGAATTCGATCAAAATATATTAAGGAAAAAGAAGAAGATAATCTAGAAATAGTCGATGGATGATTTATCTCAGTAAAAATAAAAGTATATTTTTTCATTTCTTTTACTTTTAGAGTCAATAAGCATGTGACGTAATGTTTGGGATATGTGTTTGTGTGTGTGCGTGTATATTTTGAATTGCTAATTTGATTATCGGACGACCACCCGAGTGGAAGAGACAGAGTTTGATAACAAATCGTAGAGAGAACAAAAAAACATTCAAAAGGTCATCAAAAGATGATTTAGGACATTTTTTCTTGCGAAAAATCATTCAATATATAATTGATAGGATAGAAAAAAGACCGCAATCAATTAATTCTTGTTTTCATATCAGTTTAGCAAAAGTTTTATAAATAAAATGATCTTAGTTGTTTTTTGTTTTTTATCAATACTACATGAACAAAATTATATTTACAATATATTTATTATGTATACAAAAAGAATAAAATTTGTAACTATACAAAGTTGGAAGTTGTTTGTGACCTTTAGTAGATCTCAAACAGCCCAAAGTTGTTTGTTGCTTGTTTCGGCTTTTTTACCATGTTAATATATGCATTGTTTATGATTTCGGTGATGTGTGCGCGTATTTTACGAAATCTCAACGATAAAATTACAAATTTTAGAGAAAAAAAAAATCAAGTTTATGGATTTTTATATTTAAGATACATTCATATTCCATTCACATTTCTAAGAGGTCCTTGAATTTAATGAAGACAAAATATTATCTAGGAATATCGGTAAAGGATAGCCGTTCCACCCACTCAATCACATTGAAATCCAAGTGAGGGTAGTCGATGCAATCGAGACAAGGTATACATAATATTCTATTTGAAATTCCATAAGATTGTTGAATATTAGTGACGGAAGGCAGGAAGCCCCGGATTCCGACTCCGATTTCAGTGGATCCAATTACCTTCAGGGTGGCATGACAGCCCCGCCTTCAGAACTGAACCACATCGACCAGATTCTTGGCGAGATTGAGGACAAACTATAAATCGGACTAATTAGGGGGAAGAGGGATAAAATCGAGGGGACATGCACTGAAAACCAACCAAGAATTTATTTATTTATTTTTTGAGAGAGGAGAAGGGGGGACAGGATATTTTGTAAAGATAAAAAAAGAAGATAAATTATTCGAATTCTTGAAATGGGTAAAGAATTTTACTAGTACTTTCATCTTTTTATGAAATTGCATCTATGTAGTTCACAACTTAATTGGTTTCAAAAGAATTTTCACGATTTTTTTATAATGAAAAGAATTTTCAATAGTGAATTTATTAGTCGTAAATGAAAAAAAAAAGTTTAGAGGGAGTAAAAATACAATTTCTTATGAAAAAAATAGAAAGAAAGGTGCTTTGATAGTGAAAAGAAGTCATATGATCCTACATATTTATATCATATTTTTATAGAGAATTAGTTTTTCAAAAATCTAAATTTAAGGTAAAATAAAAATTTTTAGTTAAATAAATTGTGTGTATAATATAACTTAAAAAAATGAATTAATTTTTTTCAAAATTAAACTCTTTTAATCTTTTTGTTGTATTTATAATCTTTAAAAATAAACATAATTAAATTAAGAATTCATAAAAATATAAAATAAATTATTCAGTTTTAATTAAAATTATTAAAAAATCTACGATGTCAGGAACACCAATTAGTCTTTATAATAAAAATTCAAATT
The DNA here is from genome assembly GCA_963082975.1 of Labia minor. Classification (NCBI taxonomy): domain Eukaryota; kingdom Metazoa; phylum Arthropoda; class Insecta; order Dermaptera; family Spongiphoridae; genus Labia; species Labia minor. The sequence continues at coordinate 98,606,732 of OY720344.1, forward strand.
TTAATATTAACAATTATTTAATTATTTTTGACATTAAATACAATTGACATGAAAAAAAATGAATTATTAGCCGTTTTATACAATTTTTAATCATGTGAAAAACTATCAAACATATATCTTTATTTTTACGGTCACTTTAGAGGAAAAAATTTGGGAGTGTCCTCCCCTAGACTTTCCCGTATATAAATAGGTAATTAGGTTATTATTATTATGTTTTAACAACAATAAAAATAAACAAACTAATTAATTTAAATTATAAAGTAAAATGGTTTAACACTATTATATATATTTATAATTTACACCTAACGCTACTTGTATAGGTAAAATGTCACTTCCGGTAGTCAGATCATGATGAAATTTGGTATCTGAATTTTTTTCATATTTTCAAATCTATATACAAAATATGAAGCAAATATCTCGAAGCAAACTGGTACTTTACTTGAAAGGTAAACGCAACCAGTGTAGGTAAAGCACCACTTCCGGTTAATCGATTTTGACGAAATTTTGATAGAAATCTACAAACTGTGAATAATATCGGTGTACCAAATTTCGAAGTCCTAGCTTGATTAGTTTTTGAGTAAATTTGCTCACAGACATTACATACATACATACATACATACATACACACACACACAGACATAATTCGAAAAATGGTATTTTCCGACTCAGGGAGGTCTAAAACGTCAAGATCTATCGAAATCTCAAAGTTGAAATTTTTGACGATTCCAATACTTCCCTTATACGAAGTATGGGGGAAAGTAAAAAAGAATCAAAACGTGTTGTAGATAATGACCCTCTTCCTGTTGTGCTACATATCTCAAAAGTTGATAGAAAACTACGAATTTTGAATAATGCTCGAATGTACCAAATTTCTAGCTCAAACCCCGTTTTCGCGTAATCTTGTCTACATACACACACACACACACATTGCTGTGCCCAGGTAAAGATGGACCTAGACTCTTTAATAGAATAAAAATTCATTACTGGAATTATAAAATGGACGATAATGAATGACATTAACCTTTAAAAATTCAATACTAATAATAATAATAATGAATTATGTATAAAGTTGATATAAACTTAAAAATTCATTTGTTGTAATCCTTTAATTTATTACTTATTGATAAAAATTGGAAAAAAAAAATTGATTAATAAAATTTACATTTTTAGGTTGAAAGAAAAATAAATCTGAAAGAAAGAAGTATAAATTATTTTATTATATATAAATATACTATTATTATTTTAACTTATGTTATTATTCTTTTTGCTTTATCCTATTAATTTTGTTTTGATTACAAGAATACAAGAGTATCATCTTTAAAATTATACTCTATTAATAAATCCACATCAGAAGGAAAGTATCCTATAAGGGGGATGATCGGGCTCCAAGTGCTATCAAGCATTTATTTAATTTCTAACGAACTGTCTAGCGAATTTCTCCGGTTTCTGGCGCCAGTACTTTGAAAGCCGCTCATTTATTCGGCTAATTAACGCCACACGAGATCCTATCACTCTGTAATTTTTTTTTTTTTTTTTTTTTTGCAGCGCATTGAATAAAGAATAAACTTCCCTTTGAGACAATCAATAGAAAGATTGAAAAAAATTAATTAAATTCTCCACCGTTAATGAATTTAAAATTTTTCTTCAATCAGTAACAAAAAAAAACCCCCAACATCAATTATAATTACATCATTGATTTCAAGTATGAAATAAATTTATTGACGTAGAAATTTTCAATTATATCTTAAATTAGTATTGTATAACGAAAGTGTATTATTGTTTTAATAAGCGATAAATTTTCATTATACAATACAAAATTGTTAATTAAGCTGAACAAAGAAAATAAGTGTCATCAAAGAATTGAAATTTATGTATTAACTAATTATAAATTTTATTATTTTTATTGTTATTATATATTGTAAATAATAAAGTTGTTGGAGAAGGTGTTGCATGTGTTTAACCATAAAAAGAACTTATTATTGAACGCGAAAAAGAAGAGACCACGTTGCGAATTAATTTGTTAAACAAAAAGAAAGAAGAGAGAATTGGAGGTGAATGGCAGATGGAAAAGTAAATATAAAAAAAAGAGTCAACATTTTATGAAAAATAAATAAATAAATAAGACTCTGACAAACGTATAGTAGATAGTAAATACATATATATAAACAAGATGGAGAGTGAGATTTGAAAGGAGATAAAATTGAACAAAACAAATGGACTTAAACAATAGAGATGGAGAAAAAAGAAAAATATCTAATAAATAGAGATGATAAAGAAAAAAAGTAAATTGTCTGAACAAAAAGATGAAAGAAAAGAAATAATAAACAAAGAGATAAAAATATAAAATCAAATACAATACTAGAAACCTTAAAATAAGTAAAATAAATTTATTAATATATATATATTATCATTATTATTTAGAATTTGATATATATATATATATATATTTAGAACCTGGTTCACCGGTAATTTAAAAAAATTATTCCTTATGAACTATGAATATTAAAGATTAAGATTATTATTTAAAATAAATAAACGACAAAATATATTAAACAATTTTAAATAATTTTAAAGAACATAAATTTAAAAAAAAAATAGTCATAAAACATACAGCCATTAAACGTACATATTAATGCACTGATATAAAGAAAAGTATGGCCTGTGGATATAACATAATATATATTTCGTAATTTGATTACAAAATATTATTAAAATAAATATTTTTAATTTTATTTTATTTATAATATTTTGTATTTAAGGAAGTGATGTCCGGCGTTGCACGACGCCATTTTTTATTATTAAAATTCCTATTTTAAATTAAGAAAAAACTAACAAAAATGATTTTTCCCCAGGCTAAAACCAACACAGATCGATCGATTTTTCTTTATAAAAATTATCTATGGTGTGAATTTCAATAAAAATCCTTAGAGCGATATAATATTCCAAAAATCAAATATATGTTATATATAGATATATATTACAATTTTTGCTAGTATAATAAGATTTATACAATAAAATTAAAAAAATTAATAAGATATATACAATAAAATTAAAAAAAAAATTTTATATATTTAAAAATTTCTAAAATAAATAATGTTTAAATGGCTTTTTAACAACATGTATATGTATATATGTATATAAGGATATGTAGATATACATTAAACTATTTTGTCAAAATAGGATGCCTGGAAGTGCCACTTTACATCATTGAATTTGCACCTTTTAGCAGTTTTTTCGAAAATGGCTCTAACAATTTTAATTAAACTCCCCTCATCATGTCAAATAAAATTATAATATCAATTAGAAAGCTTTTATCCTCTTTAAAGTACCTTAAATAGTCTTAAATGGCGCATTTTCCTAATGTCTTTCTAAAACTTCCTTTTTTTTTTTTTATTATAATTACTAATTTTCTTACATTGTTGATATTAGTAAAAGATGGATAATTAAATTGATAATTAAAAGAAGAAAATTTAAAAAAAAAGTGTGAAAAGTAGGGTGGTTAGGAAGTTGGGTGATGGATGGTCTTGCATTTATTATTATTTTTTTAATCTATCAACCCATATATAAAACATATAGTGTATAGAAATTATTATAATTTTTTTTTATCTTTATTTTATAATTGGTCGTAAGAGATTTTTCATTAAACAATATTTAATTCGTATACAGAGAGTAGACAGGAATATATATAATTTATTTTAAATTTTTTTTTAAATCAATTGGAAGATAAATATATAATAAATTAAATTTACTTTTTGGTTTAATCTATATATTTTTCTAAATGATGAATTCAGTAAATTTTGTTAATCCCTGTGTTGCAATTAGATAAACAAAATTCAATTTGAATCACTTTTGTAGAAAGATGATTTAATATCCTCCTCCACCTCTCCTATTCACTCCGCCCCTAATAAATTTGCATAATCCTTCTTTCATAGTCCGGAAGTGGTATCAACGAAGTAATGCAAAGACAGAGAATGAGAAAGAGTGAAAGAGAAGACAGGAGAGTTTCCAGTGTTTATGTTGAACGAGTGGCTTGTAGTAAAAATATCCGAACGCCTTACGTCATGCGATAAGGTATCAGTGGTCGGAACTTGAATTGGCAATAGGAAAGAAACTGCCAAGAAGGAAGAAAAGCGTCGCTGTGTTAATATATAGAGGACAATAAAAAACAGAAGGGGAGAAAAGAAGGGAGAAAATATCCCCTGGAAAATATTAAGAGATGTTTGAGAAATATAGGAGAGGGGTTACTTTTATTAAACATAATAAAAAGTTATATTTAATTCACCCAGGGACTCTAAGAGGAATGCAAATAATGTTTTTTATCAAATTTTATAATTAAAAAAAAAATTTGGCAGACGAGGGTCTTTATCAGAGACGTCTTGAGATAGATTTAAAGCATTATATATATATATATATAGGTTAGTTTCGGTTTTCATGTAAGTATTGATTATGAAAAGTTAATTCTGAGTTGTTTCCACATATTTTTTGGAGAATGTAAGGAAATTGAGGGGTTTCTGGTGGTACGAGCCGGACGCGTGTTAGTACAACTGGCAGTGTTGTGTCGGGAATTCTTTAAGTGAAACATTACACAACTAAACACTAACAATAACTCTTGACTATGTCGCAGAATCCCAAAATTGTTATGACAATGGCGCCAAAACTTTGAGACTTAAAACTCACAATGCATGAAAACAGATGAAACCAACCAAGCAAATTTGTATTCTCTAATTTTTCTATTTTTCAAAATTTTGATAAATTATTCAAAAAGTATTTGTTAATTTTTAAAATAGATTTGTAGTGATAAACAAATAAATATTAATTTAATTGTATTATTCAAAAAAATAAATACAATTTATATCTAAAATTTTATTTATTTTTTTTTTTTAATTAATTTAATTTATATATATATACCCGTTCTACTGATCATAGGACACCTAGTTGATAAAACCGACTTGATAGGCGTTGTCCTTGCGTAGGGCGTACAAAAGTCAGAGGTATAAGGCGCCACAGGGTGAGAGGCTAGCGTCGCTATCTCACATTGCCGTGGTCCCGGAATCAAGTCCCGGGTCTTTCAAGGGAATTTCTCTAGCTGGGGTCTATGGGACGGAGTCAACCCAGCCTCAGGGAAGCTACTTGATAAAAAGTAGCGCCTCCGATCAAGAAAATCAAGTAAAGGTTGATAGGGCCCGTTCTACTGACCATAGGACACCTAATTAATAAAAGCGATTTATAGGCGTTGTCCTTGTATAGGACGTACAAAAGTCGGAGGTTTTTTTTATACAGGTATGAGAGAGAGAGAGATATATTTATAAAAATACAAAAAGGACAATACTGCCTTTTTATTTCATTTATGTAATTATATTTTTATTTCATATTTTTTTTGAATTCCTCTTCTATTGTTTCTTTAATAAAATATCTGTAATTAGTAAAAATTATTTCAGATTATATGCAGAAGAATTTTTGTTACAGGAATTCATTCATTCAATAATTAATCCGGAGGTATGAAATATTCCCATCCTTTTTTTTAAACTTACAGTTATATACATTTCGAATTATTCACTTAATGTTTATTCTTTTTTTTTTTTGTTAAATAATACCAGATTTTATGAATCATTACCAAATAAATAAATAATTCAATTTTCTGATTAGAATCAACGCCATTTATTACTATACTGAAAAAAAAATTTATTAATAAATATCATTGATTTCCCTATCTTATGTCAACAAGAATTTAATGGGTACATATAATTTAATAAAGAAAAAAATATTATTCTCTTTATCAACTTTATAATATCAGATTTATATATTGGTTTTAATTAAACAGTAACAGACAAATAAACATTAAAATTATATGAATACTAATTAAGGATTTTATTTATGATATACAAATGAACGAACGACTTCATTGAAATGTAAATAAATGAATAAAATCATTTGCTTTTGTTTTGAAAAAAATTAACCTTGACCTATAAATTTTGACAACACACATGTATGTATATTTTTATTAGATTTTTGAAAGATAAAGATAAAAAACAGACTTTAAAATAAATTAAAAATAAAAAAAAATGTTGAAAGAAAGAGCTGTATGGATATAATTTTTTTTTTAAGTTGCAAAAAAAAAATATTTGAGAAGATGAATTGAAAAGAGAAAAAAAAATCTGGAGTGTCTCCACTGAACTATCTCGCAAATTTGAATTGGATTAATTAACATATATTATATTTAAATTAAATACAATTAATTAAATTATAAATTAAAATTAATAAATAATATTTATTAAACCAGCGCGAGTTTGGCTCTTTGTTGATGGCACCACGTCACGTGGTGGCGCGTGATTGGCGGTCAACGTGTTAAAAAATTAATTCCGGTACTTTCAGCGATTCAATCAAGCTGAAATTCTGAATATATAGCAGTTTTAAACAATTTTTAACCATGTAAAAAAACTATCATACATATATTTTTAATTTAATGGACCGTTTAGAGGAAAAAAATTGAAAACATGGGGTGACCCACTTCCGAATGAGCTGCATTTCTCAAAAGTTGATAGAAAACTACAAATTTTGAATAATGCTCATGTACCAAATTTCATTATTCTAGCTCAAACAGTTTTTGCGCAATCTTGTCTAGCTGAAATTGTATATATAGCAGTTTTATACAATTTTCAATCATGTGAAAAACTATCTAACATATATATTTATTTTTACCTTCAGTTTAGAGGGAAAAAAAATGAAAACGGGGTAGGTATTGCCCCTCTTCCGCTTTAGCTACATTTCTCAAAATTTTATAGAAAACTACAAATTTTGAATACCAAATTTCATTATTCTAGCTCAAACCCTTTTTGCGTAATCTTGTCTACTCACACACACAGAGAGAGAGAGAGAGAGAGATAGACAGACAGTCATTTCCATCAAAATCTCACAACCATTCTATATTTTTCTTAGAGTACTGACAGATTTATTATATTTATAAAAATATTTTCAAATTTAATTAAATAAATCTATATAATATATTATAGATGCTCCTCAGGACCATACCACTTATAATAATAATATTTATAATTAAATTCCTGGCAAAGCAATCTTTGTTTTATTTATATCTAATCTATCAAACTTTATTATAAGTATATAATATGTATTTTAACAAAAATTGCCTTTCTGATCTTGAATAAACTAATAATAGTCAAAGAATTGTGTTTTGTTTTGAAAATCAAGTTTTTAAGGAATATTCAGGTGTGTATGTGTATGTGTAAATAATGTAATTCTTCTCTCATTTTTGAAAATAAATAAATTAAAATCTTTTTTATACACTTTTACTTAACTCACTCTGTCCGGTTGTACGAGTCTTGTCCGCGGCATTTTATAATCGATATTTCAACAACTTCCCGTCATTCAATCAACTTGAAATTTTGCATACGCGCTTGCTCCTGCTAATAATACACGAATCAATTGAAAAATCCACTGAATTATTTATCTATTAGTGGTAATTAATTAACTAAACTTTCATATGTGGAATATGGAATAGTTCACAATTTCAATCATAGATGGTGATAGCAGTTCTAAAAGTATAAAATAAATTTAAGTAAAAAGAAATCTTTTTAAAAAATACACTTTACTTAAAATTGCACTAAAAAGTAAAAAATAAAATCACTTTAAAGTGTATGCGCTCAAATTATAATTAGACCGTAAAACATTTAACACCGTAAAACATTTGCTTCCATTTAGTGTTATTATAATTTGAGCGCATACACTTTAAAGTGATTTTATTTTTTACTTTTTAGTGCAATTTTAAGTAAAGTGTATTTTTTAAAAAGATTTCTTTTTACTTAAATTTATTTTTAATCAAAGAAAATAATATCATGTGTTGACAAATTTCAAAACGGATCAAAATGATACGAAACGATTCAAGTGGTTTATAAGTGTTAATCTGGAAAATACAATAATTATGGATATAGATTCTATATCAATATTGAATATCAAAATTATTAATTTTTTATATTTATAACATACTTATTTATAGCGTTGATGAATTTCAACTCTTACAAACAAAATTGTATATGTCAGAATCTTAGCTAGGTATATCCGTTTTAATGGTCTCAAAATAATAAATACTAAGAACCTTGACCTAAAACATATTACATCTATAAAAGATATTTCAACGAAATCATTTTTCATTTCTCGGTGGTAGAATGGTTCTAAAATAATAAATCATGGATGGTGATCCCCTGGACGACGTCTAACTCACACAATCCTCAACTGAACAGAGAGGTGAGAAAATCCTTCAAGGATGTTTGTCTCCTTCAAGAGCAATTCAAGCAACCTCTCAAATTAGAAAAATAAACTGAAACCCCCCAAGATGGCAGACACCCATCAAGTAGAGGCTGTCGGCGAGAACGAAAACTGAGGAGGTGAACTGCCGAGAACTTGATATCGAAAGCAGTTGAATAATACCGTAGGATGTCAGTTAAAATAAATTTATATTAGCATAATATACAACCCATAAGAATTGAAATGGATTATAAAGAGAGAGAGAGATAAAAAGAATAGTACTTCCAATGTTAATAAGAACAATAATCAAAAAATATAATAATACAATTTTAATTACTTTAAACTTTTTTGAAGTGAAAACTTCTTTAGCGGCGTTGAGCACTTTTGCGGGATGGGGAAAAAGTATAGAACTCGCGTGAGATTCCAGAACGACCCGACCCGTGAGATCGACCCGACCGTTCGAAAACGACCCGACCCGACAGATATACGCATGCGCAATACGCCAGAATGTTAGACAATAAACTTCTGATACATTCTTTACAAAATTTTACATATTTGCAATATTAAATATTATTATTTATATTTACATTAATATAATCAGTATTACTAAATTACGTATATATAAAATAAAATATTTTAATATATTATTATATGTTAAATTATATTAAATTAATTTCTAATATATTTATATAATTTAAAATTAATTTCAGAATATATTTAAATTAAAATTATAATTTAATAAAATATTATTAGAAATTGTATTTATTACAATTCATATTATTTTTATAAATTTAATTTCTTAAAGGAGGGGGGGGGGGTAGATTTGAAAAGAAAAAGAGGGCAAAATTGTCATAACATTAAAAATAATTATTTAAAATGATATCTATTAAACAATAATTTTAATACTAAAAAATATTTTGAGTGGATTTCACATTCCTTCATCCAGCTCTTTCCAACATCACCTCCAAACTAGCATAATTTATATATTAACTAAAAATAATCATAGTCTATACGAAATATAATTAAATTGAAAGATTTGTTAAGATTTTCTGATTTAAAAAAGAAAATAAAAATTAAATAGTGAGGAAATTTTCTTCTCCCCCTCCTATAGCTTTCATCTACCTTCCTCTTCCTAACCCACTATTTAAATATTCACACTATTCTTAATAATAATCGGTAAGATTTTAAGGAATGCAGCATTGATTAAGTGGTTATTCTTCATCCCACTTGTCATTCTGAATAATTTCAAATATTTTCAAAAATTTATTTGAATTAGAAAAAAAAAATGATGTGTCATTCATAAAACATGTCAAAAAGTTGAAGAAATGTTCAAGCATGAAAAATAAAAAAATGTCTAAATATATGAAATTAAATGATTTGAATAAAAAAAATACAAAAAGTTATTTAATGTTTTTTTATTTTAATCCTTAAATTTAATAATTTGTATATATAATATTGAATGTTAGATTTTAAATTCATATACAAACATATAAAAATATTTATTGATCATAATAATTTTGTAAATGAATACATAATTAGTCTTAATAATCAACACGATTGGTTTTATAAGAAATAAATAAAAATGAATTTAAAAAAATATTTATAAAAAAAAAAACTGACGTCCTACCCAAGGACAACGCCTATCAAGTCGATTATATCAATTCGGTGTTCTATGATCAGTAGAACGGGTCCTATCAACCTTTACCTTTTCTTGTTCGGAGGCGCTACTTTTTATCAAATAGCTTCCCAAATTTAATCTCGGAGGTTGGGTTGACTCCATTCCATAGACCAGTTGGAGAAATTCCCTTGCCAATCCCGGGACCTCGAGAATGTGAGCCAGCTACGCTAACCTCTCGCCCTGTGGCGCCTTATTTATAAATAACTTAAATAAATTTTTATAAACTAAATAATTTTTGCTATTTCAGTCTATCTATCTCTAAATCTATGGAACTCGAAAGCTCTTGGTCGTAGCAACCATGCCCCTCAACGTCTCTATCCTGAGTTACTCAACCCCATCCAACTCCCATTCTCTCCAAACTCCTTCTAGTTCCTCATTATCCTCATTCTCTGAATACGGCGTTCTTCTAGAAATTTGAGTCTTTATTATTATTTTTTAGAGACAAATGTGAGAAAAGCAAGAATTTATGCTCAGATATTATAACTAAAATATAAAAATTCTAATTTTATCAAAATTTTTCACTAAGGGTCCGCTACAGGTGATTTTATCTCCTATATAATATTGAATATTAGATATTAAATGAATCTATATAGATAAAGACAAAATAATAAATAAATTTCTAATAAAAGGAATGTTAAAAAAACAGATCTCATTTATAAGGTCTTGTTTTGTTAAAACCCCCAGAGACAGAATGAAATATTCAAATGCAAAAGCAATAAACATTCATCTGCTCCTCGTGCACCACATGTCGTCTGTAAACCTTGAAATGTCTTTATCATTAATAAAATCGAATGGGTGAAGAAATCCAGAAAAATCCAAAACGAGTAAATAATAAATTCTACACTCTCCCCTTCCCTTGTCATTATTAACATAGTGAGAATTCGATAAAAATTAAATAAATTTATTTAATATAAATGTTTGTTTGTTTTTTTTTAAAAAAAGACAAAATTGTGAAATGTGTCATCCTTATTTGTTTATTTTCATATTTTAATTCATAAATCGACTAGACTTTGGACGAAGATAAAAAAAAGGCTTTGATTATAATGAAAATCCAATTAATGTTAATGATAATCGAAATTAGTAATTCATTGTGATTCAGAAAAACCGCTAAATTGATTTCATCAATTCTATCATTGTAAATAAATTATTGATAAAAATATAAAAAAATATCCACAAATTATCTCAAATATAGTAATTGATATATATATATATATATATATATGTTTATATATTTATATTTGAATAATATTATAAGCATAGTACTAGGTATGTAAAACATTTTAAGGAATATGAATTAATTAATTAAGACATACCAAATTATATTTACAAAAAATAAATATATTAATTAATTCTCAATCGATTGAATATTGGCATAATTTTTATTATAGATTATTTTTATAAATAATACAATCACCCACATTTAAATAAAGGGAATTTTAGATCTTAAAATTGTATTATTAAGTATTATAAAAGGTGAGGATGTAAACGTCATATCTGACTTATAGGCATGAAAAAAAGAGAGAGTGACATAAGAGGATTATGTTGTATATACCTTGAGGGGGCCTCAGGGAAGATGAAAGTGTTAACTATTAAAGCAGGGAGTATACATACATATTAAATATTAAATACAAATACATACTATGATTACATCGATCTTTTTAAGGACGACTTTTATTTGATAACTTTCCTAATAGTTTTTTTTTTTTTTTTTTTGAGGAATTAACCTAAATTTTACAATATTATAGAATGTCCATTCAAATCATAATCATATAATTAATTATAGTTTAAAAAGAGAAAATTATAATGAATAAAAATTTTTGATTTATTTATTTTTAACATAAATTCCTTTTAATTTTTGTAATATCAATATTTAAAAATTTTAATGTAAAAGTTTTAAAATGTTTAAGAAAACAATTGTTTAATCTTTGTGTCTGAATTGGCAAAATCGAATTCCGGCTATTTTTATATATTTCACATTGTATTTAAAAATTAGCTGGAGTGTCTCCACTCGACTATCTCGCAATTTGAATTGGATTAAATAACATAATATATTATATTTAAATTAAATTTAATTAATTATAAATTATAAATAATAAATATTAAACCAGCGCATGTTTGGCTTTTTGTTGATGGCACCACGTTACGTGTTGGCGCGTGAGATTTGCAGTGTTAAAAAATTAATTCTGGTAATTTTAGCGAATCAATCAAGCTGAAATTCTATATATAGCAGTTTTATACAATTATTAATCATGTGAAAAATTATCAAACATATATCTTTATTTTTACGGTCACTTTAGAGGAAAAAAAATCAAAACGTTGTAGGTAATGACCCTCTTCCGGTTGACCTACATTTCTCAAAAGTTGATAGAAAACTATGAATTTTGAATAATGTCCATGTACCAAATTTCATCATTCTAGCTCAAACCGTTTTTGCGTAATCTTGCCTACATACATACACACACACATACACACACACACACACACACACACACACATACAGACATTTTTCTCAACCTTAGTGAAAATGATTCAGGAACCTTCAAAACGTATAAAAACATCAAAATCTCAACATCGAAAATTTTCGTGATCGCAATACTATCTCTGGCGAGATAGTAAAAATATCACCACAAATTAAAATGATATAAATTATTTTCCAATAATGTCAACTTGAGGAAGGTAAAATATATTGAAATTTTTATCTTAAATTGGAAGAAATATATAGAGATCTTATAAAGAAGAGAGGTACTTTATATGCAATGGATAAGGGTGGTTCTCAGAAGAAATTGGCCCGCATCCCCTCTACTAATAAAAGTTCACAAAATAAGATACGAAATAGTCTCAGAAACCAATTGCACAATTTGCAATTTATATAAAAAAAATCTCTTTTTATCTCAACTGAATTTGGTATTTACATTCCACTGACGGAGAAGTTTGGTTCCTTTAGATTTTGAAGAAATACTAAAAATTCCGAAAATTTTGTTATTTTGCTATTTTATCAATAGAAGTAATAAAAACGGTATAAAAAACGACGAAATTATGCATAAAGTGTTTAAATAAACTTTTAAAGTCAACATTTAAATAAACCTTCTGACTTTTACATCCTATGAAAGCACAACGCTTATCAAGTCGGTTGCCGCCTAAGCGGGGAAGAGGTATTGTATGATCAGTACAATGTCTCCTTTCATCCTTAATCTTGATTTGAAAGTTAACATTAATCAATATTTTTAAATGTTATAGAAAAGGTTTGCTTAAAGATGATAAAATACTTGAAGGTTAAATTTACTGAACTGAACTCTGAATGAAAAACCAATAATATTATTAATATTAAAATATGTTGAGATTAGCAGAAGTAAAACTATTTTTAGCAAATAAAATTAATATGTATAATATTCCATTTTTACTTAAAATAATATAATTATTTTTATTTAAAAAAATATGATGTTCCAATGAAAGTAATAAAGTATAAGAAATAATTGTATAATTTAGACATGATCATGATGTTTGGAGAGAAATTTGGCAAATAAAGAGGACATTTTTAATGATTGTCCTACATTTCATATTCAACAATCGTAAAAAACCACATTATTTGAATGTCGTTTGAATTTTTAATAAGTAACAGCGAAGCATTTCTATGCGAGAGTGGAATTTTGAGTTACAGTATTCTATGACAAAAGATAATTCTTTCTTGGAATATTTTATATTAAAAAAAATCACAAAGGATTCATAAAATCAACTCCAATACGAATTCAAATTAAGAAATATACATAGTGATTTTACTTAAGTCTAAAAAAATATGAAATTCATAGATTTAAACATAAAGACCCGATGAAACATTATAATAAATTAATATAATGTGGAATAATATTAAGCAAACTTAAAAAATATATTTTTTAATTAAAATACTTAGTGAAAATTAAATACTTTTGTATATATTTGCTTTATGCGTATTTTGGGATTTGTATTATCAGAAGTTTTCTTCTTCTCAATTATCATTTATTGAATCCAAATGTCAATTAAATTAATTAAATTAAGTGGAAACATTCGGATAGTCGTGTAACAACCGAAATGCGCATCAAGTAAATAATTATTAAATTAAAATTTATATTTTTTAGTTATACTAGTTTACATAATATAAAGAAAATATTTTATTTTTTTATGAAATTATATATAAGTATAAAATAAATGTAGTTTCTGGAAAGAAAATAAAAAAGTATATTCCATTATTAGAAAGAGTCAAATACTGTTATATAATATATATATTCGAGTTGTTTTATGGTTTGCGTCAACTCTAATGAATTTAAAATAAATATATAAATTAATTGGGAAATTATTATATTTTATAAATATATATTCGATTTAAATATAATATTAATTTATAGTTAAATAACTACCTAAATCTAAATTGTTTTGATATAAGTTTTGTTTTATTTTAATATTAATTCCTTTGAATAAAAAAAAAGTATTTCTGTGATTGGAATTAATTTAATCTGTTTAAAAATGATAAAATATTGAGAACGGATACGGTTATATATAAATAAAGGAAGTTACATATGAACAACGGGTGTCTGAATTAGAATGTTTTATATAAATTAAGCCGCAAAGCTACGAAGCGGATTTAAAAAGTTCAATTTCTAGTTAAAATAAAATAAATATAAAATATAGACTAATGGTAAATCATTCTTAGAACAAGACGTTGTTTTGGCTAATACAATTTCTATATTTAAAAAACAAAAAAAAATGTTTTGTCTCAGTCAAATTCAATTGATAAATACTTTTTGTTTTGTTTCAATGACTAAAAAACAAAATAAATCTACTTCAAGAATATTTTCTCAGTATATATAAGTATACTTAAGTTTTTTTCCAAGTTAAATAATAATATAAATAAGGGTTGTTAACTTAGAAATACAATTTATATTAATTAAGATAGTATTATTTTAAAAACTATATTTTAGTGTAAAATAAAATTGATGGTCCAATTGACAAGTGGTCATAGTTGATTACATATAAAAAACTTTCTAACTTTTGAACATCCTTTCAAAGGATAGCGCTTATCAAGTAGGTTGCCGCCTAAACGGGATAAAGGTAATGTATGATCAGTACAATGGATCATTCAAAACTTTATCCTGATTTTCTTGATCGGTGGCCACCACTTTTTATTTCAAGTAGCTTTGCAATTTTGATCAAATAGGCTGGGTCGACTAGGGTGACCAAACGTCCAGTTTTTCCGGGATTGTTCCGCCGTCTTCGGGACAGCCTATTATCCCGTTTTTTAAACATTTAGGACATTTCGTACAATTTTTTACCGACCGACGATAGTAAGGGAGGTATTGTTTTCACACCAAATTTCACATGTGGAGATTTTTACATATCTCCACGAATCATGCATTTTCTAAACAGAAAAAAGTATTTTTAGCATGATGTCTGTCCGTCCGTCCGTCCGTCTGTCCGTCTGTCCGTCCGTCCGTCCGTATAGATGTGTACAGCCTGAACGGCTCAACCGATTTTGATGAAATTTGGTATATTTACTTATTGCATCAGTGGGATGAATTGATCAACTTTTGGTGCAATTCCGGAAACCGGAAGTGGTAGTATTAGCGATCGAAGATAGGAAGGAAAGGGTTATTTTCACACCAAAGGAGATTTTTTTATATATCACCACGAATCATGTACTTTGTATTGGTTTTATCCTCGATAAAAATCATATTTATTAGTTTTTTCTTGATTTAAAATTATATGACGTCATCCAGCCATTCATGATGTCACAGCCTGGTCTTGCATATATATTATAAATAAAATAAAATTAAAAATGTTTATATTTATTATTTATGTATCCATATCTGTTTTTTATTACATTAATAGATATATTAAAATTATTTGAAATTGTTTCTGTAGCTGGAAATTAATTTATTTCAAACAGTCGGTCGGTTCGGACCTGGCCACAGGTCAACTTATTTTCAATTTGGTTCTAAAAAGAAGGTAAAATGTCCCGGTTTGGTGTTTTCAAAATATGGTCACCTTAACTAGAACCCAAGTTCACGAGGTTACAAGCATATTCACTTCCCAGACTGCGCGGCAACTTATGTTAGATATAAATCCAAATAATTTTTATTTTGGATTGAATTATATCAAAATGTGCCATCTATTTTAATAAATATCAGAAAGAAAATTATTATACACAAATGAAAAAATGTAAACGTGAGGGAAGGCGCTATTGTCGGGCAATGGCAATGACTTTTCTGAACCGGTTGTTTGCCTGACAACAGAGCCCCCATGGCGTTTACATTTTTCCTTCACTATTATACTTGATATAGTATATTCCATGGTTTTCTTTATAACAAAGATAAGATATAAATTTTTCCTAGTATTAGTTCAATGATGTAAATGAAATATTTATTTATATAAAAAAAATAAGTTGATCTGTGGCCAGGCACAGAACCGACCGACGGTTTGAAATAAATTAATTTCCAGCTACTTTTAACTTTATTGTGAAAATAACCCTTCCGTTTCTATCGTCGATCGGTAATCCAACCACTTCCGGTTTCCGGTTATTTTCCAAAAGTTTATCAATTCATCATACTGATGCATTAAGTAAATATACCAAATTTTATCAAAATCGGTTGAGCCGTTCAAGTTGTACACATCTATACGGGCGGACGGACAAACATTAATTAATGCTAAAAATACTTTTTTCTGTTAACAAAAGGCATGATTCGTGGAGATATGTAAAAATCTCCACATGTGAAATTTGTTGTGATAACAATACCTTCCTTACTATCGTCGGTCGGTAAAAATTCTAATAAATTATATTTTCACAAAATAATCCTTTATCATTGAATTTAATGCTCTAATGCCCTAATAGATATTAAATGCGGCAAAGAGATTCTTTGAAAATAAACTCACGTATCCTTTCATATTATTTT
Source organism: Labia minor (assembly GCA_963082975.1). Classification (NCBI taxonomy): domain Eukaryota; kingdom Metazoa; phylum Arthropoda; class Insecta; order Dermaptera; family Spongiphoridae; genus Labia; species Labia minor. Next base: position 98,623,589 of record OY720344.1, read on the forward strand.
TTTTAGTCTAATTTAATAGAGTATAAACATCTAGCTAAGTTATTTTTATAAAAGTAGCAGGATTCTTGTTCAAAACGATCTTCTCACGATTCTAGTTGCTACATTATTTTTAACATGATGTTGAAAAGAATTTTTTTTTTATCAGTAATATTTTGGAAAAAACATAAGATAGATAGAATTAAGAGAAAGTATTCCCGAGATGAAATATTTTTCTCAAATTATTGATTAAAGATGTATAAATCTTGTATAAAGGACAGACATGCACGAATGATAAACAATCCGCCCACCTCAGTAGTGTACATATGATGGGGATGAGTAATCTGTCCTAAATTGTGCCATAAAATGTATGAACAGATAATTTATGAAAGAGGATATAATAAAAATGTCCACGTGTAAATATTTAAACAATTATCTGAGATGAAACGGGAAGTGTTTCATTAGAAAGAACATAGTTTCTGCAAAAGATTCAAATATCTTTCACATCGAGAGTGAGAGAGAGAAAGAGAAGTATTCTTCGTTACTTACATTTCACTTGTTAAATATTGTATAATATTAGTAGCAGGAAAAGTAAGAGTAATTTTGGTCCGTGACACTTACCTAAAAAGAAGAAAAAACAATTTGATTAGTAAAAATTATATATTAATATGTTCAATTATATAAAATTTTAGGTGAAAATAAATATTAATTAATTATTTATTAAGAATTGTAATTTAATTTAAATGTATTAAATGAATATTATATATATTTATTTTTTTAAAACAAATCTACAGCTTAAATAAAATATCATATGAATATGAAGAATAAAAAAAAAGTTTTTTTAACAAATCTGTATTCTGTGTTTCAAATATTTTAAAACTTTATTTAGACTTAGAAAGAAGCAAAGCAATTTAAAATTAAAATTTTTTGGGTAATTAAATTATTTTAATATAAAAAGGGTAAGTTTTATTTTTTTTAAACGATAATTTTTAGAATTTAAACAAAAAAAAAAGAGTTTAAATGACTATTTATCTTTTTTACTGTTTAAATTAAATTAAATGCTATTAGTCACTACTAATTACCGACCGACGATAGGAAGGGAAGATATTGTTTTCACACTAAATTTCACATGTGAAGATTTTTACATATCTCCACAAATCATGCATTTTGTTAACAGAAAAAAACTATTTTTAGCATGATGTCTGTTCGTCTGTCCGTCCGTCTGTTCATTGTGAGTCCGTATATACGTGTACAGCTCGAACGGCTTAACGAATTGTGATAAAATTTGATATATTTATTATTTAGCCCAGAGGTGGCCATCCCAAATGATCTTGCGGGCCACTTTGGAAATGCATCATAACTTCGCGGGCCGCATATAAAATTATACATACCCATATTAGATTTAGACCCATTATAGATATTGTTTGGTGTGACAAATTGAAAAATAATGAATTTTTATTATGTTTACTATTATTTTTACATATAAACATATATAATATAATAATAATGATGATACTGAATGCACATTGTAAAAAATATATAATACTAAAAATTAAAAAAGAAACAACGAAATAAAAAAAATGAAATCATATTTATTTCACTAGTGCGATATTTGTTTCATGAGGGCGCAGAATAGAAAAGTGTGATGAATCTCGCGGGCCGCAAAAATGTTTACGGCGGGCCACATGCGGCCCGCGGGCAGCGGGTTCCACCCCTGATTTAGCCTGAATTCATCAACTTTTGATGTATATCCGGAAACCTGAAGTGATAGTTTATCAGGTATTAATTTTATATTCATTGTCGGAAATTTTTCACTTAAAATATAGTTGATAATTAATAATTGAATAATTTAACTAAAAATAAAAACTAAGATAATAAAATTTATTCATTTTAATTCAAGTTTTAAAAATATTTATTTTTTTATATTTTATTGAACATATATACATATATAATGTTGTTTGGATATTTATTTATTTCAAATCGTCGGTCGGTTCTCAGCCATGTCACAGCTCATTTTTTTATTAATAAAATAGAAATTTCAATTGGTAAAATTAAAATAATTCAATGTTTGAAAATTTAGAGAGGATAAAGATTTTATAAATAAAAGATGAAAAGAAATTTTATTGAAAGGTGTGTGAAAAACGTGATATCCCGTCACTTAATGTGTTCATTGATCGTAAATATCATAGCCTTTTTTCAGAAAGTTGAGAATACAAATCAACAAAAGGTTCAATAAATGAAAGAAGAAAAAATTTGTTAACCCAAGTCGTACAGATGATCGCATTAACTAGTCTATTATTTTAATTTTATTTTAATTTAATTTTTTAATATTTTAATTTAATTGAATATTATATATATAAGTATTTATTATATTATATATATATTGAATACAACATAAACAAAACAAAACCAAAATAGATTTATTTAAGAGTTAAGTTTGAGCCGGTTTTTCCTAACATAATTGAGGATTGTGCAACTACAGGACCTCCCATCTTGTCTGACCCAGGTTGGCAGCAATTTGTTATATTTCAAGTAACTCCCCACTTGAGATGACAAAGGGCTGGATAGGCCCTTAGGTCTAAACACTTTCTTTTGAAAAATTACCTGTTCAAAATCTCTGAAGCATTCAATCGATTGAATCTCTTCAAATTTTATTTGACACTTAAATTTTCTATAATAAAAAATATTATTTTATTATATTATTTGATATAATATACAAAAACGCTTAATTAAAGTTAATGAGCAATTCAATTATTTTAGGATTTATTTATGCATTTGAATTTGAATTTAAATTATTATTATTATTTATTCTAATAAAATAAGTTAGAAGACAGTTTATATATTTAAAATGAATATCATTATTCATTTTTTATTATAATATTTTTTTATACAATGTTTAAGCTTGAAAAAATAAAACAATGTGGTAAAATGTTTTTGTTTTGCTAACAAATATTTTAATGAAAATTGATATTAAATATTAATATTTCTTTTTTATCTTATCTTATTATGCTAGCTAAAATTGTATATATATATAGCCATGGGTTCTCAAAAACCGCTCTAACGATTTTTTTCAAATTCACACTAGATATAGTATTTATAAAGAAAAATTGATTTTTATTGATCACATCTCAGGAAAAATACATCTTAATTATTTATTTCTTAATTTAAAATTATATATGGAGACGTCAAAAATGGCATCCATATTGAAATTTGACTCCCGCCTTTTTTTAAAGGTTATTGTATTAATATTTTTTTATATTTAAAATATTTTAAAATTTTTAATTTAATTTCGAAATAAAATTAAAAATATATATTTTAATAATATTTTATAATTATAAATTACGATAAATATTTATCATTCTTCCAATAAAAAAAAATATTCATTCACTTAGAAACATACCTAATAATACATATTTATGTATTATTGAGGACACCAAGTTCCATTCATTTTATTCAGATTGATGCATTTAATAATTGTAATAAATAATTAAAGAATTGTATTTCAGCTCGGTGTCTCAAGTATTAATATTATCAGCCAAACCCAATAATAATGAATTATTTTTTTTAACTTAAGTACCGAGCCGAGGCTCGGGGTCCCGGTACTGTGTAAGTTAACTGGTATGATAACTAACCATAAACGAGTCATTCATTCTTTTGGTTCACGATTATTATAGTATAAATTTAAGATTAATATATTTAAAATATTTTTTTACATAAAGATAATTAACCGATTCGAATTTATAATCAAGAAAAACTTTTATATTTGTATTTGAAATTTATTTTTATGAAAATAGTAAAAAAAAATGAACTTAAATCAAAAACAATATAGTTTATGAAAGTGGAAGTTTAAGCCATTTTATGATATTGGATCCGAGATTTTGCATTTTGTTTTTAACCGAGGGGGAAAAAGTTTGTATACGTGTTATTGTTCTGATCTTTTTATTATGAATGGTATCACGTATTCATTGGTTTTGTACAAACCCTACTTTAGCGTTATCCTCTAATCTTATTGTGGTATATAATCCCTTCATAGAAAATATTATAAATAATAATATAAGATCATTTTATCTTTCCATTGCAATTGATTCACATTGATTTTTTTTTATTCTTCTCTCAATTATAATGAGCCGACAAAGGATGAAAGCACTAAAGAATAATTGTATATGGTAGGCAAGTCAAAACCTCAGGTAACAAAATATGTCAAATATTTATATTTAAATACACTTATATGTAGGGTGACCATATTTCGAAAACAAACCGGGACAAACGGTTTACCTTTTTTTTTAGAACCAAATAGAACAAAGTCGGAAATGTTTAAGAGCCTAGTCCCGAAAACGTTTTACCTTTTTTTAGAGCCAAATTGAAAAAAAAATTAGAAAAAGTCGGAAATGTCCTAAATGTTTAAAACCTGAACAATAGACTGTGACGCCGGGACAGAGCACCGAAAATAAAAACGGAGGTCACCCTACTTATATGTATATTAATCAAATTTTTATGTTTATTTTTAATTATATATTATATATATAGAATAAAATGTGTAATAAATACATAAATAATAATATGATGCATTAGTTTTTGATTTTTTTTTTTAAAACCTGACCTGCTCAATAAGGCGCTGCCCGCGATCACAGCGCTGTCCATCATTTTCAAATTATGTATGTAAGTAACTGTTATTTTGAGAAAAAATATTTTTGGAGAACTCAACTACATTGAAAATATGTGCCACTTAGAAACCAAAGCGATTAAATCCACATTTAAAGAAACTGAGAAAATGAAGCCCAAAGTTCACAACTTGTAGAAAATTCAGGTTTATTGATTACAGAAAAATGTATATTACATTGCAATATTAAGATTATTAAGTTCATTATTCACTTCATATGTTGCAGATTATATTATATTACTAGCAAAATTTTAAAAATTGGAGTTAATCGATTTGGCTTTTAAGTGGCACATATAATTGATAAACAATGGTTTAACATAAAATAAATTATAAATAAATTATTATTTTATTTTTGTTTAGTTTTAACAGATCGGGTCTTATTTGACCCATAATATTTATAATATTACAATTTATATTCAATACAAGTTAATATCTATTTTACATTAATGTTTGTCAATGTTTAATAAGATTGTAAAATTATTACAAAAGCCGGATAAAATTTCTTCGAGGTCTTGATGAAGCCCGCGGGCCGTAGGTTGCGCATGCTTGATGAAGTAACATCTTTTTTACACTTTATTTTAATCATTATCAGATTTAAATATGATAATAAATTATTAAACATCATATGTGTTACAAAATGGAAACAAATTTAACATAAAAGCTATTGACATAAATATTAGTGTTTAAAATGGTATGGAGGAGATTGGAGAGGGTTTTAAAAATATATTATAATGCAGATAAAGATTGAATTGATTAATAAAATATGAATGCATTTTATTACAAACATAATGCTAGATTGAGTACTATTAGAGAAATAGCTACATTTAGAAAGCAATCTAACAAGAGTAGTAGCTGTATTTTTCTAATGAATTTAACATTAAACTAACAATCTACTATAAAATAGAAACATTTATAGGTATATAAAATGGATTCTCATCTGTATAGGCATTTAAATGAGTTATTAAAAGGAAAATTATTATTCATAGAATTTATATTTTATCGTAAAAAGTACTATTATAATTATTTTTTTTATTCAGTTTTACTTATTTTAGAGATGAATAAAAGTGTTATTAAATGGTCTAGTCTAGAGAAAAACTCGAGCTCCCTGAAAGAGCGAATAAATGTTGATGGGATTTTCTAAAAGCATAAACATCCACCCATTAAGGCAACTGATAAGTCAGGTATTTTTGTTGAGTAAGAAAAAAAATCGTGCTTGGAGAAAAGGTGGAAGAAGAGAGGACAATTGAGATAAAAATGTTTCTAGGGTGGATGTTATCCACTTAGGAACAAATGAAAATTTATAAAACATCGTCATTTCTTTAGTAATTGCAAACGTGATAGGGAATAACCCATTCATTTTCGATAAAGAAAACCAGGCATGGAAAGAGAAACGAATAATTATTGGATGGGCTATTCAATTCAATGTAATGGGACAGTGATTCACGTCAACAGTCACGACGTGATTGACAAAAGAGCTCTCGAATTTGCTCGCTTTAACATATTTTCTACTTATGTATTAACACTCAAAAAAAAAGAGAACATTTTAGTAACATTTCTATTGGAGGCAATTAAATTAAATTAAAAATGAAATATGAAAAAATTTGGAGTGTGTTTCGACTATCTCGAAATTTGAATTGGATTAAATAACATATATTATATTTAAATTAAATTTAATTAATTATAAATTAAAATTAATAAATAATATTTATTAATCCAGCGCGTGTTTGGCTCTTTGTTGATGGCACCATGTCACGTGCTGGCGCGTGATTTACAGTGTTAAAGAATTCCGGTACTTTCAGCGATTCAATCAAGCTAAAATTCTATATATAGCAGTTTTATACAATTTTTAATCATGTGAAAAACTATCAAACATATATCTTTATTTTTACGGTCAAGTTTAGAGGGAAAAAAATGAAAACGTAGTAGGTAATAATCTTCTTCCGAAAGAGCTACTTTTCTCCAAAGTTGGTAGAAAAAATTTTGAGTAATGCCCGTGTATCAAATTTCATGGTTCTAACTCAAACAGTTTTTGTATATATATATATATATACAGACACAGACATTTTGCTCAACCTTAGTGAAATTGACTTAGGAACCTTGAAAACGTATAAAAACATCAAAATCTCGACATCGAAAATTTTCGTGATCGCAATACTATCTCAGGCGAGAAAGTAAAAAGGCAAAAATAACAAAATTTAAATATTATTACATAATAAAATACAAACTATATAATAGATAATAAGTTAATCATTAACTATATTTATTTGTAATTTTATTAGCTTGAATTAAAAATTAAAAATTAAGCATCCAAGTAATAATAATATTTTGATTAATCTAAAATAAGAAGTTTTATGATAAAAAAAAATAATTTTAAAAATAATTAAAATATTATTGAGTACATTTTGTTTACTCTGAGTATATTCAACTTTCAAAAACAAAAGTTTTTGTAGAGATTGACTGAATTAAAAAAAAATATAATATAAATTTAATTTCTGTTGATTTATTTAATTGTCAAATAAATTTAGAAAATAGAAAGAATTGAATTAATATATTATTTTTAAAAATATTTGTGAAATAAACAGGTGTGGTTTTTTTTATTTTTTTTCTTCTCTGGCTGAGAAAAATTAAAAAATTCCTCGACTTGGCAGTATAAGGATTTCGCAGAGATAAAATAGAATTGTGGCGCTTGTTTGTTTTTTTATCCGTTTTAATAAATGAAAAAAGCTTCAAAGATAATCAACGAAGAAATAGAAAAAGTAAAGGCAAAGCATCTTAGTTGTTTTGTGAATTACGTTTGTTTATATTTTGAGTCAATTCATGAATCTGCGTAAAATGTAAAGCTCACACTCGTTCTTTCTTGGGGTCATTTGGTTCGTATTGGATGAATGCCAAAAGAACTGGTAATGTTTTCCTAATTTTTCTATCTAATAAATTATTTACACTGTTATTTTTACGTTCTAGTAGCTATTTTTCTAATTCATACCTCTTAAAAGTAAAGAAACATTTTGAAAAAAAAAAAACTAAAAAACAAACAAATTACTTACACTACAACATTTTCTGATAGCGTATCTCAAGAGAAGATAATATTAAGACTGCTTATACCAAAGAGAAAGAGAGGAATATAATCTTTTTCTTCAATCAATCAATACAGCGGAAGAATTGGGAAAAAAAGAGTATCCCCCTCTTTCTTTAACTTTCACGTTTATATTTAAAATTAGCCTTGACCTGGATTGTGTTCTTCCCAATTCGCATTACTTTACTAGGAAACTATCATTTCATCATATTGATAAGTACATATTAATCTTGTAAGTAGTTAACAATTTTATTAAATGAACTTCAACCTCTAAAATCAATCAAAGGAAAGTCTAAAAAATAAATTTAATAAAGTTTTATATTAATATTTTCATTATGTATTTTTTTTAAACCAACTGCGAGACGTAGAACTTCCAGTTGATAAAAAGAAAGTTTCTGTTCTCATATTGTAACAACAGATATACATATATAATGTAAACAAATATAATGAATTGAAACTTTACCATGTTTTTCAATTGAAAATGATCCTTAATAAATATTTTTTTTTTAAGTTTACAATAAAAAATGACCAAGAGGGTAGCCGCGCGGTTAAAGTCCTGGTCCACCGACTCGAGTTCGAGGGATTGAACCTCGCCGAGTGCATCGATATTAAAAAATAAAGAATTCTGAGAAAGCTGGCTAAAATAGAGATATATTCCAAAAAAAACCCAAAAACAAAAACAATATAAAATAAATTACAAAGAGTTCAATTAAATATTAGCTATCTCATTATCAACTTCAAAATGAAAAATTACCTAAAATCAATTTATGAATAAATAAAGTTTATCTATAATTAAAAGTATAACTCTATGTCTGAAAAAAATCTAAAAGTTGCAAATTTGTTTATTAGTTCCAAATTAGTACTTTTATATCAAGCTCACTCTTCTAAACGGATTCTAAGTATTGAAATTATTAATATATTCTTAAATAGAGATTGCGAATCTTGAACAACACCTTGTTAGATTTTTGTTTTTGTAAATACTTTGTGGTAAAGATTGTATTTCATACTAATAAGCAAAATAGAATAGTACATAAACGAAACCGGAAATACTGAGCAACACAATTTTTTTCACTTTTTAAATAAAATAAATAAAATAGTCATCATCTCTATTATTTAATAAAACGAAACAAAAAAAAAGTTGATAATAAAAATATCGTGATGTAATTATATATGAAACATTTTTGTTGAAGTGATTTCAAAATTGAAGTGCTTTCATAATTCTTTCATTTTAGTTTTGAGAGATTGTGGAATTTTAAATGATTTTGTTTTTCCTATTCACACCTTCTAAATTTAATTTACTATTAATATTTTTATTTGGCCTTCAATTCCTAAGATATATTATATAAGCGAAGGTCCATTATTTTAAGGTACTTGGTAAGTTGTGGTCTCCAAGTTTAATCCTAATTAATTATAATTAAGTTTAATCCTAATTAATTATAATAATCATATGAAAGTTATATATTATTTAAAAAAATTAAATATTTCAATTTATACTTTTTTAAAAACACATTTCATTATATATTATAAGCATTATTTAAAAATGTGTAATACTAAAATATATATATATATATATATATATATATATATATATATATATATTAAAATTAAACTAAATTAAATTAAAAATTCATTATGTATATATATATTTAATCAAGAATAGCTTAAAAATAAATGTTTAAATTAATTTATATGTGATAAATAATGATGAATATTTATTTTATTTTATTTTAATTTTAGAAACTTAAATAATTTTTTTAATTTTGATTGAAAGTAAAAGATAATAGAAAAGTTAAATATATTTCTTTAAATATTACTAATTAATTAGAATATATAAATTATATATATTATTTTATAATAAAAATATATAAAATTATTTACAAGAGCAAGAAAGCTTGAATGAATAATCAAAAGGAATTGAATTGAATAAATAATTTTTACAAAAATAAAAGAAAAATAAGGAAGTAGACAAAAGTAGATTAAACAATATTTTTTTTTCTTTAAAAAAAAGAACAAAATAAAAAAAAAGGATTTTCATGAAAAGTCGTTTATTTATTTTATACATTTCTAAAAATTCGTGATTTCAATGGTCGTTTGCAATTTCTCCGAATGTTCCAAAAATATCTGTAAACAAATATAACTGAATGAAAAATGTCTTGTTTGAAAGATCAAGACATTTAAAGTGATGAAATGAATTGTGAAAAAAATAATTATACTGTATATTTTAAAAATGTATTTAAAATATATTGTTTAAATTTAAAAATTAAATCAACTTTTTTAAACTAATTCAAATTAATTAAAATATCTCAATACAAAATGGAGTTTTACCCCTAAAATATAATTTACCATCATGTTGTTAAAAGAACGAATTATAATTACATTAGATACAAAACATGGATTGAATAAATTCATTAGCAAAATTTGTCAATATTTTTTTAATAATTAAATAAACTGATGAGTGATTCAATTTAATAATATTTACGATATCCATAAATAATATAAAATAATTGGTTTGTTGCAAATTAATATAAAATAATTTTTATATTGATAAATAATTCTTGTTATATAAATATAATAATAATAATAATAATAATAATAATTTCAATTAAATGTTGTTCGGTAAATAATTTTAATATTTTTATTTTATTTTAGACTGAAACAAAGAATAAAATATTTTCAAAATAAAATTACAAAGTGATGAACAACACTAAAAAGAGAATTGAAGTGTGTATTTATTTTTTTTTATCTATAATATATCTATATAGTGAATTAAATAAATTTTATTTTCTTAGCCAGTAAATCAGTAAATAATATATGTATATGAAATGCTTTCTAGTATTTACATACACTTTAATTAAATATTTTTTCTCTTGATTTTCCTATTAACTTTGTTATTAATATTAATGTATTTAATATTATCATTAAAAAGAATTAGTAAATAGTTTTTCAATATTTGCCATCAATCGCATAGTGTCTGTGAGTGTTCAAAATAAACAAAAAATATTTTCTTTATATTATTATTTTATCTATTTCCAAGTCAAAGAAAAATATTTTAACCACTTTTATTTTTTTTTACCTCTTATATAAATTTATTATAATACTATATATAATTACATTTAAGTTAAGAAAATTAAATATTATAAACTAAAAGAAAAAGAAATGGAATAAAATATATATAAAATATTAATTCTTATTATATATAAATATATTATTATATAATTTATATATTCAAATATAAAAGAACAATTAAGAAAAATTAATTTCAATGAAGGTAATCCATTTTGGAAATTTTCGCCTTCGTTCCAAATTATAATATTATAACTTATGCATCGACATATTTATTTGAACTACCTTTTTCTCTCTCTCTCTCTCTAAACAAATTTATTATATAAATAATTAGTAATATTATTAGGTCATTAATTATAAATCAAAAAATCTATATTCTTATAATATATTTAATATATATGTGAAAAAATAACTTAAAAAAATAATCTAAATATTTTATATTTTGTCAAGTAGATTTCTATATTTATTTCTATTTTATAAAATCAATATCAATTTTAATTTCTTTATTAAAAAAAATCATTAGTGTAAAGAGAGGGCACTTACCACGGGTTGCTCTTGGAAGCTATAAAATATTTCATGTGCCTTATTACTAGAAAAAATAAATTTTAAATTTGAAAATGTATTTTATTTTTATTTTTAATAAATTATAGAAGCAAGTAAAATGATTTCTATGTAATCAAAAGTATTGCAATTATTAAATCCAGGGCCATTCCGAATCGGGGGTGTAGAGGGTGCGGGCACCCGGGAGGTAAGCCTAGGGGGACGGCGCGAGCCGCCTTAAAAGTACTTATTCATTTTATGTTTTTTTATTTATTTTTTCAATTTTTTCAATATGGTTCTAAAAAAACTAAATTAACTTAAATTTACTTTAACTTTTTTATTTGTAAATTTTTAACAACTTTGGGGGAAGGGGGTGGGTTAGGGAAGGGGCGGCAAATTTATACTCGCACCCGGGCGGCATATACCCTAGGAACGGCCCTGAATAAATCTACTTGTTATTTTTAATTATTAATTAAAAATAAATAAATAAAATAAATTAATACTTATTTTCTATTATTTTAAAAAATTGATGTTCAATATGAATTTATTCAGTAAACCAATGATTTATTTCAAATATTCAGTATTTCTTTTGATGATTTTCAATATCCTTTCAATATCCTTTAATTTATATTTAAATTGAATATTTATTAAATATCATTAAAGTAATTGTAGTGTTTTTGTATAATAACTGAATATTGTGACTACTAAAACATGTTTTACCAGTAAATATTTTTTTCTCGTTTCTAAAAGTTTTAAGAATTGATATAGAATGAAATTTTATTAATACTATTCATATATTAATTATATTAGATATAAAATAAACAAATGAATATTTAATTAAATCGTTAAGTAAAATTATTATTAAAACTTCTAAAGAATTTTCAAAGAAAGTGAGAAGCTAATAATTTTAAATGTTATTCATTTATTTTCTATTCAAATTCATTTACATATCTAACGGAAGGTAAGGGGAAAAAATTTAAATTGGGAAGATACCAACATTATTAAACGTCTTATGTTAAAAAAAAACTTATCAAATAAAATAAATTCAAAGAATTATTAGAATTATTTAAATAATATAATAATAAAATTTGAAATTTTGTATGAGTATTAGCCTTGAAATTTGAAAGGTTTCTTGTAATATTCATTGTAATATTTATCTCGCTATCTATAATCATATATTCAGTGATCTTTTTGTGTATGAGAATATAATTATCGAAAATCAAGGTTAAAAGATCATTATAATTAATATTGATTATCCTGAATAATTTATTTTATTAACATTTCTTATAAGATATCAATGGATTCTTTACTTTCTGTTTGCATTACAATAGAAAAAAAAACATTATTTATATTTACATCATGTATTTTGGTAGGCAAAACCACATGATGTTACCAATGAAATATTATTGATATAAGGATGAGGCAATTAATATAATTTTTCAATACCTGAGATTGATTTTAAAATTTTTGAGACCCAATTAAATAATAGTTTAGTATAGATACCTTGAACTTAAAATAGCCCAATTTTTCCAGGGAAATATTGTTTTCACATTCAAAAGTTAAAAACAATTGATAACCATGCTGATTTCTATATTTCAATATTTATTTAGTTAATTGCTTATATTATTACTCTATTATTTAATTATTTTACTTATAGTAAATATTTAATTTTTATTTTGATATTTTTATGATTTCCCATCAAAACTTTGAACGATTTAAGTTATTATAATATATATTTGTAATATTATTATTAACATTATTTAACTTGTAGAAATTATATATAATCCTTCGTCCCTAAGTTCAATGGGTTATCATTTTATTAATGGGTCACCAACTTACACATATAAATTGAATTTAAATCATTAAATTATTAATTGATATCATTAAATTTTAAAATTTTTTATAACTATAAGTTAAAAAGAAATCACCAAAATAATCAAATTAATATTTTGATAATTTAATATGATAAGATAAATAATTTAAGATCACAATTATTTTGAAATTGAATATGAAAAAGGCTGATATAAATGATAAATGTTGTTCAAGTCCTTGAATTTGAATTAACTCAATTTTTGTGTTTTTGTCTTTTAAAATTATACGGAAGTAAATAACATGGAAAGTTTATGTATTTTTTTTTGTTAATATTGGTTTGATCTGTTGGTCAGAGTGCATGCATCAATGTACGCTGAATTGAACTATGTCAGTTATTAGTATAATAAATCCATACCATTATCAACAACCATATCTCAGATTATATACATTATAAACCAAAACATTTGAATATATTAGCAACTGACCAATTAATAGTCGGATCTTATATCGAATTTTCAACATATTTAAGTCATAGCAACTATTACATTAAGTTTTTGTTGATCTTTTAATTTTAACTTTTAAAGATTAATAAAAGAATGATCAAATTAATTTAAAGCTAACATAGGATGATTAAATATAAATATATTCGAATAATTTAGTAAAAATGATGTGAGAATTTAGTCATAAATAAAAGGAATGGGATGGATCAAATAAATGCTAATGGATTCATGAAAGACAGGTTTATTTTTGTTTCACTTTATACAATTTCTACTTAATATTGAATAGTTTAAAGGATTATTTGATTTTATCTAAACCCAATTATGATGATATATTGTTGGTTGCTTAAGGCGTAGTTGAATTCGGTCTTAAATATGAGTTTTAAGTTACCCTTCACCTCACTGACTCGATTTAACCTTCATAGAAACCGACAAATCAATTTTAAAAATATAATTATTCATAAATTGTAATTAAAAAACATGAAAATAAAAACATTATTTTTTTACATTATAAAAATTTATTTATATATTTTGAATGTTTATATAAAGAATAAAACATTGTGATGTTAATGGTAGGCAAGAAGTCAGCATGGTTACCAAATGTGTAGCCTACGGATGGGCAACCCGTAGCACGCCAATAGTAATAGTATAATATCATTTTATTGGTACCCTAAACTCTTTCCGGGCCACTTGATTGCTGTTAAGTAAAATATATATTATCGCTACATTAATGAAAGGATTTTTTAAGACCTTGAAATAGACATGTTTTATGTAAATTGATCATGAAATATTTAAGGTTTAGTAATTTATAAAGTTGTTTCTTTTTGTCTGTCGACCGCCAAGAAATGTCCAACTTTTGTTTGGCCCTTTAATAAAAAAGGTTGTACACCCAGGTATATCACGAAGGATAATAATATAGGTGAGAGGTTGCAATCGGGAAACCCCTGTTATCATGCAATAAAGGGGAAATCGCGTCAAAATTATTATCCCAGGGGTTAAAAATTAAAATATATAAAACAATAATTTTGCTGGTTGTATTATATGGGTGTCAGGCATGGTCTATGACCTTAGGGGAAGAGAGTAGATTTAGAGTATTTGAGAATAAGATTCTGTGAAGCATTTATGGGCCAAAAAAGATGCATAACGAGGAATTGCATGACAGATGCTTCTCCAGATTTAGTTAGAATTATAAAATCGAGAAGGCTGCGATGAGCAGGGCACGTGGTTAGAATGGGAGAGGAAAGTATGCTGAAAAGTTTATTGGAGGGGATACTGAGTGAGAAACTCCCGCATGGAAGACCAAGGACTCGGTGGGTAGATAATGTAGGAAGGTACATGAGAGAGATAGGAGAGGGTAGGGATTGGAGGGTTATGGCTCAAAATAGGGAAACTTGGAGAAGTGTGGTTGCTGCCGCCAAGAGCCACAGAGATAGATAGATAGACACGCAGGTATAGCCTATGATTGAAAATTGATTTGTTTCTGAAAAAATATTGGGCTTTTTTAGAATTTCAAACCATTTACACTGTTGTTTAATTCAGTCTCCAAAATTTTAAAATCAATCCTAGGTATTGAGAAAATTAATTTCTGAGATAAGTCTCAGCATCATTCAATTGCTAAGATCATGAGGTCTTGCCTACCAAAATATAAATAGTGTTTTTTCCTATTCAATTTACATCTAAAATAGAAAAAAAATAGGAATTTGTTTGAGTGTGGAAGTACGTTGAGAACTAAGTTTTATATATAAATAAAATTCGAGGGAAAGATTTTTTTAAGAGAAAAATAAAAAAAAAAATATATTGATGAAAGTATTGTGAACTTTATTAGACGGAAGTGAAGATAAATCTCGAAAGCGACAAATTGAGAGTGGACAAACTTACTTATCAAATTAAAACAAAAGAAAAGAAGAAATATATTTCCAACAAGAGAAGAACAGTGAAACAAAGAACAAAATAATAAAGGAGAAATTAATGGGCGAAGGTTGATGAAAATAATAAAAATAGCATTTTTTTTGGAAAACTCAATGTAATTTAATTGGATAATTTAATTTAAACACTTGGTGTAGTTTCAAATTAATTGATTAATTAGCTTAATGTCTATTTAACTATCAAGCATATATTTTTTATTTTAGATTTATTAGTTTTTGAAAAATTAAGTGCTTTAATGTTTGTTTATCATTAGCCAAATTAATTTTATAAAATAATTGCAAATGTTGGAAATTATAATGAAAGAGGAGTAACATGAATGGATAAAGAGCAGACTATTTTTAACATTTTAAAAAGTTAGCTGCAAAATAATTGAAGAAAAATTTAAAAAAATGACTGGTGATAGTTAAAGATTCGATCTAGGTGATGAATGGACCAATATCATCATGAAGTAAAATACAAAAAAATTAATATATATAAGTAAAAAAATATTAAAAAATTTAATAATTATATAAAAATTATTTAATAAAGCTGTCAAAAATTTGAAATGCTCATCTTTTATAACAAAAAAAAAAAGAAATAGAATTATTCTGCACTTGCTTACATCTGAGAATTTTAGAATAAGACATACTCACATCGAATATATATATATATATATATATATATATTGGTAGAAATTCTAAATACGTATATCCATGGTTTAAAATATTCAATGAAATCCTTGACTAAATTCAATCCTTTGTAATATCAAGGATTGTAAAAACCGGCTTCAGAGGCAGAAAGCAAATAAAACAAATACAATTTATGAATTTCATAATATACTTGAAATATTTTTAAAGATGAATATCTTATTTTTGTATAATTTATTAAGAATTAATTTTAAATTGATGAAGATGTTCATTTGAGATTTTACATAAATCATACAGACCAATAATTTTAAATAAAAATATTCTACTTAGAAAAAAAATTATGTTAAATGATGTTTTCATTAAAAACCGGTTGTATTTTGGATATATATATATAATTATATTAAAAATAAATCGATTTTACAAGATATTATTTTTTAAGGTTATTGGAATAAAAAAATGATAATTATCTCTATATTTTAAATATACATATAAATGATTATAAAATAATTATTTAGAATCAAAATCTGAATCAATTGATATATAATTTATTATGATAATAATAATATTTAATATATTTAAATGGAGGCAGCTAGCCGAGAGTGTAGCGTAGCAATTTTCTATACAAGAAGTCGGTGTTCGATTCCAGCTAAGAACAAATTTTTCTAATAAAATTCAATTTAACATCAGCTGCCTCCGGCTCCAGGAACTGTCAGTTACATGCGGAAGGCAACGGGAAACCACCACATTAACATTCCCAAGAAAAATCATCATGGCTGAGCGGCTTCTAAGGCTATCCTACTCATGATGATAGCCAAACTCCGAAAGGGAGACAGCACCTTCAGAATAAGAAGATATTTTAAAAGTATCTGTTTAATTAACATTTTTAGTATTTTTAATAAAAATATATTTTTAAATTTTTGATTTTCGTGAACTTGATATTTGAAAAATTCAGTAGTTCAAAATTATCTATTAGAGCTGCGTATTGATTGGAAATTTATGTTTAAATTTAAAAAAAAATAATAATAAATTAACTTATTTTTTTTCTAATAAATAATCCATGTTTACTACCATTGAGGAAAACAGAAATCAAAATATTATTAAACAAATTAAAAATACTAGCCATAATGGAATGGTTATAACTAATATTAGATTTATAAAAAAAAAAATTAAACAAAATTTAAAAATATAAAGATTATGCAATTTATGTACAAAAATAATAATAAATAATAGAAATGAACTTGGAGATAAGGCATAAATGTGAAATAAAGAAATATGACTTCATCTTGTTTTTGTGTATGCTGAAACGGAGAAGAGTCTGAGAGGTTTGTTTTTAAACACTTCGCGATATTTGATATATTTCAAGCCTTGAGAAAATATTGAAATAAACACACACACACACACACACACACACACACACTGAAATTAAAAAATATTTATTGATTTTTTTTTTAAGTTTCGAGTGTCAATAAGATATGATTTTTACCATTTATTTATTTATTAAGTTAACGAGGACCTTGAAAAATGTAAATATACGATAAAGATCGATTGCAACAACCAAAAAATAAATAATAAGTAATGGATCAAGTAAATAGTTGAAACTGTAGTAATTATAATCGGGCACCGTCTGGTCCTTAATGAGTCAAAATGATAACAAAACAATATTTTATCGGATATGTTATTTTATATATTATCTTTTTTATTCATACAAAAATTATTATTTGGGAAAAAATGGTAATTATAGTTGAAACTAAACAAAAAGTTTTCATTGGGCGAAAATATAATTGAATTTTATTTTATGTTGATAAGAGAAACTGCAATGTAGGGGTGGAGAAAATATTATAATTTCTACAAAAGAAGATCCAATTTCATTTATATTTTTACTTTTCGGGTACTTCGAAATAGAATAATGATTAATTATTAATTATAATTAACTTCATATGAGATTTTAGTATTTCTTTAAGTTTTATAGTTCCTATAAAATATATTATTTTTGAATATTTTAAAATATTTTTAAGTGTTTTTTTTCTTGGTTGAGATTTGTAATTTTGTTTATTATTATTTATAATCATATTGAGTCTGGTGGCCTATTTTCCTATAGACAAATTTAAATTCAATTACCTACACATCGTAGCGTCACCACTTTGCTCATTACAAATGTAACAGAAGTGTTGGATTGAGTGTCAAAACATCAAATTTGATTTAATAGTTAAAGAGTTTAACCAATATTAATTTTTATATTAAATTATCGAATATGTTCGTTTTGTTTTCGAGTTTCGCAAGCAAGGTCTATTAAACAATTTTCGGTAATGATGAGACTTGTCACCTTTAGGATTTTGTTGAAACTTCGCCAGTTGATTCCTTGATTAACTTTTTCCTTAAACAATTATGGGGTGAACTTCTAGTTTACGAGATGAAAAGGATTAAAGTTTGGCAGATTAGCTGGTTATGAACGTCGAAATGTGCAGCCATTAAGTAATGTTTTATTGACTAATTACTATTAATTATTCACTTATTCACTAATTTTCGGTTTTTGTCGGTTAGATTTGGATATAGAAAAATATTTAATTAATTAATTGTTTAATTTTTCTATATACAATCCGAATAAAAAAAAAACCAGAAAATTAGTGGCGCCCTCTGTTGGTCAAACGGATAAAACATGGAAGCTAAATAGAATTTATATCCAAACTTTAACTTTTATTTCGAAAACTAGATGTTTACCCCATAATTGCCAAAGGGAAAAGTTTCTTAGAATTAAACAAGGAATCAAATGGTGAAGTTTTATCAAAATCCTAAAGGTGACATGTCTCATCGACTATTACCACCATTTCCATCAAAATAATAAATAAATGATTACGATTTCAATCCATCTGTCCTCTTCTAAAGCATATACTATCATCTCTAGTATATACTAAATTAATTCCATTAATTCTTTTGTATTAATAATTAAATGTTTCACTGGTCTCAGGAATTTTAGTTAACAAATTACCAAAAGATCACTGAAATATTTATTTTATTATATTTTACGTTAGACTAGGTTATGTTAATTAGAATTGATAATTATAGCGAAAGTCTCCTGCTGTCTCTTAGAATTTGGCTTCTGTAATTAAGAGCAACCTATTTAAATGTGGACCTCTTATTAAGACACATTGTCATTTCGCTTAAGGGGGGAATCAACCAAATTATTGCGCATGATTATTTGCAAATAATTAGTTTGCCAGATTGCAAAGCACTGTTCCGTTTTTTATTTCTTTAATTCTGGTACAGTTTCACTTCACGATTAAAGCGATTCTTGTTATCAGGTCATACTAGAATGCCAATGAAGGATCGTGATCCGCTCTCGAAGATGGCAAAGAAAGCAAAAGAAAGCGTCAATATATATAGTTATTATTATTATTATTATTTTTTTCGCAAAAGATGTAGCGGCGAATGCTTGGCGAAATAATTGGCGGTCGGGGAACGGGATCTCACGTTTAAAGAGAAGCTTTCTGAGTTGGAAGTCAGGTGTGGGCTCCAATGGGGAGCTCAGGTCATCCTCACTTAACCAATTCATCAATATTATTACAAATTCGAATGGGTAATTTACACTCACTTTAGAAACAATAAGAGAACATGCTTCATCATAGGTCAAGATTTTCATTCATAATCTAAAATAATAATAAGATCAAATATTAAATATTGATAATATACTAATTTTAATGTATAATGTATAAAAAAAAAACATTACATATTTAATTTAAATGAGACTATAGTTTCGACGACGTTAGCATTGTCATTATTGGTTGGCTTGATTAGGTTTAAATTTGGCAGATGATAAGGATTCTTGAAACAAGAGCCGCAAGTTAATTATTATTATTATTAATAGTTTATTATTAATAATCCAAATTATTTATTTAAATATAAATATTTAGTCACTTTTGCTGAATTGGATATTTCTAAAAATAAGCTGGAATGTCTCCTCTCGACTATATATATTATATTTAAATGAAATTTAATTAACTATAAATTATAAATCGAAATTAATAAATAATATTTATTAAATTTGTTGATGGCACCACGTCAAGTGTTAACGCGTGATTTGCAGTGTTAAAAAATTAATTCTGGTACTTTCAGCGATTCAATCAAGTTGAAATTCTATATATAGCAGTTTTATACAATTTTTAATCATGTGAAAAACTATCAAACATGTATCTTTATTTTTACGGTCACTTTGGAGGAAAAAAAAATCAAAACGTTGTAGGTAATGATCCTCTTCCTGTTGATCTACATTTCTCAAAAGTTGGTAGAAAAAATTTTGAGTAATGTCCGTATACCAAATTTCATTGTTCTAGCTCAAACCGTTTTTTCGTAATCTTGTCTACACACACACACACACACACACAGGCAGACATTTTTCTCAACCTTAGTGAAAATGACTCAGGGACCTTCAAAACGTATAAAAACATCAAAATCTCAACATCGAAAATTTTCATGATCGCATTACTATCTTTGGCGAGATAGTAAAAATCCTGTTCCTATCTTGAGAATTAAATAAATATATAAAAATTGTTAAATTCCTTAACGATACTGTAATCTATGGTCGGATTTACCTTCAAGAGTCTATTAATAATAGATGTATATATTTTCCAACTTAATAACTTGGAAACTTGGTTGATGAAAAGTTAATTTCCTATTATCAATAATCATAAAGTACTTAAAGAGTTATTAACAAATTCTCTCTTAATAGTTCTTTTTTATTACTTTTTTTCCAAATAAAATTAATTAAAAATCAATAAAATTATATAATAATTTTTTAGTTATTAAAACTATTAAGAAATCTGAAAATATTTAATTATTAATTTTATATTATAAAATTTTATACAATAATACAAATTAAATTAATATAAAAATTTAGAACTTAGTAAGATTTGAACATTGGTCCTCAAGTTCCTTTATCACTAGACAATAAAATAATTAAAATTTATTAAAAATAATATATCATTTATAATATAATGGAAATATAATTATTATTATAAACTAAAATTATAATTAATATAAGTGAATATTTATCAACCAATCCAACATATGATAATATATATATATATACCAATAGAAACAAACAAATAACAAAAATAAAAAAGAAAATATTTCGTGTGTTTAATTTTATCAATCGGATGTATTCACAACATGGCAAGTCATGAAACAAAAAATAATTAAAATAATAATAGTATTTATTTACTTTAATTTTCATTCATTCAAAGAAAAAAAAAGTTTCATTAGGATATAAATATAATATATTATATTAAATTTGCATAGCAACAACTGGTGGAGAATGGTGAGATAAGATATAATAATCAAAACCAATTCTATTATGTATTCTAAATCTAAGAATTTTAATTAATTTTCTAATTAAAAGAAAAATAATGTGAACTTTATTTATTGTCAAGAAAATTAAAAATAATCCAAGCATGAAAGTTTCCCCCAAGGCACTACCTAATCATAATTATGATATAAGATTAGCTGGATTAGTAGTTGGCTTTCTCTTATCCACTGAAAATGATTATCATCTCTTTATTTATTAGTATTAAAAATATAATTCTTAGATATTTATATAATTTTTTTGTTATGTCTTTTTTAAAATTTGCCTACTAAATTATCTAATATTTATCTACGCGTATTTTTATAAAATGCGTATATAATTAATTGATTCTGATTTATGTTTTGTTAAATTAAGAATGCCATTTTTATTCAATTTTCTATTCTATTTATAAATTTTGTAAAATAAAATAATGAATAATATTATATTAAGGTACAATTTTTTTTTTTTTTTTATTTAAAACAATAATAACACCATAATTATATAATATAGAGATTACATAAACATGAATTGCATGTTCTCTATGTACATACACTTCAGGGGTAATATAATATATTAAAAAAATTGAGAAAGGAAAAAGTTGGACTGATTTGGCGAAAAATAGGAATAGCTAAAGAAATATCGTTTATATCAAATAAAGTAGGATTGATAATTAAATGATATCAAGTCGATTGAGTCCTATACGAAGGTAAAGGTGTTGTATGATCAGTAAAACAGGTTCTATCAATCTTAATCTTGATTTTTTTGATCAAGTGGCTTCTCAACTTGAATCCTAGAAGCTGGATGAACTCTATCCTAGAGCCATAGCTAGAGAAATTTTCTTATCGACCCGGGACTTGAACCTAAAATCTCGAGGTTGAGAGTCAAGAGCGTTGACTCTCTCACTAATTGTCGACCTTTATGTCCAAAATTAACTTTAAATGAAAATACTTATTAAAAAATTAATTAAATGTTTAATTTATGATATTTCTGAAGGTGTATGATGGGGGAAGAATAAGAGTTGATGAAAAGTTTTATTTGTTAAATTATCTTTGAATGATATTTTTTTAAAAAGATAATTATCCTTTTTATCTATTATATAATAATGCAAAATTTATTTATAAAATCCGTATTTAACTCCCGATTTCTTTTCTTTTAAAGTTTATTTGAAAAAAAAATTTGTTTAGAATATTTTCGAGGACTCTTTCTTTTAAATATATCAATCAGAAGCATGAATGCGATGATTATTATATTGAAATAGTTGACACAGTGTATACGTTCACCCTTGAAAGCGAGTGCCCTGAACCCAGTTAGATGAAGTGTAAATAGGAAACATATGGACTGCTCGTGGAGTACTTAAATAAACAAAAAGCGCAGGAGGCCGTGCCACCCCGCACGGTCCAAGATAAGCAACCCCACTCCTGGAGCGAAAAGAGAGGAAAGGGAATTAAAGGGCATACAACTTGCATGAGCAGGTTGTAAAATAAAACCGTGAAACTATTGCTAGGGGTGTTAATTATTGATAAACCAAGGAAATTTACGAAAAATCAAAAACATTGTTTTAAATAAATAAAGAAAAGGAAAAGAAAGGAAGTTTTAAGTTGTTTATTCATTTATTCATTAAAATAAACAATAGTATTTATTTATTATTTATTTTAATTTATAATAGTTATATTTAATAGTTAAGACGCCATGTAGGGTGGTGGTTAATGGTGTTAGCACTCATTCTCGTTCAGTCCTGATTTTAAGGGCAGGTTGTAAATTTTCTCTAGCTGGGGTCTATGGGACGGAGTCAACTCAGCCTCTGTGATTAAATTTGGGAAGCTAATTGATAAAATAATAGCACCTCCGATCTAGAAAATAAAGGTAGAGATTGATAGGACCCATTCTTCTTAACATAGGGCACTTAATTATTATTAATATAACCAACTTGACAATAATAACCACTGCAAAAACTATAATATAAACATGTATTTAGAGATATTCTAAATTTATAAATATATATGCATATGTATTCATAAATTAAAAAAAAAGAAATAATATAAATAATATAGGCGTTATCTTGCTATTTCTCACTTTTTCAGGTGAAATTGATATCCTTGAACACTAAGATACCGTGAACTGACATTATCTAATAACTTTGTAATAATATTATAAAAGTTAATCTTCGACTATATTTTCGATTTTTTTTTCTTTTTTCTAAGAGGGAAAAAATTAGAGCACAAAAGTAACAAACAACAAAAAAAGCAGTCAAGGCAAATATTTAAAATTAAACAGCACAAGGGTGATTGCCCTCATCGAGAACAAAGACCTCCAATGTGACATTTCTCGGTATACTACTATGGTACTTTTGTTTACAATTAGATTGTATGTGTTGTAAATTACCATAGATACTATACAGTGTTTACTTTTTGCCTTTATTTGATGATAACTCATATATTAGAATGATTAATAAAAATAATTTCAACTTAGGAAAATAAATATTAAATACCAGTTAGGCATAAATGTTAATACTAATGTAGATAGCAAATAAATGCTTTGTAAAGAGTTTAAAATATTTGATAATTATAATAACTAAATGTTACAGACGAGGATTAATGGGCAAGGGAATAGAAGTAATATAAGTCTCATGAACAATTAAATCTATAGGATGAGTAACAGATAAAATAGTGTTGTATGATCAGTACAATCTTTCTAATAATAATAATAAAAATAATAAATTATTTAAAAAATTAAATTTAAATTATATTAAAAAACAAGACGAATTAATAAAAAAATAAATATATTTTTATTATTTTCTTACTTTAAAATACATTTAAAAGTTGATTGAATTTTAGGTTAAAGATTTTTGAATTTCTACGCAATAATATCTACAAAATCAGATTGATGATAAACAATTTATTTTTAAAGGCATGTTTTAAATAATTATTAATGATCAAATTAAATATGATTTAAAGTTTTTTGAACTTATAATGATTTTTCATTCTTATCAGTTAAAGTTATGATAAAAGGTATTATTTTTTTTAAAATAAAATATAATATCTAGTCTATGGATAAATACAATGTTATTTTATTTAAATGACAGGCGTTAAAAAATATGAAAAGATTAATTAGATTATTAGAATGAAATAAAGAGGAGGAGAGAGCCACTTTATTCGTTAATCGTTCTTGAATCAACTTCTTTTAAGCTGCTTTTCGATTCTAAACCAAAAACACATCTGGCTTAACTATATAAATATCGTTGAACAAAAGTATTTAAAAAGAACAAACACAAATAGATCTCACGTGGTTGTTGGAGTGGAAAAAGGATCTCGTTTTCCCATTAGGAAGTAAAGGTTCAAGTCAGCCAAGCAAGAATGGACGGATTTATCAGGCAACGCCTTCCCTCATTCACCAACCCCCTCTCTCAAATCATCAGCCCTTCTCCTTTAATTAAAATTTATTCCAGAAATATATAAAACTGAATATAAAATAAATTTATGATTTTTTTTTTTTGTTTTATCAAAGGAATTAGGAAAGTTTATAGAAAAATCGTTTTATTTTATGTTGAGTATAATGACTTCTTAGTAGTGGATTTAATGGATTTTATGGTCGTTAAACCTGCCAGAACTATAGTACCATTGCGTCTCCAGTCGCAAAAGTTTCAAGTTTAATCGGAAGAAATTTAAAATTCTTTGAAATGATGGAATGTAGATATAAATAATATAAATATAAAAAAACGTTTATAAAATAACGTTTTTCCAATGGACTACAAAGAATAAAATAATTTTTCTATAAGCCTGACAAAGTTTATGGATGAATTGCTTCATATTCAACTAAAAACTTGGGCGCAATACAAAGGGAGTTAGTTACTAAAAGTAATTAATCGCTAATTATATTACAATTAATTAATTATAATCCAATTATATTTCTTCTATACCTTCCAGGGATCGATTGAAATATCTATAAAAATGTTCAAAAGTCTATCTCAATTTAAAGATGATGAAAAATCGATTTCAATTTGTCAAAAGAGCGAACAGACAGACAGAGAGACAGGCGCCAAGTGAAGTAGAGAAAAACGATATAAAAAGAGTTAAATAAGTGTTTAAAAATACACATGAGGAAAGAAAAGTATAATAAATTATTATTTTGTTAATCTAGGATAAAATTTAATTAATGCATATAATTCAGAAAACAAATGAAAAAATATAAATAAAATGGAGTAGATGCACGTGTTGGATTCATCAATCAACGGATGTTAAAAAAAACGATATTAGCCTCATAATTTAAACCGATATTGAAGTATATCACCTGAATTAGTATAAGAAAATTATCTGAGATAAAGAATATAATATCTATAAAAGATTAAATTGGTCTATTCTTTGCCTCGAAAACATTTGAACCAGTTAAACTAAAAATCAGGAGATTAATTTTAATATAAATAAATAAAAATAATATATTTACTTTACTAGCAAATATGAGCTGTAGCCAAGCCTAGAACCGACCTACGATTTGAAATAAATTAATTTCCAAACAACATTATATATATATATATATAAAGTATCAAAAGAAAAAATATTTTTAAAACTTGGATTAAAATGACTAAATTATATTAACTTGGTTTTTATTTTTAGTTTAATTACTCAATAATTAATTATTTCTATATTTTAAGTGAAATATTTTGGAACAATAAATTTAAAATTAATACTTTGTAAACTGCCACTTCCGGTCTACACCAAAAGTTGATGAATTCATGTTACTGATGCATTAAGTAAATATACCAAATTTTATCAAAATCAGTTGAGCCGTTCAAGCTATACACATTTATACGGACACACAGACGGACAGATGGACAGACATCATGCAAAAATACTTTTTTTTTCGGTTAGCAAAATGCATGATTCGTGGAGATATGTAAAAATCTCCACATGTGAAATTTGGTGTAAAAACAATACCTCCCTTACTATCGTCGGTCGGTAAAAATTGATTATTTAGTTAATAGCGAAATATATTCAGGAACAAAGGAGCTATGCTCTCTTTTAAATGAATGTATAACTTTGATTAAAAAGCTTTATTACCATACTAAAATAAGGATTATAAAAGAACTTAATTGAAAAAAAATCTATCATTTTATTGATAAACCAATAAAAATAATTAATGAAATCTTGTGGAAGAATTGTTAAAACCTTTAAGCTTGGATTTCACTATATAATTACTATTATTATTATTATTTATATTATACTAAATCATCTCATGCGAATTTGATTATTTCTTTAATAATATAAAAAAATAATTATTTATTATATGTATTAAAGAAATAAAATAAGTCAAGCGTATCTCAATCGTTTAATGCTGAGATGCCTAATTTAAAAAATTTCAAACAAACATAAAAATATAGTTAATTTTACAAAATAAAATTATTAATAGGATTGCAAGTTATTTTGAAGGTTAGAAAAAAATTGGTAATATATATAATTGCAGAGATATATGTAATTTAAATAATAAAATAAAATATGAAACAATTTATTAATAAAAAGGGGGGATTAAAGAATAAATCCATTATATTGTACCCAAATAAAAAGAAAATAAATAAATATTAATGTCAATTTTGTAGTCATTTTGCCTTTGTTTTTTTATAATTATAACGTTTTTATCAACTTCACTTCATGTCTGTCTGTCTGTCTGTTTGCTCTTATGATTAATTGTAATTGTAAATAGCGATTAATTGCTTTAATATTTGAATTTTTATTCACGCCATCTGACGAATATATTCTTTTTGTTTTATTCTATTTGTAAATTCTCGTATAACATCATCTTTATCTATTTCTCATCTTAGATCCTCTTTTATAAATAATTTTATTTTAACGAATTAAATTTGCACTATAAAGAACAAAATAATATAAATAAAAATGCGCCCAACGTTTTTCGTTGTTTATGAAACATTCATCTATACATTTTGTCAGGTCAAATTATTTTATTCTTTTTAGTCTATGAAAAAACGTTATTTTATAAAAATTTATTTATATTTATATTATTTAATTTCAGTATGCTTATATTATTTTTTTAATTTTTATAATTTATAATTATTTAAATTTTTCGGAACTTGATAACATTTAACTCTTATCCTTATGCTTAGGAAAATATCATTTTAGTTATGTTTGGATTGTTTTTTTTTTTTATCCGATATGAAAATAAATATTGAACAATTTATATTTATTTATTTAATCTCCAATACTAAGTCCATTCTCATTTTCTTTGTTTTTATTTTATCTATTCAATCTTTTTTTTTCTTTCTCCCTTCTTTTCATAAACTTAAAGGGGTTTTGTTGAATGTTAAGGACTAATGTTGGTATCAATCACAGGACTGAAGCATTTGCTTTTAAAACAAGAAGCGAGTCCTAAAAGGCTTTAACCCCACTCATACAACACCCTTGGGGACTTAATTTGGTTGCTTTTTGGAAAATTAATGGAGTGTTCATATGATAAACAAGGGGGAAATGAACCGCCACCATCCAGATCACGGGATTAAAAAAAAACTCATGCTCTACTATTATATTATGCGTACAGTCACATGATTGACATAAGAATCAACAGCCTGTCATCAGGTTAAGTGTTAATTACTTTTACCTGGCTAGAATCAATCTAACTTAAATTTAGAAACCAGTAATTTGAAATTGAATTAAGTAATTCATTTACAAATCATTATATAGTTTAGATTTCTAAAATTTCTAAATATTTATATAAAGTTTGAATCTTCATGCATTTAAAACCTCATATTGATCATTTTTTTCTTCATTATTACATAATTATGAAGTGAATCTTCTTTTCTATTAGTAAAGGGTCAAATATCACGGATTTAAAAAAATCTCGCTTTAGAAAGTACCATTCATAATTTGATAATTTGATAATGAAATAATAATAATAATACTAATAATTATAATAATATATTTTATTATTATATTTTAATTACAATTTATATGTAATAGATCTTTTCAAAATTTTAGATACAGCAATTGACTCCAGAATTTAATTTACTTGTAACTATATAGATATTAGTATTTACTGACATTCTTATCATTTTTTTAATTTGCAAATTGATTCAATCTGACTTGTTACAATAATATCATAACTAAGAATAATCACATTATCTCTGTGCATTTCTAATTTAGAATTATGATTAATGATGGAGTTTTATTGACAAACATTTTCTACTAGAAGTGAGAATAAATTTTTAATATTCTTTTATAATTTTCTATCTTTCCATCTGTTGGGTGACAAAAGTTATTGATCGGACAAACCACTTTCCTCCAAACGTCCCTATCCTAAGCAATTCTCATCTAAATCATATTCTCTCCCATCTCTTTCACATTTCTCCCTACAATGTCTGCCTTCCGGTAGCTTCCCAATCGGTCTGCACACAAATCGTTTTTCCTCTCCCATTCTAGCCACGTATTTCTCCGCTTATCTAGAGTTTATGATCCTAACTATATTTAGAGAAG
Organism: Labia minor; assembly: GCA_963082975.1. Lineage (NCBI taxonomy): Eukaryota > Metazoa > Arthropoda > Insecta > Dermaptera > Spongiphoridae > Labia > Labia minor. The sequence continues at coordinate 98,652,572 of OY720344.1, forward strand.
TTCATGCAATATCCGCCATTCCCCAGTGATGACTACCTTCTTCGGCCCATAATTACTACTAGAAATCATATTATCAAATACTGTAAATCTATTTCCCTCTCACAAAGTTCACGCCTCACACCCATATAATACGGTCGGTATATACTTTGTTTTATATATTTTAATTATGGACTTGGATATAATTTGAAGATAAAAGCCCCTTTATACTGCATAAAAACATAAAACATAAAAATATAATATTATTAGTCTATTACTACTACTACTACTACTTTTACTAATAAATATTAGAACAGGGGTCGGCAACCAGGTGCCCGCGACTTTTTCAAATTTTTTCAATATGGTTCTAAAAAAAGGTAAAATGTTTTAGCGATCAGGTTCTTAAACATTTCGATTTTTCAATATGGCTCTAAGTATCACCAAGTGTGCCCACCCCTGTTATATTATTTTAGAAATGTACCCGACTATTGAAAAAGGTTGCCGACCCCTGTATTAGAATATAACGTAAATAATTATTTTTATACTTATTTAATATTCATTAAGATTGTTTTCTATTAACATATACTCTCTTATTTTACAAAATAAATTAAATCACAAGGAATCATTATTGAAAATCATTGGTTGTATTGATCTCAGTCAACTAGGATCTACAATTATAAATGCTACCTACTCAGTCATCCGTTGACCAATCAATCATTGAGTTCATAATTCATATTTCGAAGGCGATGACTGCATCACAATAAATGCACCGCCTTATTAAGTGGGCCTACATTCAATAAAGGCGCTAGTCGTCAATTACAATCCATCTAGTCGATTGTTTAATTCAATGGAAATGACTTGCTAGAGTGGCAATGAATTAATTTCCATTCGCCAAAAATGTGTAACCGATGTTTAACAAATTCGATTTTTTCAATAACGTATCAAATTACGGTAGTTATAAAAAAAAGAATTAATTTATTTCAATGTTTTATCTCTCCTTGGTAAATGGGTCATAGACGAACTAGTCTTTTATCAGTTATATATATACTTCTATTATCATAATAATATTATTTTAATTTGATATATTAAATATATTAAAATAAGTCACAAATTTACTTAAAATAAAATTATTTACGAAATTGAGTGATTGAATTTAATAGTACTTTGATTGATGTTTAAAATTACATTATTTTAATTAATTTATAATTCTAATATAAACTTTAACTAAAACTGTTTGAAATTCAAAAATCAAAATGGAATTAAGATTTGCTTATTATAAATTGAATTTATTTAAATTAATTTTTAATACAAATCAATTTTAAATTATTAACAGTTTTATGTTTATATGATATCAAAAATTAATTTCTTTAATTTTGATTAATATATTAATACTATTGAAAAATGCACAGAGCATCTTTTTTTTCGTCACTATACAATTTTATATTTACTATTATTACATAGCACCTAAAACTTAAATGAAATATGGAACCATATTATATTTAATTTTGTATTGCTAATTTAACTACGTTGTGATTCCTTATTAAATGAAAAATTAAAATTCGGTTCCGATTAAATTTCATCCTTGCCTATACTAGTAATATATTAATTATACTATCTGTATCCGCTTGATACATCGACTATAGAGGCTTGTAAGACCTAAAAAATAATAGAAAGCTATTGTTCCTGAAAATTGAAAGTGGGAGGAAATGGAAGGGGATGAATCCTTAATATATATTAATTTTGCTCGAAGGCTAAAAAGAGGAATTAATATAATATTGCGATAGTTACCTCTTCTCTTCTATCGCACCTTGAACATTAAGTGGACTGTATTAGAGGTCTATGTTTAATATATTAAGAATTTGGAATTGAAAAAAGCTCGCTAAATAAACACTGTAATTAACTTTTATAATCTTTAATTAAATTAAAATTAGGTTCAATTAAAAACGGATTAATTATATTTAGGGTCACCTAAATATTTTTATATATCAACTTAAATCTAAATTTTAAGTCTAAAATTAATATAGTTCTAAGTGTTCATAAGTGCACTTATCTGACCACCGGGAATTGAAATAAATGGGGGTTTACGCTGCCGTTCGCTGCCTGGATGTCTTCTCTGCTGGTTTCGCAATTGATCCAACGATCAATTGGCTTTGGACCCTCCTCGAGTTTCCAACGGGTTGAATGGACCAGCACGGATCCAAAGTAGAGATGATCCCCTTCAGGAATCACTGGGTTTGCCCCCTCGGAACAAACTCTGGAGCACAGGACCGGCGGCTGCAATCTGTAGCCTCGTCGACGACCCCGAAAGCACCGCGTTCGAGTCGTAAATTCGAACGGGTCGAATAAGGCGTCGGTGGGCCAAGGCGCCCCAGTAAGCAGTGGACGAGCAGATAAAAACAACAGGCAGCAGCGACAGACAAAGGCAATGGCACTCGGGCGACAGGTACAACAGCAGCGGGGGCTTCAGAGAGCTCGGCCTGTCTTTTTATATGTAGATAGTAAGGGAGGGGGGTGGTCAACCTCATGAATTTATGACAATAACAATTAAATATTTAAAACTATAAATGAAATTAACTTAAAAATATTAAACTACATTATATAATTAATTAACACTAATATTTATAAATATTAACTTAATTACTATTTAAACTTAGTCAGAGGGCGGGAATTCAAATTTATTTGAATTCAGGTTCCATGCGGAAACACTATCTTTTACTAAATAAAATTATAATTATTATTATTATTATAAAAATATTAATAATTTTTACAATAATCGTCATTACTGCGTGTGTGGTGTAACTACTAAAAATCCCTCCTTCACATCCGCTACCCTGGACCGCTTTATTTAGTATTTAGTAAAATTTACCACTATTTAGTAAAAATATTAATAATAATAATAATAATAATTATATTAATAATTATAATAATAATAATTATATTAATAATTATAATAATAATAATTATATTAATAATTATAATAATAATAATTATTAATATTATTATTAATATTATATTAATATTAATATTATTATTAATATTATTATTATAAAAATATTAATAAGAAAAACAATTTAGTTTTGGGTTTTATTTTTATCATCAGACTGGAACTGACCTACCTTCAAGATTAAACAAAAAAAAAGTTGTAATATACTCACAAATTTAAAAACTTTTCACACTCTCTTCTATACTTCACTTCGAATAGAAACTTTTTCCCCTTATAACATTATTTATTTTAAGTATATTCAATAAAATTTTATGATCTTATAAATAAACCGTCAAGTCGAGAGTAAAATTTGCATTAGATATGCAATTTGCAAGTAGAAAAAAAAAACAAAAAAACAATGAACGACCTTTTCAATCAAATCAAGGACCGATTGTCGCGTCCTACTTCTTTTCTAAACGAGTCACTGAACTTGACTTAGCAATTGAAGCGAATCTGAATTTATAGCAAGGTATTTCTTTTTTTTTTCAATAAAATTAATAATTTAATTTAAAATATACTTAATAATTATATCAAATTTTCAGTTCCTAAATTTTACAAATAGTATTAAATTGTAATTAATATAAAAGTTAATTTGAAATAACCAGTTGTAAATTACCAATTCTATACCACCAAAGTATTGTTATAATAACTACACGTGTATAATATTAATATTTCGATTCTTTGGAACAACATATTCAAATTTTAAAAAGTTATAAATAATTGATACATAAGTACAGCATAAATGGTTAGCATATTATAATTAAATGAAAATATTTTTAATTATTTAGAGTGATGTTTATAATAAACTTTAATAATAAATTTTATGTTTATAATAAACTTTAATAATAAATTTTATGTTTATAATAAACTTTAATAATAAATTTTATTAACATTTTCAATTAAAAAATGGTGAATTGAATAGTAATATATATTACAATTGTTAGCGGCACCACCAGCGCCTCTGGCAGTCAAGCGACGTACCGAGCGCTGGGTGGAGAAATTCACTGTCTCCTTTCTACATCTTTCCCCGCTGAACGGAAGCCTCTCGGGGACTAGCCGGTCTTGTTTGCCTGACCTCCGCTAGAGACACATCGCTCCGATCTGATATCCTCCGATTATACGCTTACCGACTCCGTTATCCGATATATGTTCACTCTCCCGACACCGACCGAGCCTTCCTGTTACCTGTATTTTCTCCTGAACAACGACCCGCGCTTACTCATAACTGAATATCCTCCTGAACCCGACCAATTGCCTGTTTAACCATTACGATTTCCGATACATATTACATACCGACGCACCGATTCTCTGTTCTGTTCTTAATTCCGTTTATTCTGTCTGTTACTCTATCCTGTGATCCGTTCTTCTATTTGTATTTATTAATGTATTTGCTATATTTCATTTCAATTATATTCATTTCTTGTTATAAAAGATACGTTGTTTATTCATTGCCCGTGGCCTTCCTAGACACTTTCCCGAACACCCGACCCAAGCGATTAAATCATACCACTGTTAATTTAATTGCTAAAAGCAGTCAGAAGTGGGATATATATCCACTTAGTGCCCACAAATATCCCGAAATCCTTATTTTGTGTCTCGAGTGGAAAAGTTTTCTTTTTTTTGCGTGTTTCTACGCCGAATTCGAAAAATCACCGAAATGGCGTCGCATTAAAATGGCCGCCTTGATGACGCAACGCCTGTTCTCAGAGAAGCTCGACCTGATGACGTCATTTCTACGTCATCAGCAACCGCCCGCCAGGAGCATGTCACGTTCGACATGAGGGGAGTGCCAGCCAGTGCCCCTCCCCGCATCAAGCAACCTTCCCCGCTCCTCTGCTATACCCCGCTCCGACACCGCTCCCTACCGAGACCCTCATTCCCTTCCCCACCACTACTCCGAGTTCGAGAATCACACACCGAATTTGACCGCTGTCTTCGCTTCGTTGAAAACCGTCATTGAAGAAAGAAATTCATCTCACTCGTTTGACAACTCACGATGTATTATGGATTCACCTGTCAAGCCATTTGATGCAAGCGGAGCAGTGGCTTGACACAATGATAGACGCCGCAGAGTACTGGACACCGACCCTGCTATTCCGATACCCCGATCTCTCATGACACCGACCCTGTTATTCCGATACCCCGATCTCTCATGACACCGACCCTGCTATTCCGATACCCCGATCTCTCATGACACCGACCCTGTTATTCCGATACCCCGATCTCTCATGACACCGACCCTGCTATTCTGATAACCCGATCTCTCTCTGAACTGACCCTGCCTGTTCCGTTCTTACGTTTGCCGTTTCACCAGCCGATCCGACGCTCTGATACTCCGCATACTTGTTCATTCATTTTCCGTTTCATCCACGATTCAGCCCGTCTCCCGTATTGCAATATTCCTTCGCCTTCTGATTCCGAGAAGGAATATTCAATAATCATGATCATTCATTTTCCGTTTCATCCACGATTCTGCCCGTCTCCCGTATTGCAATATTCCTTCGCCTTCTGATTCCGAGAAGGAATATTCAATAATCATGATCATTCATTCATCTCTCTGACAAGTAATGTGTTGAGTCCAGATATGATTCCGAAGACTCACCGGCACCGGAGATTCACCCCGAACCCGCGCCTGATGGAGGAGAGACACCCTCTACCGATGAGAGCCACTGTCCGTGGCCACCACCCGATCGTGCTGGACGCTACAGATGGAAGCCTGTCGACCTCACCGATTACATCGAACCATGTCGACGGGGACGTCGACATCGCAGGATGGCCGACTGTTAGCGGCACCACCAGCGCCTCTGGCAGTCAAGCGACGTACCGAGCGCTGGGTGGAGAAATTCACTGTCTCCTTTCTACATCTTTCCCCGCTGAACGGAAGCCTCTCGGGGACTAGCCGGTCTTGTTTGCCTGACCTCCGCTAGAGACACATCGCTCCGATCTGATATCCTCCGATTATACGCTTACCGACTCCGTTATCCGATATATGTTCACTCTCCCGACACCGACCGAGCCTTCCTGTTACCTGTATTTTCTCCTGAACAACGACCCGCGCTTACTCATAACTGAATATCCTCCTGAACCCGACCAATTGCCTGTTTAACCATTACGATTTCCGATACATATTACATACCGACGCACCGATTCTCTGTTCTGTTCTTAATTCCGTTTATTCTGTCTGTTACTCTATCCTGTGATCCGTTCTTCTATTTGTATTTATTAATGTATTTGCTATATTTCATTTCAATTATATTCATTTCTTGTTATAAAAGATACGTTGTTTATTCATTGCCCGTGGCCTTCCTAGACACTTTCCCGAACACCCGACCCAAGCGATTAAATCATACCACTGTTAATTTAATTGCTAAAACAATGGTTATTTATGAATATATATATATATATATATATATATCATAAGGAATAAAATCTTAATAAAGATAGGATCTTGTTATTAAGAATATAACATCGAATAATGTTTGTTGTTTAATTTGTCAGATGGTAGCATGATAAATGACAATAAACAGGAAAATAAATAATAATATGGGAAAACTTTTACTCAAAAGAGTAGAATTAATCTTAATATATGTATGTATATTAAATGCTCATAAAGTTATAAAACTAAAAATAATGTTACTTAAAACCAGATTAAAATTATTTCTTTTTTATTTTGCTTGTTTATGATATTAGAGCACTGATTCTCAACCTTTTTTTTTACCGCGGCACACTTTTAACGGTGGAAAAATTTAGAAAAAAAAGTCGGAAATGTTTAAGTGCCTCATAATCTCGCGGCACACGGTTGAGAACCACTGCATTTATAATCGGAGGATCGATGAATATCTCATTTAATTAGAAGATAAAAATAAATAAAGAAAAATTATCCTCTACCAAATATAATAAATAATTAAAATATTATTAAGATTAAAATAAATTGTTACTTACGTTTGAATTAGTAGATATGTTTTTAAACATGCAATTCAAGAAGAGAGGAAACTTACCTGAAAAAATAGAAAATATATCATATTAAATGTACGGTATATATATTATGTATTAAGTTATAAAAAAGTAAATAATATTATATGACTAATGTATACTTAAATAAAAATGAAAAAAACATGAAAATAATGAAATAAAATTTCACTAAAATTATTAACTCGAGATTAAGTTAATTATAGTTGTACTTATTTTATTTAATTGGATCATATATTATAAATTATTTTATTAATGAATTCTTAAATTTAAAGATCTATTATTTTGCAAATTGAATTATATGTATGTGAGACTTGGTCAATGACTTTAGGGACGAGAATTATTTTGAAAGTTTTTGGAAATAAATTTACTAGAAATATGATGAGAAAAATTAAAAATGAAATCTCAAGAGAAGATAACTTAAAGAAGAATAACTTGACCTCGAAAAAGAGTAATAATCAGAAAAATGAGGATGAATGAGACTGAGAAGTTTATAATAAGAAAACAAATTGGGAAAATAATGTTGAGTAGACCAAGAAATCTAAGACCTGACAAAATAAAGTTATAAAGGAATTTGGAGAAGATTGGAAAGGTGGAGATGTAAAAACGACTACCGAGAAATTTCGAGTTTTGATGTAGTTCGATAGTTTTTTTTATTATTCCTTTTAATAATCTAATTAATTGATAGAATTAAAAGGTAATAAATATTAAATTTTAATTTCAATATAAATTAAGACAAAAAACTTTAATTAAGAGATGAAGGTTATTAGTTATGTTATTTATATATTTGTCGTAATTTAAAAACAAATAAAATAAAGCCAGGAAGATATATATATATATTTAAAATGAATTTTCCTCGTTTACTGATAAAAGAAGTATTCATTTTACATAATTAAAAAAAATCCTGTTAGTGTGGCAATCTTGAAAAAATATCTAAAAGGAAAATGAAGGTTTCAGGTTGAAGGATTCAATCAGTAGAACTTAAACGAATGCAAGTTTGGTGTTTTAGGGTTTTAGACAGGGTACATGATTGATAGCAACTAATTTGAGACTCCCCCCGGCCTAAAAGCATCATCTAATTTTATTTCTGCTTAACAGTCAGAGTGACTACAGATTAGTCACCTCTTTAATGATGAAAAATTTCTTCAATGTTACTGGATGGAGTGGAGGGATCGAAGATGGATAACTTAACATTAATTATCAACTTTTAATTTCTTGAGAAGACCATATTCTTATTAAATGGGATTTAATAATTTCAATGGATTAATTAATGTTTTTTTTTTAAAGAAAAATAAATAGATAAATTATCATTACGTTAAAACTTTGTTTTATATTTTTTTTTTAAATTAAATGAATTGATGAAAATTTTTGGAATTTCGATTACAAGCAAATGCGAATTTATAATTACTTCCCTTCTTATGGCGCTTCGTTTTATAAAATTCTAAATAATTTAAATTCCTTGAATTTTCCTTTTGTTGGGCATTTGCTTACTAAAAAAATATTTTAATTAGAATATTTTTTTATAGTTTTTTTTTCCAAATTTTACTAGGAAATAAAAAAAATATATCAATTTTATATTTTTTAAGATAAATTTTAAAACACAGAAAATATATATATATATATATTGTTTTAGAAAAATTATAAAATTAATTTCAATTAATAGAAATATTTGAGATTATTAAGAAGAAAATATTTAATTAATTTTTATATATTTAGATAATTATATATATTTACAAAAATTATTTATTCTATTAAATATTATATTTTTTATAAAAAAAAAATAAGAATTATAAAATCAAATAGATTACAATGAACGAGAAAATGTGTTAGAATATTGCTAAAGAACTAAATGATGAAATAACAAAAGAACTATAAAAAATATAATTTAAAAAAAAAGAAGTTCGGATAGATTTTGGAGAGAGTCGAATTTGGATGGAGGTGGCTGAAAAGAGGGATAAAGCTCTGTGTCGATTAATTAATTAAGTAATGACACAAAATAAAAAAAATTTCAATCGAATAAATAAAGTATTTTACTTGAATTATTAATATATAACTCTAATGAGGAGTTTCAATCCATGTACAGTCATACACTATAAAGCAGGGTGTCAAACTCGCGGCCCGCAACAACTATTTTAAGGTAAAATGTGTTTAGCGATCAGACTTTCGACTTTCAATTTGCCTGCGGCCCGCCTAAGGTTTGTTTGGCCCAAGTGTACCTATGAATTTGACACTCCTGCTGTAAAGGATAATGGAACTCCTGGTGAATAGACAACCTACACAAACGATAAATAAAAATAGCTACAATAGGGATTTATATAAAGTTTAAGTGCTCATGAAAAAGAGAATTTACTAGACTTTCAATACAATAATCAAATAATATATTGTGATAAACGAACAACTTTTCCTTTTTCCATAGATTTGAAAAGGGGTTAATTTTATTCATAACATAATTGGTTTATTAAATTTAAGGTTTGAACTTTCATGTTTTCATATGAATAAAATATTTTAGTCAAATAATTATAACAAATTTTATTAATTAAAACGAACGTATAAAATAGAAGACCAGAGATAGCATTTTCAAATCACATTCAGTTACATTATGTCTGGTATATCCATTTATCCAAATTTAGTTAAATAATTTTCAACTTTTCTCATTAAATGCTCAGTTAGTTGTTAAACCTACCGAAAAAAAACTTAGGTTCATTTAATTAATTAATTTAATGGAGGGGGGCACAATATTTAGTTTCCTTTTTCCCTTAGAGTTAATAAAAACATTCAAGCGGTCTCGGAGTATGGAGGGGATTGGATAAATGCCTGGTCTTTGTACTCCTTTTAGACCTTGTGCGATGTTGTTGTTGTCGGGGCAGTGCAGCCGCCCTTTAATGGCCACAACTGCCATGTTTAGACGTGCTTTGTTCTGGTTCCTAATGTCTACGATAAGAATGCGGCGGCACGAAGGGAATTGATTCATTCACCTTTTTTTTTCTATTCTTTTATAATTTTCATCCTTGCCTTAAATGGAGATTAAAAAACACTTTTACTTTATCTAGTAATTTTATTTTTTTTTCTTCTTTAAGCTTTATACAACAGGTTCACATCTTAGTTAAACTAACAGATGTCCTTAATTGTAATCAAGTTATTTTAAAAATAAATAAAAGTTGGAGAATTTTTTTTCCTCCCTTTTTGATAGAAAAAAGTCTATGAAAAGCAGGGTTTGTTTTTATTTAATTAGATTTAAAAAACCTTGCCTATTTCTTTTTAAAAGTCATATACTTAGTAAAAGTTGTTTAGAAATATAATCTTTTTAAGGGTTAATTCAGTGGTGTATTGGGAGGGGAACGCGGGGTAACGACGTTCCCTTACCTTTTTTCAGAACCGAAAGGCGTTCCAGTACTTATTCATGTCCCGACAACTCCCACTTAAATCTACTGTTAGAATTTTTTTTTTTTTTGTTCGTTAATATTTTGTAAAGTAAGAATAAGAAAAAATAAAAACTTATATGGAAAAAAATATTTTACTGAAAATAAGACTTTTTTTGCTTCCAATATGCGTTCCCTTACTTTTTATTTTACAATACATCACTAGTTAATTTATAATAAAAGTGGATTTGTTGATAGTATAATATAGAAAGAGACGTTAAAGATATTAAAAATTAAAATGTGATATAAATTATATATAAGTAAAATAATTAACAAATTAAATTTAGTATAATAAAGAGAAAAAATTAAAATGTGACATATATTATTAATTTAAATGAGTGTCTTTAAATAAATAGATTTAATAAGCTATAATTAGTTATAGAAAAGTTTGCATTGAGTCATTTAGGTGTTATAAATTGATTAATAAAGAATTAATTAAATAAAAAATAAAATAAAAATAATTTATTATAATATTCTGTGAATACTTTGATTTAATTGTATATATTAACAATTATTATGTATTATTAATATATATATATATATATATGTTTATATGTATATGTATAATGTTAGTTTTAAGTTGTTTTAGTATAAAAGAGAATCAATGTTAAAAAACAATTACTAATAAATAAATAGAATTTTAGTACTTATTTCTATTACTGTCCTAAAATTCCAATATATATAAAAAAGAGAACATTAAAAAAATAATTTTATTCAATTTTTGTAAATTATATCCTAAATATAATTAAAATTAATTTTTTTTTTATCTTATCAATATGAGTTTAATTTGAATTGAATAAAAATACTATGTTAAAAAAATTAATTTTGAAGTATATTCCTAATAAAAATATTAATCATAAAGAAAGAAATATTTAATCATTTAATCATTGAAATAATAATATATGTTATATATTGAGTAGTTATTATTCGTTAAAATTTAATGGATGTGTTTTCATAAGAATTAATAAATTTAATATTTTTTTTTTATCTTCTCAGGTCAAAGATTGAGCAAACTTTTATGAGAAGTCGGATCAAGATGAATCACATGATCTCTGTGCATGGTCAAACATTATTCTTAAACATTATCATTTAAATGTTAAACTACCACAAAATTATAATAAATAGGACACGAATGGGTTAAAAGAAAGGAGAATCGAGAAGGAATAAAAATTAAGTGTTATTATAAAAATAATAATTGAAATAGTACAATATAATACTAACGATAACAATTCAGTATTTAGAAAGATAATGTATAAAATGTTGGTCTTTATTGAAAATATAGTTTCATTTAATGATACCTTTCCCTTAAATGTTATTTATTTATTTTCTTTAATCTGTTGCTGTTTATTGGTTTAATTTTCTATTATAGTTTTACTATGCTATAAATACTTATTATTTATTGATTCTTTTATTACATGCGTTCGTTTATTTTTATTAAATCCTTTTTACTTTAAATTCAAAAGGGTTATTCCAAAGTCTTATGTAATCTTCATAGCCAAGGGCTATATTGAGAATTGTGAATGACAACATACTAAAAAAAACGGATAAAACTGATATTTCCTCTTTATAATATAAAAATTAAGATTTCGTAATATTATTGATTGAAATTCAATTATTATATTAGTTTAATCCAATCCATGAATTGAAGAAAAAAGATAAAATAATTTCTAAATAAGAAGAACTCGAAAAAAGCTTTTGTATGGAAAGTAAGTGATAACGTAATATCTTTTATTACCAATTACATCAGGATACAAACATTGACTATTTATTGCTTTTTATTTATTGATTTGTATTATATAAATTTATAAGCATAATTAAGATAATTTAACATTTAAATAATCTTGGTAAAATTGAAATTAATATATATATATATTAAAATAGGTTTAATGAATTATAGATAAATTTGTAATCTTTTGAAGTTGTTTTTGTTTAGATACTTTCAAAAATATAAGAAAATTATCACAATTTGTACTTAAATATTGGTGGAAATTCAAATACATGAAATGAAAAAATAGATCGTATAATTGGAGGGTATTTATAATTGTTATAATTTGTTATTATGATAATAATAATGGAAATTTTGTTGCTAACAAAATAAATACATTAGTATTCTATAAAAAATAATTAAATAATCATATAAAATTTGTATAAAAAGATTATATTCTATTCTTTTATTCATAATAATGTAAAATACTGTGGCCCATGATTTTATAGGAGGTGAATTAAGTATATGTACGTAATATAGATAGAAAACATTCTAAATAATAAATAGAATTATAAAAAAAGGAGGAAACTATGATGCGAATAAAAGGGAAAAAATGATTAATAGGAATGGGATAGTAACAATCATATTATTATAATATTATTATTATTATTAATATATAATAGAATTAAATCGATTTAATGAATTATCATTAAATATAAAATTTAGATGTGTGATTAATTTGGGTTGTTTATCAATAAATCAATTTTTTAGGAAAAAAAAATCAAGGAAGTCTGGAATATATCAAAGATAAATTAAAAAAAAATATTCTTACAAATATATATAATATAAACAAGTATGTATATATGTATATAATATATTAAATATTGATTTATATTTAAAATTAACTCATATATATATAGTAATTATATCCTTATATAAATCTGTACAAATTCGTTAAATAAAACAGACTTCTTAAATTGGCAATTTAATGATAGTTTTTATGAACCCAACTGGCTAGATCAATGATAAACAATCTGTGTTATTTAATAGTTCAAATAATCAATAGAAAATGTAATTTAATAATATAATTAAACTCTAAACTCTTCTTTTAGATTCTGTAATTAAAGGTATTATTTTTATGTGTGTTACCATTGGATCCATCAATAATTAATTAGTGGATGTAATTTGAAATAAATCGCATATTAAACATATAAAAAAATAATTCAAAATGTGTAATATTAAAAAAATTGGATCGTGTTTTACTTATTTAATATTTATATCTATATATATAAAGGAGACTGTTTGTATGTATGTATGTAATTCGTTTACTTTTTTGCTGTCATAGTTTAATATGTTAAAATGTAAGTTATTTACATTTTAACATAAAATAGAAAATATATTATTTAAGGATTAAAGAATAAAAATAGAAAGTAAATTAGTGAATATTTTAAAAATTAGACAATTTGTGGAAATTGAAATAACTAAGAAATGAGAGGTGGAGGGGATGAGGAGAGAGGTGAGAGTGTGTGTGAGCGGGAGAGAGAGAGATTTAAAGTTTATATATAGTTCTCCGTGTTGTTCATTCAAGAGCCAGGCGTGGCCCACTGACTGGCGGACTCATTTTACACAATGTATATAACTAGCAATCAAAGAATTATTATAAATTTTAACTTTTTATTTTAAATTCTAATATTCAAATATCATTTCAATTAAATAATTTATTCTAAAAGTTCTCATTTTAATTAATATAATAAAATATTTAAATCATATTTAACTTAAATTATTTTGTATTTATTCTTTCCATATTTGAATAGGTACTTCTTTTATTTTAAGGGAGGGAATTAACTATGATCTAAAAAAATTAATAAATGAACTTAATAATAAAAAATCAAATAAATCCATTAATTTAAATTAATACTATTAATGAATGTATATATTGTTAATTTATCTTTAGTTTTATCAATACTTTTATACCGTTAATTTTTATAAATTAATTTTTATAAATTGTCTCAAGTCTCTAACTTTGCATTTTCTCAAATTTTATTATAATTAAAAATATTCAATAAAAATCAAGCAATGAAATTAAAATATCAAAATGAAATGATCAAGAAATATTATACTCTACTATAACATATACAATACTTATAAACTATAGGCGGAGGAAATATTAGACGATATCATTGCGGGTTCATGCCAAATCGATCAACATTAATTAAGATATTTTCATTATGACAGATATTAAAAAAACCGCGAATTCAATATCTCTGTTCACTAATTATTTGTAGACTTTAGTAAAACCTACGCATGACTCAATAGATCCGGATAAACTTTTTCAAATTTTGATCTTAAAATTTATCTTGAAGGTAGTAAAGAAAGAGTAAGATGTGGAAATCAATTGTAAAATATTAGGTGACCCAGACGACTTAAATATAATAGGAGATTCGGCAATTGCAATTACAGATAGCGAGGAAAAATTAATCGAGGTAGGAAAAGAGATGAGGTTTGAAATTAATAATGATAAATAAATATATTTAGAAACAAACAGGAGCAGTATTAACATACAAAATGTAGAATTTGAATATGTAGAAAAATTGAATGTAATCACGAAGGATAATAATATTTGAGAAGAATTGAAATCGAAGTTGCAATCGGAAAACGCCTGTTATCATGCAGTAAAGAGGCTTATCTCATCAAAATTATTATAAAAGGGAATGAAAATTAAAATATATAAAACAATTATTTTGTCTGTTGTATTATATGAGTGTTAGACATGGTCTATGATCTTTGGAGATGAGAGTGGATTCAGAGAATAGGATTCTCCCCAGCATTTATGGGCCAAAGAAAGATGAATACATCAGGGAATGACGTACGAGAGATGGAACAGAGGCTCAGGATAAGGACACTTGGAGAAATGTGGTTGTAGCTGCCAAGAACTTTCGAGTAGATAGATATAACATATTCAATAATAATATATATAATTAATTTACTAAATAAATTAAAATATATTTTAAATAATCACACAATAAGAAATGAATGTTTTATGTTATACATTGTTTGAAACAAAATGGATGAAAACCTTTTACTACTTTCAACCAAATACTATGTACCACTCGGGGGTACAGGGGGCGGAGCCCCCGTCTAGATGTGAAGAGCGACGAAGGAGCTCTGAGCAGCTAGTAATGCTATAAATTACAGTAAAATATTATTGGGTAATTTTCTAAATTACTAAATTTTAGTCATTTAAATGAAATTCAAATTATAAGAAATTTTTTAATTTTTAATTTTCCTAAATATTTTGGTAAATATTAGTTAAATAATATTATTTGTAAATGAGAGAGAGAGAGAGAGATGACCCAGTTAATTTGTCATTTAAGATTAGTTTATTTCATTAGAATTTATAAAAAAATTTTGTATAATGCTCGTGAACCAAATACACACACAGACATGTTTCTCAAAATTAGAAAAATAATATCCTTCAAAACGTATAAAAACATCAAAATCTCGACATCAAAAATTTTCATGATCGCAATACTGACGAGAGAGTAAAAAGATAATGAATTAATAAAAAAAATCAATTTTTAGAATATATCTATGAATCATTTTCTTTTTCCTTTTTTTAGTATCAATTATTTTTAATTTATTGAAATTTTCAAATGTAAAATTAATAATAAGAAAAAAAAAACTACAATGGAATAAGAATAAGATACAAAAAGTATAAAGGGCAATTAAAGCATCTGTCATTATATTGGTATACAAAACAAGCCATGCTGAAAATATGACATAATGCAAATGTATATATAAAAATAGACAATTTAAGTATAAAAATTATTTATGTTTCAATAATTATTTGAAAATAGTAATATTTTTTTTTAAATCCATTAATCTAATAAACTATAATTTTCAGAATTCATACAAAATTATAATATCAAATAATTCATTTTTATTAACAGTTTATTAATTTTAAAGTTCAACAGCAAACTATAATTTATTATATAGATTAGATTGATATCATTTTAAATTTACCGTAAGATACGTTATCCATAAAAAGTAATGTTTTTGTTATAATTTGAAATAATTTGGAATGACAAATCTTAAATAATTATATTGTATTATAATACATATAAATAGATAAAATTCAAAAATTTTATAGAATGTTATATTTTGTTCTATATTAAAAAAATGAAAGGTAAATAAATCAAAAAAGGCTGGAAAGATAAAATTACATTTTAAAGATTCCTTATTTATAAATGGGGATAGTTTTTTTTTTAACAAAATAATATAAAAATGGCCCATAGGGGATTTCCAACTAACAATAAGATATAAAATTTATAATTTTTATTTTAACATTAAAAATCATAAAAATAATAAATTAACAAAAAACTTTAAATCTAATTTTCCTAATGAAAATGAACAAATCTGAGTTCCATATGACAAGAAACTCTGAATTGTGAAACAAAAAATTAATAAACATCTCCCTGGACATTTAGAAGCTGTCAATTTACTTTCACTATATATAAAGCCTAAAAATATAGTTATTTATAAATAAAAACAATTTAAGCAATTTAAGCTCGTGTATTTTTATATTTATACTAAATATTTATTTAAAATATGAAAGGCGTATGAAAGATGAATGGGCAACCAAATAAAGATAGAAGGTTATCTTGGGTAATTTAATCATTGGCAAAATCAATATTAATAAATAAATATGAACTATCCTTCGTCATATTTGAAATGAATAGCATATCATAAAATTTATTCGCTTATCAACACTGAAAATAAAAATTGATATAAATTAAGAGAAATTTAATTGCAATAGATAGACTCATAGTAGGTAATGTTTGATTTTATTTAATAAATTTATTTCTAAATATTAAATAAATTCAGTATAGTTTATTAACTTGTCGATTCATTCAATATTAAAATATATTTTTATTTATTTATTAAAAAAGTTTGATACAATTACATATTTACAAATCTAATCAGTGATAATAAATGCCCTTAATTTGGGCACATTCATAATAAGTTTTATATTTATAAAATATAATCTCAAAGAAATATTACCTCCTACTCTCCATGCAGGTATACACTGCTTATTCATTCAACTCGAATCCCCGAAGCTTCAAAATATTGAAAGTATATTTTTTTTTAATTTGATGATTGTTTTGAATATAAAAATCTAATTATGAAAAATTTTTATTTACACCATTTAATAGATTTATCAAGAATTTTATAAAAAATACAATTGTCTAATTTAATGTTTCCCATTTATTGTAACTTAAGATGTTCTTTTATATAAAATTTACTAAAAGAAAATAATAAACTAAAATAAATTATGAAGATTTTTATCAATGAACTTATGAAATCCTTTAATGTTTCCTCTTGTGAAAAATTACTTCTGATATTAACTTTATCGAATTAATGTAAAAAACAACAAAATCAATAGTAATTTTTAATTAATTAATTTTTATAAATTATATTTGTTTCCAGTAAGGTTTGATTATTTTTTTCAATAAATAATATAATATAAATAATAATAAAAAAATTAAAATTTCATGATTATGAGATATATAACAATATTTCATAATTTATTTATTTATCCATTATTTTTTATAATTTTTTTTTTTTACTTTATTTTTTATTTACTTGGAATATTATCAATTAAATTTAATCTATTTTTATTAATAAAAATATTTTTGAAAAATTAATTTTTAGTTTAATTTAAGGATTGTTACATCTTTTTGTTTTATTAAAACAATTCTATGTAAATAAATAAACAATTAGTTAGTATGTTTCTTATAACTTCTCTTCGGATTCTTACAATTGAACCATTCAAGAGAAATAGAGAGAGAGTTAATTAATTTTATTATACAGGCTTCTCAATAATGCTAGAATGAATGCCCTATAAAGAAAACACCCATTCAATTAAGGCCTGGTTTCTAAGAGAGAAGCGTGGTTTTCAATGGTTTCCGCTAATTTAAAAAACTCAGGATGATTTCCATTTCCTTTCATTGACAAGAGGCCTCGTCGAGTTGGAAATTAAGGGTCACCGAGGTCTCCAGCTGGAGTTCTAGCTAGCAGGTGTCCTCTTTACCCTCTACACCCTTCCTCCCTGCCTCCCCCATTCACCCTCATAAAGTATCCAACTCTGAAAATAACGCCCTCTTTTTCACACGCTAAAGAAACAGAATGTTGCAACCATGTGCACTTTAGGATATAAACATGGATTTGGATAGAGAGCTGTAAATAATCCATGATGCCAAAATTATGTATCGATTTTAAGCCCCCTGGGTAGAGCAGATGGTCCAAAGCAATTAGTATTGGAGGGGTATTATGCCAGTTAAACCACTTAGTTTAGATATATAATAATAACAGTGGGGATTTCCATTTAGGGATAAAATTAATAAGATACGTGTATGTCATAAAATCATTAAAATTTCATTTATAATTAATTAAGTTTTAAAATTAAAAAAAATATATATCAAAAATTGTGATAATTCAAATAAATCCTTTTTTTTTGTTTATAGATATTTTTGAGATTTTTTAAATTAGAAATTAAACTTAAACCAAAAATATTTAACTGACAAGGAGAGGACAAGAATTGTAAAATCGCTTTTTAAATGAGCTTTAGTCTTTAGTTCATTCCATAGAGTAGGTTGAGGAATGAAAAGGGGTTTTTGTGTGAATGGGTCCTAGTTTTCGCGAAATTTCGCAGGTAAAGTTCCACTTTTCGCGGACGTTAGTCAACAATTCTTGTAGAACATATAAAAAGTGTGAAGCGTTTTGGGTGATCAAGCTAAGACGAACGCCCATATTTGTTTCGGAAGTTTGATACACCCTTCTACTGATTTTGAATTTTATTTTAACATAAACATTATACAAACCCTTAAAGTAATATTAATTTATAAATCAATATATTTATAAATATAAATAATTATATAAGCACTGGGTTGACAGGAAACTTTGAAACCCACACTGCAAAATCTGCATTTAACAGATGTCTTTTTTTGTAACATGTGTCAAATTCAGGACTATATTATTCGTGGAATAATAAAATATGCCCAATTGATAAAAGGTAATTTTTTATTAAAAAAAAATATTTTTAAAGTATTATTATGAGTAAAAAGCACTACTCCAGGTGGTAAGCGATCAACATGTCATCGGACGACAACTGGGAATTTGGATTCTGGGAGACCGTCTGTCACAGGTTAAATACAAATCAGGATACAACATATATGAATATAGGCAAACTATTTAAGAATGAATATGTAACATGATAAATTGATAATAAGAAAAAGTCGGACATAAAATGGGAATTGAATACGATAGAAGAAGGAAGTAAGGAAAGAAGTCTGGAAAAAAACAATAATAATAATAATTAATAATATGATTTTGTTAGATAAGGGTACAT
The DNA here is from genome assembly GCA_963082975.1 of Labia minor. Classification (NCBI taxonomy): domain Eukaryota; kingdom Metazoa; phylum Arthropoda; class Insecta; order Dermaptera; family Spongiphoridae; genus Labia; species Labia minor. Next base: position 98,672,032 of record OY720344.1, read on the forward strand.
AAATTATTATTTTCTGTTGAAATTTAAAAAATAATTTTTAATAAAAAAGATTTAATATATTTGAAAATTGAATACAAAAAAAGAAAATTTATTTTAATTTTTTGGGAAATCAATTTAGGATATTACTGTAAAGTGAAAATATAAATGGTTTTAATTGAATAGTCATTAAAAAAAAAATTATTTAAATTGAATAAAAAAATAAATAATTATAACATGTCAAGTCTTCCAAGTTTAAATTTTCAAAATTTATTTATTTTACCATAAGTAAAGATAAATAAATATAGATATGACTTAATAAATTCTTCAATCAAAAAGATTTTTTGATTTTATTTTTTCGTAATCATTTATATTTGGTCAAATGATTGAAGTCCTCTAACAAATTGAGTTCAATTTTAGAACTGACCAGGAAGAAAATGGTGTCATATCAATATAAATATGGGTGATCGATTGGTTTGGCATTTGATTCACCCCCCCCCCCACACTCCTATCCTTTTTTTCTATACTTTATACAACCACTTAACTGTGACAATGTTTATCCTATGATCGATTGATGATGGATTTAGAAGACTTGTTGATCCATTCCGCTTATTGTATTTGGACAATAAATTATTTACTTTAATAAAATGTAAAATTTTAAATGAAAATATATATATAATAAAAAGAGTAGGGGATTATATGAATAAACAATTTAATTTGAACGAACGTGATTAATTAGAAATTAAGAGCGGTAGAAGTGTTATATGATCAGTACAACGAGTCATCCTATCTTAATTTTCGTGATGGGAGGCAGGTATTTTTACCGACCGACGATAGTAAGGGAGGTATTGTTTATTTCAAGTAGTAGACCTCGTTCTCATAGATCCCATCAAGTGAGTTGAATTATAATACATCAATCAAAATATTTTAAAATCTTAAAAAAAGAAAAAACTACAAATAATTGCATAATATAAGTTATGACAAAATTTGAATATATTTATTTTAGTAACAATTAAAGTATAAAGCGATGAATAAATACACACATATAAATGCATATAAAATTCAAAAAACAAACAAGAGTACTAAATCAAAAATTTAAAACATTAGTTTTATTTAATTTTATAGTAAAAAATATCTAAGCTAATTTTTCTAAATAATTTATTTTATATTTCGTCATTCGACCATAAAACTAATGATTTGCCAAGATTTAATTTTAGTTGAATTTTATACTGTCCTGGTTTATTTAATTAGTGAAGGTGCATTTCCTTAGCATACCACAAGTACGGATGTAAATGGATGAGAACATGTAGAATATTACTAACAAAATAAATTTAATAAATAATATCTCTCCGTTGTTATATAATATCCTTCGATAATTATTTTAATTTAATTAAATTATAATAAGATTAATATATTAATTTTCTTCCCTGATCCAATGATTAAATTCATTAAAAAAAATAATTTTTTATAATAATATAATTTATGGTATATATTATATTGAAAAGAATCAACTAGTAAAATACGGATATACTTAAAAAAAAATAATTGGCAAACATTCCATGTAACGATTAATAGTGACCGTCTTCTCTAATTACCACCCATTGGAATCCAGTTTCTAAGTTTATTAAATTAAATATTCTATTAAATTAGTGAGTATTTTTATTTAATTGCAAATAAATTAATGTTTGATTTAATTTAATTGAATATTTAATAGAATAATATGATAATATATGAAATTATATTTAGGGAATACATTTGATATTTTCTTTTTTAATTCTAAAACAGATTATATTAAGTAATAAATAATACAGGTATTTAGATATAGCAATAGTTTGTTTTCTTTAAATGTAAATGATCATCTTCCAAATTTTTTTTTTTATTAATGCTTTTTTTTCTAAAAAAAAATCAATATTATTTTTGGAATAATGAACAATTCATTTAAAATCTGGAAAAAGTTTTTCATAAAAAAAAATATAAAAATATTTTCCTTTAAATATAAATTTAGAATGGACAAAAAAAAGGTAAAAAAAAAAAAAATAAGATGAAAAATGAAGCGAATTGAAATTGACTGAATAAAATTTTCTAGGGGTAAATTTTTATTTATAAATAGAAAATTCCTATATATATATATAAATATTTTTTACCGACCGACGATATTAAGGGAGGTATTGTTTTCACACCAAATTTCACATGTGGAGATTTTTACATATCTCCACAAACCTATGCATTTTGTTAGCAGAAAAAACTATTTTTAGCATGATGTCTGTCCGTCCGTCCGTATAGATGTGTAATTTCACATGAGGAGATTTTTTAAATATCTCCACGAATAATAATGCAGTTTGTATCGGGAAAAATCATCTTAATTAGTTTTTTCTTAATATAAAATTATATGACGTCACAGCCAGCGCCTCCTTATATATTATAAATAAAATTAAAAATATTTATGTTATATCCATATCTGTTTTTTATTGCATTAATAGATATATTAAAATTATTTGAAATTGTTTCTGTAGCTGAAAATTAATTTATTTCAAACCGTCGGTCGGTTCTGTGCCTGGCCATAGGTCAACTTATTTTTTTTTTATTATTTAACTGAAATGAATTGTGTGGATTGGGAGAAGTACAAAGGCATGGATTGCCATTTTAAACTCTAATTAATCTATCTTTATGTATATACAATCTGAAATCACAAAATAGCACAGTTAATTAGTTATCTAGTGCGTTTAATTAAAATCTACTGAATTAATTACAAACAATTATTATTATTATTATTATTATTATTATTATTATAGTAATTATAAATTTATTTTTTTTATAAAATTGTTAATAATAATATCCTATTTTATATATATTAATAATATCCTCTTTCTATATGTAAGTTGTATTGTTTTATTTTGAAATCGATATCCTTTTGCGTAAGTCAACGAAGGATTGGCTGACTCGTCTGTATCCACACCTCAACTGGCCTATTAACGTTTTACTCGTCTTTCGACAAACTATACAATTATTACTCCATTTATATATATACTATAATACTTGAATATTAAGAAATTACAAAAATAAAACAAAATCAGTTATAATATTCTTATATAATTAATTTTATATATATATAAGATAAATGTGTGCATAAGTATATGTTAAAAAAAAGTTAAAAACGTGTTTTTCTATATAAAAAATCATTCTATTCTACTCTACTAAAATAAACATAAAAATTTATGAATATAAAAAAATTCTATTTTTTTATATTTTATATAAATTGGCTTTATTCCATTGCGGTCACCTGATTTTCATAAGAAAGAAAGCAAACAGATTTAAAACAAAAAGAAATATTTTTATTTATGATTCGTAATTATGAGCAATATATTAGATTAGATTAATAGTATATACAATTGATCAAAAAAAAATGTTAAAAAAGTGAAAAAACTTATTGTATTGTTTTTATTATAAATATTTAAAATCGAAAAAAAATTGAAATTAAAAATTTAATAATATTGATTAAATGTGATATATTATTTTTGGTTGCATACATTTCAGGAGTTTGACTGAAATTTTATTTTTGAATTCTAGAGGTTGTTTAATTAATATAGAAGATTATAGATTGATTACTTAATTTTGAAATCTTCTAATAAATAGTAAAAATAAAAGAAAGTTTCTACATAAGTAAATTTAAAAATAAAAAAAAAAATAAAAATAATGATAGAGTTTCTCGTATATAAAATCCATACAAGGAAAATGTTTAATCACATTTTTAAATAGTTTTTATTATTATATAAATAATAATTATATAAATTATAAAATATCATAAAGGTTAAGTACCTATGGAGTGTAAATTAGTAAAATACGTATTATACAAATTATGATATTTTTTGTATTATTATTCTTCTACTTATTATTATTATGTTAGTTTTGTTAATGTTTATTTTCATTTTCATATTACTGAGGTGTTTGAAAAAAAAATTATAAAAAATATTCTGATATCAAAAGATGGTCCGGAAATTTAATTAAAAATAAATTGAAGAAATTAATATCCTCGAAATGAATCCGTTCAATGGAAGTTACTGTAAATAATTAATTTTATATAATTATTAATTAAATCATTTATAATTTGGCAAATGAGAGATTTCCTATCAGATCTGAAAATCTTATTTTTAATTGCATGCAACTATTTTAACAGACCGTTTGAAAATCAGAAAGTGATCTCTCAGGGGTCCCGTTCATAAAAATAAACTTGGGCTAAAAAAAAATATTTACTTATTAAAGCATTAAATCGATAGATTAAAAAATAATTAATCTAAAGCTTAGCAAATAAAAAAACAAGGTCAATGATCGTTTTTCTTGGTCGATCAAATTATCAATAGAAAAAAATTTGTTTGGCAAATGAGAAAACAAATGAAATTATGCTGTGTTCATAATGAATTTATATAGTTTAAATTATATATTTTAAAATATTATTTATTAAATTAAAATATTTAATTTAAATATTAAATGAATAAAGGTTCTTTTTCAAATTCTCAACAACATTCAGAGTGGCGTTTCTTCGTTTTTACCGACCGATAAGAAGTTTGTTGTATTGTTTTCATATGTGGAGATTTTTACATAATTATCTCAACGAATCATCGTTTTGTTAACATAAAAAGTATTTTTAGCATGATGTCTGTCCGTCTGTCCGTCAGTCCGTTGTGTGTCCGTATAGACGTGTACAGCTTGAACGGCTCAACGGATTTTGATAAAATTTGGTAAAATTTACTTAATACATCAGTACCATGAATTCATCAACTTTTGGTGTATATCCGGAAACCAGAGAGAAGTGGTGGTTTCCAAAGTAATTAATTAATTTTATATTCATTGTCGGAAATTTTTCACATAAAATATATTAGTAATTAATAATTGACTAATTAAACTAAGAATAAAATCCAAGATAATATAATTTAGTCATTTTAATTCAAGTTTTTAAAAAAACAATTTTTATACTTAATATATACTCGTATATATCTAATTATATATATAATGTTGTTTGGAAATTAATTTATCAAATCGTCGGTCGGTTCTATGCCTGGCTACAGCTCATTTTTTATTTAATAATAATAAATTATATTAATAATATTATTAGATAAATTCAAATATTTGAATTTATTTAATTTTACTTATTTAGTTTAACATATTTTTGAAAGTATTAGTTGAAAAGGTTGCTTATGGTTTTCCTGGGATTATTGTTGATGTTTTATTTTATTGTGCAGTTCTATATAATATATTAAGTATTTATTTAATTTATGATTATCAACTTATTAATGTATATGTTGGAAAGGGGTTGCTTATGGTTGGTCCGGGACTATTGTTCATGTTTAATTCTATAGCACACTTCTATAAACTATCTTAGGTAAGATTTATCTCCTGAAAAATAAAGGGAACTAGCGGATTTGTTGAAAACAATAGTTCAAGAATTAATAAATATTAATTAATGAGGCTTAAATATTTTCTAATATATAGGAATAAATACTAATATAATAAATTGATGATCAACTGATCGATATATAGTATTTTCAGATGCATAATTCTTCTAAAAGAAAATGATTATTTTTATCTTAATTAAGAATATTGATTGATTAGTATCATTCAATAAAAATAGTTCTCTTTCAGGAAGTGATTAGATAAGTGTTCCAGTCAAAATATCTAAATCTCTTGGGAATGATGGAATGAAATAAATTGTCTAAAAAGAAAACAATCTAGATATGGATCTGGAATCGTTCATTTACTCTGTTAAGTAACGGCGATGGAGGTGCTCTCCCTCCATGATCTGGAGTCTGGCTCCAGCGTTTGCAGCAGCTCCAGTGGCTTTATTTATCGATTCACAAGTCGGACGTTAGGAGACCAACCTCTCCCTCAGACCCTTCCATCTCCCACTCTCCTTCTCTCTTTCTCTCTCCCTCTGTGTTCGCAACCGAGAGAGCAGGAGGTTCAACTCTTATGGTTCACCAAACTGGTTTCTCTTGAATACTAGTCGCGTTTTCAAAACATTACTAACCCAGCCAGGGATTTTAAAATCTTACGGTGTTTTCTCATAACACTTTCAACTCCCAGGAATCGAGATGGGAGTTTTTTTTTTTAATTAGATTTTCATGATTTCAATGTTCATAAAATTGTTACGGTATTTGTTAATTCATAAAGGGTTATTTGTAATTAATTTAATGATATCTTAATTAATTATTTATATATATACAAAAAAAAAAATAATTGTTTAGTGATGTAGACTAAACAAATTAGCAAGTATTTAAATATATTGAAGATTTTATATTATCATTATATAAAATAAATAAATAATATATTATAATAAAATTACAATTTTAGAAAATGTCAAAATATAAATTTGTTAATAATATATTTATATATACATATATGTATATATATATTATGTTGGTTTAGGTTTCCGTGAATTTTATTGTTATTATTACTATCAGATTTATCAGGGATATAATTTTGAGATTGTTTTTATATATATACTATATATCTATTTTAGATTATTGAAATTTGATTTCATTTATTCAATAAATAATTATTACTTAAGAAAATTATAATGAATTTTTTCCTAATACTGACTTAATTTTAAACCTTCTTTTCTTTGCCTACTATTTTTTAAATACCTACTTAAATTTGATTTTTTCGGTGGCATTCTGGAAAAACAATTTCTAACTAAAATGTAGACTCCAATTTGAAATTTGTTATTATCGGTTGCCACATGATAACGCATGGGAAAAAGAAAAGGGCTGTTTTTTAGGGTTTTCCCGGCAAATATTTGATTTTTTCTCGCCGTAAAAACCATCTTTGGATTTCAACGAATATTTAAAAAAAAGAATTGGCAAAATTGGTCCAGGCGTTATTGAGTTATGGGCTTACAAACACATTTTGCGATTCATTTTTTACCGACCTACGATAGTAAGGGAGGTATTGTTATATTATAAATTTATTTATGAATAACAATAAAAATGCAGAATCCAATAATAATATTATTTTTATTTTAAGAATAGATTATTTAACAAATATATATACTTATATATAATAAATTTATATATTTATAGGTATTTAAAATAAAGAATCTACAAACTTTAAATGAATTACGATCCATAAATTATAATTAAAAAATAAATTATTTATAGTCTTTATTATTATTTATAAAATTAATTTGTAGTTTAAGATGGATAAAATTGATTTATTTTGTTAGGATAATAAAATTTTTATTTCGATTTATTTATTATTTTTTTCGTTTAATAAAAATAAAAAATCAATAAATTGGTGAAGTCAAAAAATCAAGCATGAAAGTGAAGGGTAATTAATATTATTTATGTATTACGATGAATGGAAATAATCTAGGAAGAGGGAGAGTCAAAGTATTATGGAGATTAATTTTGAATATCTACTCTTCTTTTAAAAGCACGACTTCGTTTAAAAATAATTAAATTAATTATAATGATTTCTCCAAAGGGTTGTTAGATAATGAAAAAAAAAATCTAAAACAGTGCAAGCTCCTGAATTAGTCACACAATTAATCGAGTTAAAAATTTAAAACAATCAAAATATTTAAAAATATTTTATCATATAATCCTAAATAAAGGAAAAAATGAAAAATAAGATAAAGATATATGTACTCTAGAATACATTTCTGTTTATTTTAAAGTAAGCATTTCTTAATAAAAATATATTATATAATATACATATAAATATATAATTGCAATGATAATATAATATTAAAAGTTTGAAAATAAAAAGTTTTGTATATATTAACAATTGTCGTAGAAATATTTAATTTATTAAGGACTTTTATTTGTTTTTTTTTTTCTTTTTCTATTTAGATAACAATTCCATCCATATATAAATATATATATATATAACTCCAAAGTTGTTTGTTCCCTGTGTTAAATAAAAATTTCAAAATAAGGGAAAACTTAAAAAGGAACAAATAAAAAGAAAAAGAGAATATTTCAACCTATATATATAAAACTTGGTACGAATTATTAAAGATATCTTTCTCACATTTATATTTTTTTGCTGTTTTCACCAACCCCATCTCTGAAGCCTCCCCATCCCTTCAAATTTGCTTGACTTATTTCTCATTATTCAAAAAGTCAACTGTTACGTGGTCTGAACAAACTTCTAAAGAACATGACTTCAATATTAAAAGAAAATAATAACTAATCTGGTAGGAGGGCGAATATTACTTTTATACGTAATATTAAATGATAAAAATAAATTAGAATAAATATTAATATCAATATAAATTAATTACAATTAATGAATACTAATTTGAATTTATAATATAATTTTCACATTTATTTATATTTAACATATAAATCTCTCTCTCTCTCTGTATATATATATATATATATATATATATATATATATATATATATATATATTATAAGAATTTATTTCCGAGTTATTTTTGTTTTATTGAGATTTGAGTCTCGACGATTCAACGCCTTTCGTACGAGCCAGACGTAAGTTTCACAGTCAGTGCTAGTATCGAGTATTCTTCAAAGTTTCAGAACACATCAGTCAAAGATTACCAAACATTGATTCTTGGTCATACAAGCCAAAGCTCAGAATTTAGAAAATTGCATTCTAATAAACTCTCTCTTGAAAATGACCCAAGAATGGGTCCCGAAACGTCAAAACTCAAATTTCACAATAAAACGTGAAAATAACCAGGAAATAACGTTATAATAATAAAAACTTTCACGAATATATAATAATGATAATAAACCAATGTATAATAATGCTATTGAATATTGTAAATGAAATAAATAAATATTGTTTATGTAGGATTTCATTTAGAAATAATTTTATTAATAGAAATTATATAGGCTAATAAAAATAAATATATTTAAGATTTATTAAATTTGTTTAAAATTATAATAATAACAATAATAATAATAAAATAATCAACATAAATTTATCTGAAGGGTTGAATTTAATTTAATTTCCTCTTCAAAAGAATATTATTAAAAAAAAAATTTGAAAAATAAACATTTTCTACTGATTTATTATTCTAGACAATAGTTTCGAGGATGTAGTCATGATCATCATCATACAATCACAAATCAATATTATTATTTTTTTTTAATTTATTTGTTTTATATATTCCAAAGTATAAGAAATATTATCTTTTATTTTCAGATGATATATGACACTAACAAATAAACATTCGTTTGGCTCAGAAATTGAAACACAAACGAGATATGAATTGAAAACAAATCAATCGCTTGGAGAATGAGACCGAGTTACTAATACCGAGAGTTGATATGTATGATTGGTAAATTCAATATTTTTAGATGAAGGGCAGCAAAGGGCGATGCCCTTTCCCTTCTCCTATTATAAATGACATCACTGGGACAGGGTATCGAAACGAGGTTTATTTTTAATGTTTTTATTCTTTCCAAAAAACGATGGGAAGATAAAAAAAAATGATTTCTAATTTCGATGCGAAGCCAACGAGTTCACGGTGGGGATCAATAAGATGTCGTATGTCTCATTCCTCTGTGAATCTAAAAAAGAGTGGGATACTAGGAAGAAAATTACCGAAACTCTTATAGCGGCACACTCCATTACAGAGAGATTAAATTTTCATCCATAATTAATAAATCTTGGATTCATTCACTTCAGCTGAAAGACCACATACATTAAAATATATTCATATAACCAAGAAAAGATTTTTTAAAATTGATAAGAGTTGATTTGGAAACAGGCTGCCGAAATTGTTAATTTTTTTTTTCTCATACGTTTCTCATACATTTCATTTTAAAACATACAAATAGAAAGAAACCATTGAAATAAAATCGAAAATTTTTCAGAAGAAAAATTTAAAAAAATTATGAAATTCATTTTAATAAATTCATGCATACTTCATAATGAAACAATATCAGTGATTCTGTGCCAAAATATATTCAATAAAATTTATAGCGCTTAACGAGTTAAGTTTAAATTATAACGAAAATCTTACATTTATTATTATGAAAAATTATTTCCTGATTATTTTCATGTTTGATTGTTTATTTAGAAAGGAATTTTTTTTTGAGATTCCCACTCATTGTCATACTAAGACCCAGAATCCAAAAAAATCCCCTTCTAAATAAACTCTCTTGAAGATGACACAAAAATGAGCTGCGAAACGTCAACTCTCAACTACTGTGCCGCCAAACTTTACAGATGTAAAGTTCAAATTAAGAAAAAGTACTTATTTGTTTTATATGTATGTAAAAAAAACGGTAAAATGTTTTTGCGAAGAGCTGTTAAACAATTTCGATTTTTCAATATGGCTCTAAGTATGATTATTACACTTATCATTTTCTTTTTGTGCCGCCAAATTTTTAAACTGTTAAAATTGTGCCGAGGTAAAAAAAAAAGGTTGGGAATCACTGCCCTAATCTAACTGTCAAACGTGAAAATAACCCGGAAATAATTTCTTAAAATAATAAAAATTTTCACGGAAACCTAAACAAACATATAATACTTGTATCTATGTAATATACTAAATATTACAATTATTTTGAAATATTATTCGCTTACACTCGAACGCATGGAGCAGTGGCTGGTGTCATCGACTTATGACTACAAAGACACAAGTTTTTATTCAGTGTTTTTTAGGTAAATAAAATACTTATAGACTTATTTTAGTGTACCGCCAATTCTTGTAATTGATAAAAGTGTGCCGTTACAAAAAAAAGGTTATAATTCACAGGTTTAAATCGATCAGTTGGTTAACACATTTGATATGAACAATTTAGTGAAAAGTTAATTTAAAGTGCCAATAGTTGTGATTTTTCAATTAGTTACATATAATTAGAGATAAGTATTATAATATCTGTATATTCCGTTAGTTTATGAAAAACAGCTAGATAAAAAAATAAATATAGAAAGAGGTGGACTATATTAACAGTATAAAAAAATTATTTTCAGTTTAATATATAAAACTCAAAATAAGAGTATTATAAAAAAAATGTTTTTTATTGAATATTATTCTTAAAAAATAAGAATAAAAATATTTTAAATTAAGAAATATTAATAATATAAGATTTAATTAAACTTATTTTCTTGAAGTTTTTTAAAGGAAACAAATAATTGGAGATGAAATAAATAATAAATGTTTCTTGTTAAATGGACCGCAAACTGATTATTTCGAAAGTTGTTCATGACATTTAACAAATAATACTATTGTTGATTTTTTGACTTGTTATTTATTAAGATAAATCTATTGTGAATCTAAATAGAAAAAGAATAAAATATATACAATTTATTTATTCAAATAAATGATTTTGTTATTTATTTTAAAAATACAGTAGCAATAATTATGTAAATTAAAAGATTAACAGCTTTTATTTCTATTAATTACTATTTCACCAGATATAGTATTGCGATTTTCTATGTTGAGATTTTGATGTTTTTTTACGTTTTGAAGGTCCCTGAGTCATTTTCACTAAGGTTGAGAAAAATGTCTGTGTGTATGTGTGTGTATGTATGTAGACAAGCTTACGTAAAAACGGTTTGAGCTGAAATTTGGTACACGGGGACATTCAAAATTTTCTATCAACTTTTGAGAAATGTAGCTCTTCCGGAAGAGGGTCATTACCTACCACGTTTTAATTATTTTCCTCTAAACTGCCAGTAAAAATAAAGATATATGTTTGATAGTTTTTCACGTGAATAAAAATTATATAAAACTGCTATATATAAAATTTCAGCTTGATTGAATTGCTGAAAGTACCGGAATTATTTTTTTAACACGTTAACTGACAATCACGCGCTAGCACGAGACATAGTGCCATCAACAAAGAGCCAAACTTATATATATATATATACATATGTAAATTTGAAATCTTGGGAGACTTGGCGGATAATGCTGGACAAAGCCAGCGCCACCAAGCAGTCAACTCAAGCGAGTGAAGATTGTTTTGATGATTCATATAGATTTTAAGATAGCAAAGCAAGATACATTAATATAAAATAAGCTGGAGTGTCTCCACTCGACTATCTCGCAATTTGAATTAGATTAAATAACATAATATATTATATTTAAATTAAATTTAATTAATTCTAAATTATAAATAATAAATATTAAACCAGCGCATGTTTGGTTTTTTATTGATGGCACCATGGCACGTGTTGGCGCGTGAGATTTGCAGTATTAAAAAATTAATTCTGGTACTTTCAGCAATTCAATCAAGCTGAAATTCTATATATAGCAGTTTTATACAATTATTAATCATGTGAAAAATTATCAAACATATATTTTTATTTTTAAGGTCACTTTAGAGGAAAAAAAATCAAAACGTTGTAGGTAATGACCCTCTTCCGGTTGAGCTACATTTCTCAAAAGTTGATAGAAAACTATGAATTTTGAATAATGTCCATGTACCAAATTTCATCATTCTAGCTCAAACCGTTTTTGCGTAATCTTGCCTACATACATACACACACACATACACACACACATACACACACACATACACACACACATACACACACACAGACATTTTTCTCAACCTTAGTGAAAATGATTCAGGAACCTTCAAAACGTATAAAAACATCAAAATCTCAACATCGAAAATTTTCGTGATCGCAATACTATCTCTGGCGAGATAGTAAAAATATATAAAAAACTTTGTGAATTTTAGGAAGGATCTTGAAAATTTGATTCTCCTTTTATAGGTAAATACATTATATTGTAAATAATTTGTAAATAACTATTTTAACAATAAATCTCCTTTTATAGCTGAATCAGATTTGATTTACCTGAATAAAATACCAAATTACACATTATCATCAAAAATTATATATGTATATATATATTTTTTTTTAAAAATTGTTGAGGTAGTTCTGCATTCAACCTGTGAGATACGCTTAAATGAAAGTTTTTATGAAAGGTCCGGCATGAGTAAGTTAACCGAAAATGCAGTATTGTTAGAACAATATATTTTACATTAATTTCTTACAAATGATTTACACATCATGTCACACAAATTGTCATTATTATTGCATATATTTAAAGAGTATTTAATCGTTGTCTAATAGCTATAAATTGTCTAAATTTAAGAAATAAATAAGAATTGTATTATTCTAACAACACTGCATTTTTTATTAAAGTAGGTTCCATGGATGGATAAAAGCAAAATTATATATATATATATATATATATATATATATATACGAGAATATATTAAATAAAAAAATATCTATTTTTTATAATTTACTTATTGTGAATTTATTTTTGAAATGATTAATTAATTTTTTAAATTATTATTTGGATATTGTATTGGCTACCTGAAGGATTTTTTTTTGTATATTGGCCTGATTATTTTGTTGCAAGCCACTTTTTTGATTAAAATATTTCATATATTGGTTATTTTAAATTATTTTTAATGTTTTTCTTCTACTTTTTTTAAAAAAAAATTCATTTTTTTAAGGAAATAAGGTTGTAAAACTCTGCAAAAAATAGATAAAATTTAAAATATTATCATTTGAAATATCAATCAATAGAGGAGTGGCATGATCACAGTATATATTTTTTATTATAATTTCTCTATAATAAATTTCATCATCAAGTAAGAAAAATATTTAAAATTTTAATGATTGATTTATGAAATTTAATTATTTAAATAATTATTTTTTGAATAAATTTCTAATATAATACTAATATTATGAAAAGAAAAGTTATTTCCTAATTGAGGAAATTATTCTTTATTATTAATTTTTTTTAGTGTATTGTGAATAGGTAAACAATAACATTCTATTAGGCTTACTATAAAAAGAACAATAAAGGAGATTTATTTAAAATGACAAACATTGAGAAATCCTTTTGAACACATGGCAAGATTCAATATTTCTGAATGTATAAATCAAAGTGTCAACTAACAAGAGGCATAAGCGAGCTTACTTGCGCAACCTCATAATAGGAACATAAAGCTTAAGAATTGTAAAGGGCTCGATGACCTAGAAGTAATATATATATATATATAACATCATATATATAATAACATCATAAAATATGCATAGTATTATTAGATTGGAAAAAAATCGATTAGAGCCAAATGCAAGAGATATTTATTTTAAATTTAGAATCGGTTAAGGGTAAATGTGAAAAAATGACAGTAGATTTAGTGGAGACATTTTTAAGGATGTTTCCGCCTACATCTATCTTTAGAAAAGTGATCATTCCAAAAATATTTTTTTTAACCCCCCCGTCTGATGTATTAAGGACTTAAGGGAAAAATAAACTCTTCTCAATTACTTCCCACTAAATATGGATATTTAGAGTGATGACATAATGTAAAAAAATATAAATTTACAAATGAAATCATTAAATGGTTGATTTATTTTTTTTAAATGATGGTACAATTTTATAATATTATTGAGGGTGTGAAGACACTCGAGCATTGAAAAGTCAATAATCATTTAATATTTTTTCTAATAATAAATATATTTTTAATGGTACTAATTTGAAAACATTTTGTAATTGGTTAATTGAGTTTTAAATCGTTGATATTTTATGTAAATGAAAGTGAATTGAGATATATTATATATATATTATATATATATAGGATCTGGAAATATCCTTTGTTCTCTTTGTTTATGAAACCGATCTGTTCTTATTCAGAAAGAATGATAAAATGGTTGCATAAACAAACGGTGCAAACTTTTAAAATATTGATTTATGCAACCTAGTTTTCTGTTTTTCATAAAAATGTTATTAAAACAAGGTCACAATTAAATAAATTTATTAAAAATTTTACAATGTCTAATAGTATTACGATTATGAAAATTTTCGATGTTGAGATTTCGATGTTTTTTTACGTTGTGAATGTCCCTGAGTCATTTTCACTAAGGTTGAAAAAAACGCCTCTCTGTCTCTCTCTGTATGTGTGTAGACAAGATTATGCAAAAAAGGCTTGAGCTAGAATAATGAAATTTGGTACACGGGTATTATTTAAAATTCGTAGTTTTCTATCAACTGTAGCACATCCGGAAGAGGGTCAATACCTACCCCGTTTTCATTTTTTTCCTCTATACTGACCGTAAAAACAAAGATATATGTTTGATAGTTTTTCACATGATTAAAAATTGTATAATACTGCTATATATAGAATTTCAGCTTGATTGAATCGCTGAAAGTACCGGAATTCTTTAACACTGTAAATCACGCGCCAGCAGGTGAAATGGTGCCATCAACAAAGAGCCAAACACGCGCTGGATTAATAAATTCTATTTATTAATTTTAATTTTTAATTTATAATTAATTAAATTTAATTTAAATATAATATATGTTTTAATTAATCCAATTCGAATTTGCGGGATAGTCGAGTGGAGACACTCCAGATTTCTTTGTTAAATATAAAGTATAATTTTGGAATATTTATTAAAGATTTCTTCAATGGATCATCATTATTCAATGAAGAAAAGAAAGTTATAAAAAAAAGATAGTATGAATATCAGGATTGGATTGGCGAAAACATTTTTATCTTGAGCCCGATTCGGCTGATCAGATCTGAACAATATTTCCAAATGCCAAGTCATTTTGAATGATAATTAATCGTTCGATATAACGTTGTTTTAGTGGTAGAAAACAAGAGATTCTAGTTCCGGGTAGAAATTCCATATTTAGTCATTGGACAATGTCAATTCACAAAAGGTTACGGCCAAATGATAAAAAAAAAGTTTCAAGGATAAATAAACAAAACAAACCAAATTATTCTTAGTACATCGCTAAGGTAAGATTTAAGAATCCTTTAGTATGAATAAAATCTACATTGTAAACAGGGAGAAGAGAAAGTAAATAAGAAGAGATGAAGAAGAGCATTTATCTTTTACTATACGAATGAATATAAAGGGAGTGAGATGGTTAAAAAATAGATTTCGAAATGAATGGTTTTATATATTCTAATGAGAGCTCAGACAAAACTAAAAGTCTGGCTTGTCAGTAATTATTAAAAATGGCTTTACGACCTGAACATCACTAAAATAGTTTTGAAAGGGTATCAGAATAAATACTTGGAAGAGAAAGCCAACCAAAGCATCCCATTGACCAAGAAACTAAACTGAAAACATCAAGAAATAAAATACGTGATTGCAAGATTTATTATTAAATAAATCTTATCCTTAAAAATCAAACTAAACTATATATTCACATCACATATGTGATTAATATATATATATATATACTATATGCCAGGGGTCGGCAACCTTTTTCAATAATCGGGCACATTTCTGAAATAATATAACAGGGGTGGGCACACTTGGTGATAAATCGAAAATGTTTAAGAGCCTGATCGCAAAAACATTTTACCCTTTTTTTAGACACATATTGAAAATACTTAGTAATTTGTATACGGGCACTTGAAAATGGTTTCGCGGGCAACCTGGTTTCCACCCCTTCTATTTACTATTAATTTATATTTTAATAATAATATTATATCTATAACATTTGTACTATTCGATCAATATTGAGTAAAAGAAAAATATTTTAAATTATTAATTTTATTCTAATTAATCCATCCTCCTTATTGAAATAATAATTACGAATTAAGGTATTAAGTGTAATGGTAGGAAAAGGAGTTATGGATAATTATTTCTCAAGAGTAAACGGAAAAATCATTTGAAGTTTTGTGGGTGAATAGCAGATAGCATCGACACCGTTTATCCAACTCAAGTAAAGAGAGAGATTGATTGATAAAAAAATGGGGTTTCGATTAAAAAGCCCAAAGAATTATTCAATTTGAAATAATATTGGCTAAAGAATAAGTGCTTCCAAGATTATTTTATCTAAATATCATTGATAAAAAATAATATTTTGAATTTTATATTTTATTAAAATTCAAATATAATTAATATATAATGCAAATTTAATTCACAAGGAGAAAGGAATGATAAAATATAAGAAATGATTATGAATAAGATTGAAGAATCGTGTTTGGATGTCAAGAGAGAGGGGGAGGGGAAAGAAGTTATGTGATTGCTACGACTTTCGAGTTCAGAAGCACCTAGAAGATGGATTTATTTTCATTTATCAATTTATAATATATAAATCCTTACTATTGAAATAAAATGAATCCTTTAAGAAGGAAAATAACTGTACCAATATTAGTTTATAATTGATTTTTAATAAATATTTATAAAAAAAATCTCAATATTTTTCATATTAATATTTTAATCATCATTATTTCTTAAAAAAAATCGATTATATTATATAAACATACATATTTTATAAGAATAGAAAAACTTTATAATTTAATATAAATATGATTTGTGGCTTAAAGATTTTTTTTTTCAAAGGTGAATTAACCGGTTTGTAAAATTAAGCAAGATGGATATATCTAATACTTTCCGTGTAATTAAATAAGTTGTGAGTGAAGCAAAAACATTTCATTAATATTCCAGAATTGTTTTTTTTTTCTTTTCATAATTTGTTTAGAGGAAATAGTGAATTGACGCTGTTTAGGTTAGAGGGAATGGTTATACCAATTCTTATTGACCCATTTAAGTTATTACTTAAGAACATGCATTATCTTATATGATATTCGAAAAGGTCAATATACTATTAAATATGCACTCTTTCAGTTAAAAAGGCAGGTGAGGGGATGATTTGTCATATCATCTGTTTTATAGATGGAGGGAGAAATGACTATAATTATTTTAAACATACTATTGGGTTGTCGTTTTTGAAATAACAAAGAAATAAATAAAATAATATTGCATATGTGAGTGATTTCAAGTAAATATTTTTTTTTAAATAAATCAATTATTATATCTTATATGATAATTTCAAAAAGGACGTTCAACATAATCCAAATCTTCGAGAAGAAATCACTGACGGGCAATAGGAAAAAATCTGGAGTGTCTCCACTCGACTCTCTCGCAATTTGAATATAATTAAATAACATATATTATATTTAAATTAAATTTAATTAATTAAATTATAAATTAAAATCAATAAATAATATTTATTAAACCAGCGCGTGTTTGGTTCTTTGTTAATAAATTAATTTTACAGCTGGCGCGTGATTTGCAGAGTTAAAAAATTAATTTAAGTACTTTCAGCGATTCAATCAAGCTGAAATTGTATAAATAGCAGTTTTATACAATTTTTAATCATGTGAAAAACTATCTAACATATATCTTTATTTAGAGGAAAAAAAATGAAATGGGGTAGGTATTGGCCCTCTTCCGGTTGAGCTACATTTCTCAAAATTTTATAGAAAACTACAAATTTTGAATAATGCCCGTATACCAAATTTCATTATTCTAGCTCAAACCCTTTTTGCGTAATCTTGTCTACTCACACACACACACACACACACACACACACACATAGATAGAGAGAGACAGACAGACATTTTTCTCAACATTAGTGAAAATGACTCAGGAACCTACAAAACGTATAAAAACATCAAAATCTCGACATCGAAAATTTCGCAATACTATCTCTAGCGAGATAATAAAAATGATGCATTAAGAAGTCCATCACTTAAGTAAAAATTTCAAAAAGGCCAATACTGCTCTACAAAATTTTTATTTAATAATTTCATTTACACAACTGAACATGTTAATGTTATTTATTGGAAACATATTTAAAATAATATATAAGTATAATAATAAGTACTTCTATTATTATAAATAAATCTTTTTTTTAATTAAATTATTTGCGTTTTTAGTACATTTTTTAAAATTTTATATATATAATATAAATTATTAAAAAAATGAAAACATTTTTATCTATAATAGATGAAAAATAACTAATAAATAATAAATATTAACTGCGCAATTATATATATATATAAATATTTTAATAAATAATAAAATTATTTAATAAATATAATAAAATATATGCAATAAGTAAGGTCGCAGAGTCCAAGAAATCACTAGCTATAAAGATTTATAATTATTTTAGTTTTTTCATATGTCACTTTTATGATGATAAAACAGAGTATGTCTCTAATCCAAATATAATCGTAAAGCTATTAAGCAATTTTTTCTTTTCTTTTTATATTTTTTTTTCTTATTTAATTAAACTGAATCAAAGAAAAATAATTAGTTATAACGTTTATTTAAAATAAAATAAAAAAAAAAACTTTACTTTAGCATGCAATTGTAACTTAGTTGAATGACTGGTATATACGCCTTATTAAATTAAATATATATATACAATATTTTTATCATAAACACATAAATATAAATATTTTTATATAGATTTAAAAAAAAAAATATTAATTAAAAAAAATTTAATTAATATAAATACATAAATAATTAAATTGAGTTTTTTTTAATAATACTAATACTTATTAACTTTTACAGATTAATAGCAGATATATTTATATATTTATATCAAAGTTTTCAATAACTTAATTTGAAAAATAATAATTATTTGTAGAACAAAATGTTCATTAAGAAAAAATTGTAAATAATCTAGAATTCATTATAAAAAATAAAGTAAAAACATGAAATTAAAATTAAAATAAATAGATAATAATAAATATATATACTTCAATAATAATAATAATTGTTTATATTATCATTATTTGTATATATTAAAGGCAGTGGTTTACAACCTTTCTGTACCGGCGCCCCACTTTTTTTTAAAAAAAATATTGCGCCCCCCCCCCTTCATTTTTGTAAAAATCTAATTTCATAAATACTTACATAATATACTAATTTATTTAATGGGATACAAAATAACTCATAAACATTATACTCTAATATATTCGCGTCCCCCAGTGGGGGGGCGCCCCACAGGTTGGAAAACACTGACTTAAGGATTTCTAATAAATTGATTAAATTAAATTAATTGAATTAATTTCCATCTTTATCAATCAATAAATCAATTATAAATCATATATATATTTTTTTTTGACAAAAATTTTAAATTATTTTAAAGAACTTTGAAATTAAGTTATTAATAAATTAGTTCTCTATTTATAGTTATTGATTTAGATATTTGGATATATTCATTAAATTTTTGAAAATTCTGTAGAATCTAATTAGATGATAAATATATATCATCCCAATTCAATGAAAAATATTTATATATTATTATAATAATAAATAAATAAGAAATTTAATAATAAATTAAATAATATGAAAAAAAAATGAATTATTTAAAATTTTAATTGAATCAAATAAGTAATAAAAAAAACATCATCCATTCTAGAATTATTCTCATAATTAATTTATATATTCCAAATAAATCTTATAGTCTCGGAATAATAAATATTTTTTCTATATTTTATAGAAACGATTCGTATTTTAATAGAAAAAGGAAATTTCTTTGAAATAAGAATTGTGATTTCGAAATGTGGCGGCCAATCCTTTCTCCAAGTAAAAATGGAATATGATAATGAAGAATGAAATGTTCACGTTTTTGGATGAAGGTCTCGGGTGGATGGGATATGTGAGTACGAGCTGCACCCACCCCCTCCCCTCTTCTAGCACTTGAGACGTCAATGAACTCCGAAGCGTGCGTAGTACGAATTCGAATGGGGGCGAAAAGGCAACCAATCCGGAAATTGAATTTCGCCATTGTCAAATGACATTTTCAGCAAGAGGAAAAGAGGTTGAGAGTAAGGGGAGGGTAAATGAAAAAAATTCTAATCAATAGGGATAAATTGTCAGGTAAATATGAGAATTTAATTGAAAAATGAAAGTTGATTAAAAATATATATATAACAAACAAAAAAAAAAATAAAATTGTATATACATGAATTTTTTTATTCTTGATTAATTTGAAAAATACCAAAAATAATATTCAATTTAATTAAAACCAATTTAAATAAATTAAAAAATGACATGATATTATACTTAAATGGTTTTATATTACATGATTTTTATTTTTATACTTTTTTTTTTAAATAATATGACATATATATGGTTTGAAAATAAATTAAAGATATGTATATATATGAAAAAATAAATTAAAAGACATTTTTATTTACTAGAAAGTATATTTAAAATTTGTATTATATTGATGTTTATTTAACACTTTACTTACTTAAATGTTTTTAATCTGTTTTTTTTTTTATAAAATTATCATTTTTAAGATAAACTAGAAATATAGCTTTTTGTTTTACTATAGGAAAAGTTATTTTTACCTATCTTAAATATAAAAAATTATCATTCAAGTGGTAA
This sequence comes from Labia minor, assembly GCA_963082975.1. Classification (NCBI taxonomy): domain Eukaryota; kingdom Metazoa; phylum Arthropoda; class Insecta; order Dermaptera; family Spongiphoridae; genus Labia; species Labia minor. Next base: position 98,693,167 of record OY720344.1, read on the forward strand.
ATTAATAAATAAATAGACATAAATATAGTTCAATAATTATTTTTTTATTATAATAGGTTATTTATAAAGTTTTGTTATTGTTATTGTTATTATTAGTAATATTAGTCTGACAGGTATTCCACTTCTTTGGAGATTAAATTTGGAAGTTCGTAAAGGATTCAACCACACTGAGGATCTACTAGATATGGAGTTTTGTTGCCAAGGATCAAGACGGAAGGCAATTGAGACGTTGTTAGGAGTCTGTAAAATCAGGTTGAAGAATAAACAAGAGAATATTAGAAAAATAAATAATAAGTCATAAATAAATGTGTTAATTTAAGTGAATGAACCAATTATCATGTGTATATGTACTAGAAGAGATTAGTGATGTTTTATTTTAAGTTTAGATTATCATTAGAAATTAAATAATTATCAAGTTGATTAAATTTGGAAGCAAATTGTAATCAATTGTAATTAATCAATTTTTCAATAAATATATAAACGTTAAATTTCAGTTGGTTTATTTATAAAAGATAAACATAAACACTATATATATAGATTACTATCTTTAACTATAAAATGATTAGTATAAAATTAATTTTTAATAAAATAGAAAAAAAAAACAAATCTAAAAAAAGTATGTTGCAAAAAATCCTGCCGAGGGGTGAAAAGAGTTAAAAAATTTAAATAAATTATATTAATCATATTTATTGGTTTATAAAAAATAAAAATGAAGTTTTATGAATTGTATTTGAATATATTACCTAGATAGATTTCTATGAAATGATAATAAAAGTAAATTGTTTATCAAATCTTTGATCTAGTTCTATTTAATGAACTCAAGTTCATGGCCAGATCAATCATACTAAGAAATCCTTAAACTTGTGATTAATATTAACTATTACACAAATTCTCTATAATCAATATATTGACATATTAAACTATCATAAATTATTTATATTTAATATTTCTTCAATTAAAATGTTCCTTTGTTTATTTTTTTAATAATATTTTAATAAAATATTATAAACAATTTATAATTTATAATTAATCTATAATTGATTACATAAACTCATAAACATATTTGATTTGTTTATTAAACTATCAAATGATTTAATCGAAGAACTTGGGCAAGTTAAAAATTTTGATTGTCAATTGAATATAATATTATTTTATCAAATAAGAGAGATAAAGATAGAAATGAAGTGACAGGAATAAAAAAACCAAAGAATATATATATATATATATATTAAAATATTGTGATTAAATAAAAATGGGAAGCACCGATTTCGTGTGGAAAGAAGTGAAATAATCACAAAAATCATAAAAAAAACTTACTGAAAATCAACCGATCGTGGTTCATCCATTACCGTCTGGGATATATTATTCGTTGTTAATGAATAGAAATGAATGCCGAGGTGATTTTATATCGATCACCCATCCATAGCGAGCACGTGTCTTGAAAGGAAAACAAACAAATGTTATGGTGCCGTGAACGAAGTACAATGAAAGAATACACGCGAATGCTTTGAGAGCGACTGGTTGATGTGTGAGCCGATCGCTCAGCTGATCAGTCGACTGCCGATGGTTGCCAACCTCCACGATCTCAATCCCCCAGGAGATGGTGTTTCGAGCGCTAATTTTAGAACATTCTCTTTATATGCATGGAGCCTTGAACCATTAAAATTGGAATTAAAAACTCTTCCTTATCATTTTCAAAATAAACTACACATAAAAATATTTTAAATTAAAGTAAATTGCAATTTTTTTTTTAACTTTTTCAAATTAAAATTTTAAATTAGTTTATTATATAAGTTCTTTGTGTTAATTTCTTATATATAAATAAATATAAATATAAGAAAGTTATAATTGTTTTTTTTTTTACTTTTTTCACAATAATAAAAATTATTCGTTTCAATTTAGTTTTACATTTTCATTAAATAAATATAAAATATATAATTAACTATTATTTAGAAGTCTGAATCATTGATATTATTATTTTAAAATAATAATTTAAAAAATGTTCAAGTAGAGTATATCTATTAATCATATATATAAATTTTTCTAAAATTATTTATAATTTTAAATATTCAATAAATGTTTTGTTTAGATTGAAAAAGAAACAATCAATCTTAAAATAGGCAAGTTTTTCCTTATTTGTTAATAAAAAATAATGTTAACAATCCTAAATTTATTATTTAATTGCATTGTGTTAATTTCTTATATGTAAATAAATATTAATATATGATAGTTATAATTGTTTGTTTTGTCACTTCTTTCAAAAATTTAAACCTTCAATCTTACAAATTGTAAACAAAATTTAGAGTTGTGAAAACGATTCTAAATTTCTTAGGGAAATCATTAGTATATACATAATAATAATAATATCTAGATCTACAAAAATAAATTTTTGTTGAGAATTCTATATTATAAATTGTAGTTATTGTTTCAAATAAAATATGATACATTTGAGAAATTTACAACCTAATTCTAAATCTGTCATATTCATGCTGAAGTCTTTTAGGTAACCAACTACTATTATAGTATATATAATAGACTATGTATCAAACACCTTCTAATTTATGTTAAAATGGTACTTTTTAATTTTTACGAAGAAAACAAAAAAATTATCTATTGATTATATATATTTATTAAATCAACACTTGTTTCATGTTTACTAACGAATTAAGAATGTAAGCTTCCATCCAATAACCATTTATTATAATTATATTTGAAGGGCTTTAATAGAGTAATCTATTTTTAAACTAATAAATAGTGTCATTTACAATCATTAATATTTATTTATAATAATTTTAACAAAAAATTTATTTTGACTGAGCTAATATACTATATTTATATTGTATATTTTATATCGTTTTTTTAATAAAACAAGTTTTTATATAATCTGCTCTCTGTTGTTATATATTTATTTTTGAATCCAAATTCTCTTGAAAGATTAATAAAGTCAAGAAATATTGTTATTATTTCAAATGCGAAATTTTAAGGATATATTTTAAATTAAAAACTATTATTTATATTAATATATTAGATTAATTTAAAGCAGTGGCGTACCTAGAACTTTTGCCGCCCGGGGCGATATCCAGTTTGCCGCCCTTTCTATTATAAGTCAATCAAATAGTGGTCTTTATAAATTAATACACATAAATAAATTATTAAGTTATTTAATCAATATTAATTAATACACAGAGTAAATTTGCTTACACATATTTGTATGCACTCCAAAACATATTTATATAATATTTACTCTTATAGCTTTTATACTAAAAAAATCGTGTATAATGCTCTCAAAATATATATATTTATATTATTTGTAATTTCTTGTTCTAATGACAATATTGCAAGATTTTGTAGTCTTAATTGACTCATTGTAGAACGAAGATAATTTTGCCGAACAAAATCGTAAAGATGCGTTTACGAATTCAACGAATTTTAATGAATACAATAAAATAAAATTATTATCCTGTTCTTGGAATTAGAATTCAAAATTTACACTAAATTGCATTTATATACACCGAGGAATAATATTCGAAATCATATAGTTGATCATAATTTATATAAATCAAATAGTAAACTTATAATAATCATAATAATCATTTATTATTCAAGAAAGAAAAAAAATAAATATGAAATGAATAAGTTGCTTTTTACAACTATAATTAAATATAAAAAATGCCGCCCCAAGATAAGTGCCGCCCGGTGCGGACCGCACCCACCGCCCCCCCTTAGGTACGCCACTGAAAGTATAAATTTGGATAAAGAATATTAATCCATCCATCAATTAAAATAAGGGGAGTTATATATGAAATTATATTATATTATTATTATTAATATCGTTTTATATAAACGATATTAAAATCCTTTTTAAAGATTTTTTAAAAAGAACAACCTGTGTGTTTGATGTTTTTCTTGTCAAAATAATATAATTTTATAGTGGGTTTTTATGTCATATTATAAAATACACTACTAAATAAAATAATGAATTATAACATGTTCTAATCATTTTTAATATTGTTATTATAAAAACAATCATTTAAGCATTAAATATAATATTTTGTAAATATATTTTTTAAAACTTTCTCAATTTTATTACAGGTTATATTTATTTTAATAATATTTATTTAGTCCAGAAATGACTAACATTTATGAACAACGTGTCACTTTTTCTCAAGAATTAGTGTTGAATTTAAACAAAAACCAAAATGCATTAATTAATACGGTGCACAAATTATTGTCTTGTGTGTTCCAATAGATTGAATTCACTGGATTTGTCAATACTAAAAGTACTATTTATAAAACTATTACTATATTATAAAATTGTTGTAATTTATGAATTTATTATTTGACTATATAATAAGTTGACCTGTGGCCAGGTCCGAACCGACCGACGGTTTGAAATAAATTAATTTCCAGCTACAGAAACAATTTCAAATACTTTTAATAGATCTATTAATGTAATGAAAAACAGATATGGATATAACATAAATATTTTTAATTTTATTTTATTTATAATATATATGTAAGACCAGGCTGTGACGTCATGAATGGCTGGATGACGTCATATAATTTTATTTAAGAAAAAACTAATAAAGATGATTTTTCTCGAGTATAAAACCAATGCAAAGTGAATGTTTCGTGATGATATGTAAAAAATCTCCTTATGTGAAATTTGGTGCGAAAATAACCCTTCCCTTCCTATCGTCGATCGCTAATACTACCACTTCCGGTTTCCGGATTTGCACCAAAAGTTGATGAATTTGTTCTACTGATACGATAAGTAAATATATCAAATTTTATCAAAATCCGTTGAGCCGTTCAAGCTGTATACATCTTTACGGACGGACGGACGGACGGACAGACATCATGCTAAAAATACTTTTTTCTGTTAAGAAAATGCATGATTCGTGGAGATTTGTAAAAATCTCCACATGTGAAATTTGGTGTGAAAACAATACCTCCCTTACTATCGTCTGTCGGTAAAAATTAATGTTTAAATTTATTTTTGTTATAGAATGGAACAATTTAATGTACAATTTAATGATTGAATAATTTATAAATTTTTAAATTTGCAATAATGCTTATTATATATAGATATATATATAATATACACACACACACGAGGTTTGTTCAAAAAAAGGTGAATTTCATTGTGTCCCCTTCAAAGTAATTCCCCTCAGATATAATGCGCTTCTTCCAATCGTCAAAGCACTTCTGAAATGCGCTTTTCGGTATGGCAATCAGCTCGTTTTTCGAATCCGACTTTATCTCATCAATTGTGACAAAACACTTTCCTTTCATTGGTGTCTTTAGTTTTGGGAATAGGAAAAAATCGCAGGGAGCCAAATCTGGTGAATACCGTGTAGAGGAATGATTACGGTGTAGTTTTTGGCCAAATATCACGAACAAACAATAATGTGTGAGCTGGTGCAATATCGTCATGCAGAATCCATTATTTGTTTTTCCACAATTCCGATTGTTTTAGCCGTATACGCAAACGTTTCATAACTTCCTTGTAGTATTCCTTATTAACACTACGACCTGTTGGCAAGAACTCATGATGCACCACGCCATTATAATCGAAGAAAACAGTGAGCAAAACCTTCACATTTGATTGAACTTGGCGTGCTTTTTTCACCACTTATAAACATTTTTTTGAGACAAAGTATACTCGCCGAATGCCACAGTGAATATTTTAAGTGCATTGAAGCACTTTATTCCATTTTTAACGCAAAATTTAATACAGATTCTTTGATCCATTTTTTTAAGTAGAAAAAAGAACACAAAACGTAACAAACTTTTTCAGTTGTAAAAAACAAACTACTAATCCAAAATGGCTGATAATGTCAACATATAAGAAACATATGTGTACCAACATAACAAAAAAAAATTCGATAATCGAATGTCCCGCGAAAATTCAATATTTGCTCTAAATTAATAATCCCATTGTTTAAATACTAGTAAAATAATACAAAATAAAAAAAAATATAAAAACTAAATTAAAATAAATATGACCTTTAAAATGTAGAGTTGTATAGAAAAAAATAAATTTATATTACGGAAATATATTAAAAAAAATAAGAGAGAGAGAGAGTCTAAGAGACATATCCTATAAATTATAATTGTTTCATTTACAAATCTAAAGTGTTAATTTTATGTTACATTTATCTTTCTTCTGTTTCAAATCTATTTAAAATTTTGATCAAAACATGTTTAAAAATTTCAATCACAAGTTTAAGTTTATTTCCGGTTTATTTCTTTTTTAATCAACGAGTGAGACCTTGAATACCTCCCCATTCGTTTTCGGGGTCAAACGGAGAGGTATTATCAATAGAACTATAAATAAACGTATCGATTTTCTTACTGGAATCGAATTAAAGCGCAGTACTATTATTATATCGTTCATTTATTTGAAGATTTAATTGGAATGAGATCTTTTATTTCATGACTAACTGTGTCTGTTTAGTTTCACGACAAAAGTCACGTTCACCATTTGTCTTGATTTAAAGATTTGTCACTGAAAAACCAAATAGAAAGGGAGGCTTAACCCCTCCTCAAAGTGAAGTGAGTTTAGCAGTAATGATGTCATTTATCATTTCTTGAGCAGTAGCAGAAATTACCAAAATTTAAATTAATCTAATTGATAGGGCGAAAATCAAGAAAATATTTTAAAACATTAATTAATTAATTTTTCAGTGAAGCGTTAAATTTGGAACACATTCCATTTCAATTTGGAAAACACATTATATTTTAAGAAATAATTATAGAGGTGTTTATTTATAATGACAAATATTTTGCTTTTTTATAACGTACTCTTTGTACTCTTTTAACAGAAACAAAGACAAAAGTTCAAAGTTCAAACTGCCAAAAATTTTAATTTTTTTTTTACACATAACTTAAGAATTGATTAATTCTTTTAATAATAAATTATTATTATCTAAAATAATATAGAAAAAAACATTATTTTGATTTTATATATTTTTTTATTTAGAATTTTCCACTCGAAGATTAACTAAGTTCAGATCTGTTTATATAATTTGTTTTTATAATTCATTAATTTTATATTATCCATATACCTTTTTTTCTTTAAATGAAAAACATATTTACACATATATAAGTTCATAAATAAAGCCTTTAAAATTGAAGAACAATGCATAAATATATAGCATAAATAAATATGAGTATTTCGCAAAACGTATCAGTTCATAACAAAGATTATTTTACTATATTTTTCATAGTAAAAAAAAAATTATTTTTTCACAATTAATTTATAAATATAATCATAAATTTATTATTTCGCTTAAAATTTAAATATCGTTAAACTATATTTAATTTATGATTTACATAAAATCCTTAACATCTAATAATAGTTGTTTTCCGATTGTTTTGATCAATCAACATTTATTTTGTTAAACGCCAGATGTTTTTCTTCTTTTAATTTTTGGTTTGTTAGATTTTGAAAAAACCTGAAATGAAATTGTATAGTAAAAAATTTTATTAAAAATCATAACAATTGACGAATTGAAAAACATTTTGAAAATGTTTTATTGATTATTAAATTTTTAAATTTGAATGCATTCATTAGATTTTTAAAATATTTAAAGAAATAATTAAATTAATTAATCTAATGATCGGTCTGTACTAGAGCAGTGGTTCTTAAACTGTGGTCCGCGGACCCCTGGGGGTCCGCGAAGCCTTTACTGGGGGTCCGCGGTCCTCGGAAAAAAATCATCGTAAAAATATATACATATATAAATATTTAAAGTTCATTGTTTAACTATATCCTCCTAGAGAATTACGGCTATAATTTAATACTATTAATAATACTATTTTATTTTATTAAATTGATAATTATGTCAATTAATTTTTTGTGAATAAATAAACATATATAAAAAACTATATATAAAATTTGAATTTTCATCCATTCATTCATTTAAAATCATTTTTCGATTGTTCCTTTAAAATAACCCCTCTTAGGGGCTCGGAAGGGGAGGCATATAAGGGAATTTTCTTTCACTTTGTTATTGGGGAAAACCAGGGGAGGGGACAGTCTTACCCGGAAAAACCCAAATTGTCAGCGTCCACTCTGGGGTTTTAAACAGTTTTAAAGCAAATGTTAATTATAAGTTCATTTCTCAACGAGTTGTATCTTTAAATTATTTTTATTAATGTTAATTATAAGTTCATTTCTCAACGAGTTGTATCTTTAAATTATTTTTATTAATTTAATTAATTATAATTAAATTATAGCTAATAATAGTTTATTATAGCTAATAATTTTTTTTAATTTTTAGTGTAATTTGCATGATCATTATTTTATAAAAACACTAAACACATTTTGCAATTTCCCAGAAAGGCTGTTTTTGAGAGTAAGTATAAGTTAGTTTTATGAATAAAAAATATTTATTTTAATAATATTTTAGAATCAAATTACGAAATTAATAATATTTTAGAATCAAATTACGAAATTAATAATATTTTAGAATCAAATTACGAAATATATTTATTATATAAATTAATATTCATTTAAAATGATATTAAATCATTTATTTAAAATGATTTAAAACATTTATTAAAATGATTTAAAACATTCATTTAAAATGATATTAAAACATTCATTTAAAATCATATTAAAACATAGCTAGTAAATAATAATTCGTTATATTTATATTATATTTATATTATATTTATATTATTGTAGTTCAATGTTAATAAATTACTCCATAAAATGGATCGTTGGCTACAAACTGGTTCAACACAGAAACGGAAAGAATCAGATGATGAGGCATCAACAGCAAACTCTACCAAGAAACGCAAAACTAGAAAATATTCGGATGATTATTTATCATTTGGATTTACTTATATTTGCAACAATGATGTGGAAAGACCAGTCTGCGTTCTATGTCAGGAAAGTTTATCCAATGAAAGTATGAAACCTGCTAATCTCAGACGTCATTTACAAACAAAGCACAGCGAGCATGTTAGTAAGTCTATCGAATTTTTTAAAATGAAAAAAGAAGAACTTAATTCAAGTCAGAAATTGATGGTAAAGACGGGATCTGGTGGTATGAGTAAGAAAGCAGTAATGGCATCATATGAAGTAGCTCTACTTATTGCTAAAGCAGGAAAGCCGCATAATATAGCAGAGCAATTAATTCTTCCTGCTACAAAAGTAATTACAAATATAATGTTAGGAACTAAAGCAGCAAACGATATAAATTTGATTTCATTATCAAATGATACGGTTAAGAATAGGATTGAAGACATGTCATGTAATATAAAAGAAGAATTAATATCGAGAGTGCGCAAAAGTCACTATTACTCATTACAATTGGATGAAAGTACTGATGTCACTAATAATGCCAATTTGTTAGCTTTCATTAGATATGAGTTTGAAAATCAAATACAAGAAGATGTATTGTTTTGTGATTCACTACCTTCACGAACGACAGCTAATGACATATTTAACAGTTTGAATAATTTTATAACCGAAAATGAAATAGAGTGGCCAAAATGTGTTGGAATTTGCACTGATGGTGCTCGTGCAATGTCAGGTACAAGAACTGGATTGATTGCTCTTATTAAAAATGTTGCGCCTCAGGTTGTTTGGAATCATTGCTGCATTCACAGAGAATCATTAGCAGCCAAAAATATGTCACCAGATTTGAAAAGAACATTAGACGAAGTAGTTAAAATTGTCAATTTCATTAAGGCTCGTCCACTTAATTCCAGAGTTTTTAAAATTTTGTGTGAGGAAATGGGTAGTCAACATACACATTTATTATTACATACAGATGTACGTTGGTTGTCCCGCGGGAAAGTACTCATTCGCCTTTTTGAGCTTCGAGATGAAATACGATTGTTTTTAATAGATGCGCATTTTGAACTGACCGAATGTTTCAATGATTTTATCTGGTTAGCTAAGGTGGCTTACTTGACTGATATTTTTACAAAATTGAACGAACTTAATTTGAGCCTGCAAGGTACTGTTGTAAATATATTTAAAGTTGAAGATAAAATAGAAGCAATGATTAAAAAAATCGACTTGTGGTCGAAACGCATCCAGAACGGTGTATATGAGTCTTTTCCAACTCTCAATGATTTCATAGAAAGCTCCAGTGAAAAATTGCTTAATCAAACGCGTCAATTATTTGTTGAACATTTAATTACTTTGAAAAGCAACTTCAGGAAGTATTTTTCTACTCCTGATCCTTGCAATAACTGGATCAGAGATCCATTTAATATGGAAATTACAAATACTAAACATTTATCTGCACCTGAACAAGATATTCTCGTGGAATTATCATGTGATACAACTTATAAACTAAAATTTAACAAAACTGAATTGAGCAACTTTTGGTTACTTCTCAGGTCAGATTATCCTGCGGTTGCAAATAAAGCACTTCAACACTTGATTCCATTCTGCACAACATATTTATGCGAACAAGCTTTTTCGGTACTATTTTATATTAAGTCTAAATATAGAAACAAATTAAATGTAGAGCCGGATCTTAGATTAAAAGTTTCCAATATTAAGCCAGATATTGAGATTCTTGTTTCAAGAAAACAACTGCATACATCTCATTAAATATGTAAGTTATATTTAATGAGATAGATGCAGTTATTTTTTAAAATATTTCTTATTTAATATTTTCTGAAAAAAATTATAAAATATTTATATGAATTTAATGTAAGTACCCATTATAATTTGTGAGATTTGTTGCTATGACAATGTTTGTATTTTCTTTCTTCAATATTATAATTTCTAATAAAATGTGTTCTACAATATGCAAAAAAATCGTTATTCACCAATCACTGTTAGAAATATTCATCATATATCCTTGTCCTTATGAGATCGTAAGCCAGAAATTAATTAATAAAATGACGTAAAGTACCTAAAGTTGTGATGGGGGTCCGTCAAAAAAAATTTTTTCAAGTGGGGGTCCGTGGAGTACATAAGTTTAAGAACCTATGTACTAGAGGAATGGTTTTCTTAAGATTGTAACCATGAAGCTATCACCTACAATATTTTTATTTTATTTTCCCTTTTCTCTTATCAAATATAAATATATGTAAATAGATGTTTGTCTGTATTTAGTGAGGTAATCAGTTTGAAGATAGGATTATGAAATATTAAAATTAAAATATTATAATTTATTTATTATTCGTTTAAAAATTAATTTAATTTTAAATTAAAAATATTTAATAAAAAAATGATAATTTTATATTTTTGTATGAATTTTTTTTATTACCCTGTAAAATTCATTTTCATATTTGTTTTCTAAAAACTACAGTCAGATGTGTCTATTTTTTACTAGTATTATAAGAGTTGATTAAAATTCCACAAATTCAACCCCCCCCCCCCCCCCGGTATTTGATACAGAATTCTTAATAAATTGGGTTTGTAAAAATAAGACTGAACTGGTTAGAACCTGTTTGGTCCTATTTTCAAAATTTCATCGACCCCATTTATTAATAATAAATATGTATAAATAATATATTTTTCGCTTATTCTATATTTCTAAATAAGCTATTTTAGAAAATCAATTTTGTTGAAATTTTTATTTTCTAGATTTATTTAAGGATAAAAGTTCATCATGAATCATTCTTTATCCAATAATACATATTTTGGAAGTTATTAATTAAATTATCACTTTCTAGAACAAAACACATGCAATTTGTTACAACTTATCATTCATTTACTATAAAATTAAATAAAGATCATACAAGTTAAATTATTAATGACATCGAAACTAATATTATTAAAGATCTTCTTCCTTGATTATGTTTTACCCTTCGGGAGTTTTGTGCTCGATTTTCCTTTCGATGCTATTCAATTCCAATTATAATTATTTTTTTATCTCCCCAACACCTCTTTATTTACCTATTTTTAATTACATTATGAATTATAAAAGTAATTTTTTTCAACCAAACACTCTTTAAAACCTATTTATTTTTAATATATGAACTATATTCTTCTAAAACTATTGGAATAATATTTAAATATACTTCACTATTTTAATTATCTTTTTTAAATTATTTAAATAAAATTATTTTGATAACATTTTTGTTTTTTTTTTGAAATTCAGAGAATCTTTAATAATAATAATAGATTGAAATAAATCGTTTTTTATCACAATGAAATATTTAATTAAATCCCGTTTTCCATACTTTTCTATCAAAATAGGTATCGCTGTTGGCCTCATGTCACTTAATCACTCTGAATTGAAATATTGAAATTAAAATATTATATTTAATTTATTATTATAATTGAAATATTAGTTTAAAATTCAATTCTATTTTAAATTAGATTTAATTTAAAAAAAGAAATAGAAAAAATAAATTTTACTTTCAGTTTAAAAATAAATTATCCTCTATAGACTTTATATATATATATATATATATATATATATAAGTATGTTCAGGGATTCTGGTAACTAAATCGATTTCGTTCTCTGTAAAGATTTTTATTCAATATTAATTTTTTTTTACATTGATTATTTACAATATTAGAAATATAAATTACCTGTAAAGAAATCGATTCTAAAGTTGATTCTTCCAGATAATTCTTACAAATGCCAAATATAAATTATTAACTAATAATTCTAATTAAAAATTATCCTATTACAATTTATATTCGTCTTTAATCCATTCTAAAATTAGTTAGTTGATTCTTATAAATAATACAAACAATATCACTAACAGATGGCGGTGACTAAAGGGTACTATATAGCAGTGACTTTGTTACATCTCCCCCATCCTCACAAAAAAAAATTAATTAATTTTTTTTTTTTTTTTTTTTTTTTACAATTTATAAGGTATTAACTTATTTACATGAATTAATGTGGAATCCTTTCCTTTTTTCTTACAGTCTATTTCATATATTGAGTTTGAAAATTGTCCTATCACATGAAATGGACCCATTCGTATTTGATCCAACTTTCTTCTGTTTATCTTATTTCCTGTTTCAATGTACACTAAATCACCTTTTTTAAATTTTAATTCCTTTCTCCTCTTGTCAATATTAATTTTATTTTTTTGAAAACTAACTAAAGAGTTTTTAATAGCTTCTTCTCTATCTTCTTTTACACTACTTACTCTCGCTAAACTATCTGGTGTTATTTCTGATTTTATTCCATATAATAGATATTTTGGAGCAAAACCTGTCACTGTATGAATTGTTTTGTTATATTCCTCAATGCACTCATTTAATACAATCACCCAAGATCTTTTATTTCCTTCATTTATTTTACATCTTATTCTATTCACAATCGTCTGATTTACACGTTCAACCATTCCATTTGATTCCGGGCAATCTACATCCGTAAAAACTATATTTATGTCTTCGATTTTTACAAAGTTTTTAAATTCTCTAGAATTTATTGCACTATATTGATCGCATAATAATAATTTTATTTTGTTAGGCTTTTCTATTTTTTTAATTAATCTTATATAATCCCGTGCTGATTGTGTCTCCGATGGTACTGCATAAATATATCTGGTTAAATGATCAATCAATAAGTGGAGATATTTTTTTTTAGATCCATTTCCGGCAAATCCTCCTATTGTGTCCATTGAAACTATTTCATATGGTTCTTTAGCTGGGCCTAGTTGTGACAATAAACCAATAACTCTGCCCTTTCTTGACTTATTTAAAATGCAAATTTCACAATTTTTACATATATTATTAATCATTTTATCCATTTTTTTAAAATAATATTGTGGTCTTATTATCTTTATCATTTGTTTTACTCCAATATGTCCATAAATTTTGTGAACTTTCTTGCACAATTCCAAACCTAATCTCTCTGATATATATATTCTAAGATTTGCCTTCGTACATTTAAAGTAAATATTACCTTTATAATTTATGTCAATTGACTTTTTTATTTCATGCTCATTTAATTTCTGATCATCTATAATCTCATTCATTGTCACTAAATTCACTACTTCTAAGACATCCTCTTCATTCTCAAAACTTTCTAACACTGGATTTCGAGACAAAGAGTCTGCTTCCACATTTGAGGATCCTGGTGCATACATGATTTTGAAATCATACTGAGACAAATAATGCATAAGATCCCCAAGAGGTTCATCTGTTCTAGCTTTCACACGCAAAGTCTCCAAAGGTTTATGATCTGAGATTATATTAAATTTTCTTCCTATTAACCAGTGTTGCCAGTAAACAATTGCTTCCTTAATAGCCAAACACTCTAGATAAATAGCTTTTCTTTTCTTTTGGCCATTACTCAACTTTTTAGAGAAATATGCAACTGGATGTAGAAAACCATCATCATCAGGCTGTTTAAAGACGGCGCCTAAACCTTCTCCACTTGCATCCGTGTATATGAACACCTCTTTTTTTTTATCATATATTTTTAATATGGGACTCGAACATAAATACTCTTTTATTAATTTAAAAGATTCCTCACATTTACAATCCCATTTGAAATTAACATTTTTTCTTAGTAGATTATGTAATGGCTCCAGGAGTTTCACAGCATTTTCAATGTATTTATAATAAAAATTTACCTTTCCTAAAAATTGTCTTATGTTTTTCTTACTTTTAGGTGTTTCAAATTTTTGTATTGCTATGAGATTGTCCTTGTAAGGCATTATTCTCCCTTTTTCTATAATATGTCCTAAATACTTAACAGAATTCTTTGCAAATATGCATTTTATTAATTTTAATTTGAATCCTTCTCTTTTAATCATATCCAATACTAACTCAATATGTTTCATGTGTTCCTCAAATGTATTTGAAAAGATTAATATATCGTCAATGTAGTTAACACAAAAACTGTCTAATTTATTTCTTCTTAATAAGTTTGAGAGTATCCTTTGAAACACACTACTTGAGATTCTTAATCCGAAAGGTAAAACATTCCACTGCCAATGGCCCTTTTGTGTGACAAACCCTAATTTTTCTCTATCCTTATTTCTTACAGGAATTGACCAGAAAGCCGAGTTTATGTCCAACGCAGAAAACCATGAACAATCGCCTGCTTTTACCATTATATCTTCTATTCTTAAAAACGGTTGACTCTCTGGTACAACTAACTTATTCAATTCCCTGAAATCGCAACACAACCTTTTTCTTCCAGCTTCATCCTTCTTGTATGCCATTGTTACAGGAGCAGCAAAAGGGGAAGATGATTCTTCTATAAGACCTGCCTCCTGTAACCTCTCTACTTGTTTTTCAATTTCCTTCTGATCAGGCAAAGAACTTCTATATGGTTTCTTTGATATATATTTATATTCTCTCAATTTGACCACAGCTTCATAATTTTTTACTTTCCCTGTATCATATTTATCTTTAGCAAATATGTTTTTTTTATTAATTAATAATTTTTTTAATTCATTTCTATTATCCTTATTTAAATGATTTAAATGGGATTCATATTCATCCAAGTCGATGTATTCATTCAAGTTTATTTCTTTATAATCTTTTCTTTTGTATTCAATATTTTTATTTTTATATCTGTCTCTATTATTTTGACTATTTATATTATTATCAATTTCAATATCTTTTATTTCTTTTGTAACATTTCCAATTTTTTGAAATATTTTTAATTCCTCATTTTGTATTAATTTAAATTTTTTTATTGCGTCAAGTCCAAGTAACATGTCATATGAAAAATTATTATTTTTAATTATATAAACATTCAATGTATCCGAAATTTCATTTATCTTCAATTGTAAGTGGGCCCGGCCTTCAACAAAACTTATCCCGTTAATCGTCTTAAATATAATATTTTCCCTTTTTATTTTTTCTTTTATTTCTTTCATAATTACTTTATAATTAATAAGAGATACATTTGAACCCGTATCATATACTGCTTTGATATTTTTATTTTTGTTAATTACTACATTTAATTTTATTAACGGTATTGTTCTGCCGGGGCTTATACGTTTTTTTCATTCGAAACCATCTCTTCCAAACAGTTTATACTAATTTTTTTATCATATATTTTTTTATTAAAACACTTCTCAACTGGATGATATCGGTCTCCTTTTTCCAATCCTTTACATATATAACAAGGAACCTTCTTGACATTTATATCTGTTTTTATTTCATTATTTTTCTTTTTTATTATAGCCCAATCATATTTTCTTAGCATATTAATTAATTTGTTGGTATTTGTCACCTCATCTTTATCTACTATATTCTGAATATGAATGGGTAAACCTACCATAATATGATTTACTTTTGAGGTTTCTGAAATGGAAGGCTCAGCTTCTACTAATAATCTTTCTTTTTTCAGACAGTAATCGATGACCGATTCTCCCATATATCTATATTTATATGCATATCTCACATCAGACCACCCTTTACTCGCATAAACTAATAAGAAGGATTCTCTCCATTCACTCCAATTACTATCAATAATTTTTTTACTGTTAATCCTGTACCAGTCATTGGCATTTCCTTCTAAAAATAATCGCAATGTTTGTATTTTCATGGAATCTATTATTATTTGATGCCTATGACATTCACTTTCAAATGTTTTTATCCATTCTTTAGCATTTTGTTGAATGCCTATGAATTTCTCAATATTAAATTTTTTTTCAATCTCTAATAAATTTATTTTATTCACATAATTATAATCCATTTTCATCTCTAATGGATTAGATTTTTCTATATTTTCAACAAAAACTTCTTCCAGCATATATCCATCAAATATAAAATTATCTTTTTCATCTAAATATCTTTTTTTTAATTTTTCTGACAATGCAATATTTATGTTTCTGAAATTTCCCTGTTTTAACATACTCTTACATCCTAATTTCACTGTACTTAGCTGAAAGAGGTCCTGATGTTCACTTTCATGCTGGCTCTCCGTTGGGAATGCATATATTTCATCACTGCCCAGAAATTTTATGGTCTTGATTTTATTCACCAATTTTCCTTCTTCAAATTCCTTAACGATGTGAATCTTTATATCAGAAGGCATGTTTCCAATCTTGAAAAGAATCGATTTATAAGTATGTTCAGGGATTCTGGTAACTAAATCGATTTCGTTCTCTGTAAAGATTTTTATTCAATATTAATTTTTTTTTACATTGATTATTTACAATATTAGAAATATAAATTACCTGTAAAGAAATCGATTCTAAAGTTGATTCTTCCAGATAATTCTTACAAATGCCAAATATAAATTATTAACTAATAATTCTAATTAAAAATTATCCTATTACAATTTATATTCGTCTTTAATCCATTCTAAAATTAGTTAGTTGATTCTTATAAATAATACAAACAATATCACTAACAGATGGCGGTGACTAAAGGGTACTATATAGCAGTGACTTTGTTACATATATATATATATATATATATATATAAATTGGTATTTGGTTTAGATTAAAAAAATATTTTTAATGAAATAATAGATATATAATTATAAAATTCTTTTAATTAGCTAGATATGACAATTTTCCCATCTAATTACTTTATGTTGAAATTGAAAAAATTTTCACCTAAATTGCATATGAAATGGAGATGAACTACATGGCCAAACTTTCATGGTAAACAATTAATAAATTCCTGTATTATATCATATAATCTTATTTTATATAATTTAATGTGGTTTTGTACAATAATATTTCAATAATAGTTAATGTAATTATAAAATAAAACAATGTGGAAGAGGGTTTTTTTTAAAATAAACTAATTATCTATATGAATAAAAAGATCGATTTAAGTTAGGGGGTTTGAATGCCAAGGTGAGTCAGATCGTTCAATACTATTCAATGAATTTCAAAGGTCCTTTTAATTTTAATGATACAGTTCCATGCTATTCATCTTTTATATTATATCAGCAGTTATAAATCATCAAAGATTAGTAAAAGGGAGGGAAAGGGATGATTGTTTAAATGATAAAGAAATCATCAGATATAATATCCCAGATTAATAGATCTTTTTTTCGTAATATATAATATTTATATAAATATAAAAATATTATCAAATATAATTATAATAAATACCAGTCAATTGGCCACGGGCTGTCAGACGTGTTTCATTGTCAGGGCTAAAGAACTTCAGAATACAGTAAATCAAAAATTACCTACCCATCCAACCCAAAATCCCAACATTGACATTTAGTCACACAGTTCAAATTCCACAATTCCAAAAATTCTCTCATAAAAAAACTCTTCGAAATGACGAAAAAATGGTCGCCGAAACGTCGAAACTCAAATCTCACAATAAAACATGAAAATAACAGTGAAATCATTTCTCATAATAATAAAAACTTTTACAGAAACTTAAAATAGCTTCTACATATATATAATTACATATTATCTGTACAGGCTAGTTTTTTATATTTTAAAATATAATTACCACAGTGTGAATAAATAATTTAATTAAAATTTTTATTTTTGAATTTGATTAATATCAATGGATTGCAATTTACCATCCTAAATCTTAATTAATAAATGCTTTAAGAATTTTTCCACTCTTTATTGTCATTTAATTTGTTGATAATTATCTAGGATAATTAAAATGAAATTTTAGCATCATTTGTCTTCCTTATCTTATTTTGATATTGTTGATTTAATTTAGATTATGTGAATTTTAATAAAGGAAAATAATTATATATAGGTATATGCAAATAATTTTTTTTTTATTTACCTTTCAAAATACATTAAACTGCATTATTTGTGACAGTAAAAGAATGTAAAACAAAAAACAATACATAGATTAAAAATATATTTGAAAATTATAAAAGGGACATATTATAGGAAGGATTTAATAGGGTAATTAGGAAAGAGGGATATTATGATGAGGGGAGTAAGAGTAGGCAGAGCGATTCTGTCTTTAATAAAAACGACAGCCCAAATTTGATAGATTAGAGTACCAATCATTTCCTATTTTGTATTTAATTTATTTATTTAATAAAATCAAAGTAAATATATTTAAAAAATATTTGATGTGAAATCCCGTGTAAATGACGGAGATAGTATATCGAGAAATTTAATGATCTCTGTGTAAAAGAATTAGAGATTTTAATTTTTATAACCAATAAATCACTTTTGCGCTTAAAATGTAGTAGTAATTAATAATTGAGTAAATAAACTAAAAAAAAAACAAATTAGAGTCTAATTTATTCATTTTTATTGATGTTTTAAAAATATTTTAGAGTTCATAAAATACTAAAAAAAAATTTATTTCTTATTTATAATAAACATATATAATAATAATTTAAGATATAAATAAGATCTAAATATTTTATTAAATTGATTAAAATGAGAACTTTTAGAATAAATTAAATAATTGAACTGATATTTGAATATTAGAATCATAATCATTCTTATTGGGAATTTCTTGTTTTTTATATTCATTGTCGTACTTGCTTGGACACACAACAGAGCCCGCCGGTGCTTTGAATGAACAACATGAAGCATAATGTAAATTTTAAAAAATTAATTTCTGCGGCTAATAATTAAATAATGATCAAATAATAGTACAGGTATATAAAAATATTATGATATAATTTCAGCCAATTTTGTGTCTATAACGCCACAGTTTTTTCGGATAGACGGACAGTCATAAAAAAGTCCCTTTTGGATTCTAAAGGTCATGAATCGTGAAGATATGCAAAAATTTACAAAAACTTTTATATATATGTATGTATGGATGCTCTGTGATATATATATATATATATATATATATATATATATATATATATATAAGTATGTTCAGGGATTCTGGTAACTAAATCGATTTCGTTCTCTGTAAAGATTTTTATTCAATATTAATTTTTTTTTACATTGATTATTTACAATATTAGAAATATAAATTACCTGTAAAGAAATCGATTCTAAAGTTGATTCTTCCAGATAATTCTTACAAATGCCAAATATAAATTATTAACTAATAATTCTAATTAAAAATTATCCTATTACAATTTATATTCGTCTTTAATCCATTCTAAAATTAGTTAGTTGATTCTTATAAATAATACAAACAATATCACTAACAGATGGCGGTGACTAAAGGGTACTATATAGCAGTGACTTTGTTACATCTCCCCCATCCTCACAAAAAAAATTAATTAATTTTTTTTTTTTTTTTTTTTTTTTTTTTTTTTTTTTACAATTTATAAGGTATTAACTTATTTACATGAATTAATGTGGAATCCTTTCCTTTTTTCTTACAGTCTATTTCATATATTGAGTTTGAAAATTGTCCTATCACATGAAATGGACCCATTCGTATTTGATCCAACTTTCTTCTGTTTATCTTATTTCCTGTTTCAATGTACACTAAATCACCTTTTTTAAATTTTAATTCCTTTCTCCTCTTGTCAATATTAATTTTATTTTTTTGAAAACTAACTAAAGAGTTTTTAATAGCTTCTTCTCTATCTTCTTTTACACTACTTACTCTCGCTAAACTATCTGGTGTTATTTCTGATTTTATTCCATATAATAGATATTTTGGAGCAAAACCTGTCACTGTATGAATTGTTTTGTTATATTCCTCAATGCACTCATTTAATACAATCACCCAAGATCTTTTATTTCCTTCATTTATTTTACATCTTATTCTATTCACAATCGTCTGATTTACACGTTCAACCATTCCATTTGATTCCGGGCAATCTACATCCGTAAAAACTATATTTATGTCTTCGATTTTTACAAAGTTTTTAAATTCTCTAGAATTTATTGCACTATATTGATCGCATAATAATAATTTTATTTTGTTAGGCTTTTCTATTTTTTTAATTAATCTTATATAATCCCGTGCTGATTGTGTCTCCGATGGTACTGCATAAATATATCTGGTTAAATGATCAATCAATAAGTGGAGATATTTTTTTTTAGATCCATTTCCGGCAAATCCTCCTATTGTGTCCATTGAAACTATTTCATATGGTTCTTTAGCTGGGCCTAGTTGTGACAATAAACCAATAACTCTGCCCTTTCTTGACTTATTTAAAATGCAAATTTCACAATTTTTACATATATTATTAATCATTTTATCCATTTTTTTAAAATAATATTGTGGTCTTATTATCTTTATCATTTGTTTTACTCCAATATGTCCATAAATTTTGTGAACTTTCTTGCACAATTCCAAACCTAATCTCTCTGATATATATATTCTAAGATTTGCCTTTGTACATTTAAAGTAAATATTACCTTTATAATTTATGTCAATTGACTTTTTTATTTCATGCTCATTTAATTTCTGATCATCTATAATCTCATTCATTGTCACTAAATTCACTACTTCTAAGACATCCTCTTCATTCTCAAAACTTTCTAACACTGGATTTCGAGACAAAGAGTCTGCTTCCACATTTGAGGATCCTGGTGCATACATGATTTTGAAATCATACTGAGACAAATAATGCATAAGATCCCCAAGAGGTTCATCTGTTCTAGCTTTCACACGCAAAGTCTCCAAAGGTTTATGATCTGAGATTATATTAAATTTTCTTCCTATTAACCAGTGTTGCCAGTAAACAATTGCTTCCTTAATAGCCAAACACTCTAGATAAATAGCTTTTCTTTTCTTTTGGCCATTACTCAACTTTTTAGAGAAATATGCAACTGGATGTAGAAAACCATCATCATCAGGCTGTTTAAAGACGGCGCCTAAACCTTCTCCACTTGCATCCGTGTATATGAACACCTCTTTTTTTTTATCATATATTTTTAATATGGGACTCGAACATAAATACTCTTTTATTAATTTAAAAGATTCCTCACATTTACAATCCCATTTGAAATTAACATTTTTTCTTAGTAGATTATGTAATGGCTCCAGGAGTTTCACAGCATTTTCAATGTATTTATAATAAAAATTTACCTTTCCTAAAAATTGTCTTATGTTTTTCTTACTTTTAGGTGTTTCAAATTTTTGTATTGCTATGAGATTGTCCTTGTAAGGCATTATTCTCCCTTTTTCTATAATATGTCCTAAATATTTAACAGCATTCTTTGCAAATATGCATTTTATTAATTTTAATTTGAATCCTTCTCTTTTAATCATATCCAATACTAACTCAATATGTTTCATGTGTTCCTCAAATGTATTTGAAAAGATTAATATATCGTCAATGTAGTTAACACAAAAACTGTCTAATTTATTTCTTCTTAATAAGTTTGAGAGTATCCTTTGAAACACACTACTTGAGATTCTTAATCCGAAAGGTAAAACATTCCACTGCCAATGGCCCTTTTGTGTGACAAACCCTAATTTTTCTCTATCCTTATTTCTTACAGGAATTGACCAGAAAGCCGAGTTTATGTCCAACGCAGAAAACCATGAACAATCGCCTGCTTTTACCATTATATCTTCTATTCTTAAAAACGGTTGACTCTCTGGTACAACTAACTTATTCAATTCCCTGAAATCGCAACACAACCTTTTTCTTCCAGCTTCATCCTTCTTGTATGCCATTGTTACAGGAGCAGCAAAAGGGGAAGATGATTCTTCTATAAGACCTGCCTCCTGTAACCTCTCTACTTGTTTTTCAATTTCCTTCTGATCAGGCAAAGAACTTCTATATGGTTTCTTTGATATATATTTATATTCTCTCAATTTGACCACAGCTTCATAATTTTTTACTTTCCCTGTATCATATTTATCTTTAGCAAATATGTTTTTTTTATTAATTAATAATTTTTTTAATTCATTTCTATTATCCTTATTTAAATGATTTAAATGGGATTCATATTCATCCAAGTCGATGTATTCATTCAAGTTTATTTCTTTATAATCTTTTCTTTTGTATTCAATATTTTTATTTTTATATCTGTCTCTATTATTTTGACTATTTATATTATTATCAATTTCAATATCTTTTATTTCTTTTGTAACATTTCCAATTTTTTGAAATATTTTTAATTCCTCATTTTGTATTAATTTAAATTTTTTTATTGCGTCAAGTCCAAGTAACATGTCATATGAAAAATTATTATTTTTAATTATATAAACATTCAATGTATCCGAAATTTCATTTATCTTCAATTGTAAGTGGGCCCGGCCTTCAACAAAACTTATCCCGTTAATCGTCTTAAATATAATATTTTCCCTTTTTATTTTTTCTTTTATTTCTTTCATAATTACTTTATAATTAATAAGAGATACATTTGAACCCGTATCATATACTGCTTTGATATTTTTATTTTTGTTAATTACTACATTTAATTTTATTAACGGTATTGTTCTGCCGGGGCTTATACGTTTTTTTCATTCGAAACCATCTCTTCCAAACAGTTTATACTAATTTTTTTATCATATATTTTTTTATTAAAACACTTCTCAACTGGATGATATCGGTCTCCTTTTTCCAATCCTTTACATATATAACAAGGAACCTTCTTGACATTTATATCTGTTTTTATTTCATTATTTTTCTTTTTTATTATAGCCCAATCATATTTTCTTAGCATATTAATTAATTTGTTGGTATTTGTCACCTCATCTTTATCTACTATATTCTGAATATGAATGGGTAAACCTACCATAATATGATTTACTTTTGAGGTTTCTGAAATGGAAGGCTCAGCTTCTACTAATAATCTTTCTTTTTTCAGACAGTAATCGATGACCGATTCTCCCATATATCTATATTTATATGCATATCTCACATCAGACCACCCTTTACTCGCATAAACTAATAAGAAGGATTCTCTCCATTCACTCCAATTACTATCAATAATTTTTTTACTGTTAATCCTGTACCAGTCATTGGCATTTCCTTCTAAAAATAATCGCAATGTTTGTATTTTCATGGAATCTATTATTATTTGATGCCTATGACATTCACTTTCAAATGTTTTTATCCATTCTTTAGCATTTTGTTGAATGCCTATGAATTTCTCAATATTAAATTTTTTTTCAATCTCTAATAAATTTATTTTATTCACATAATTATAATCCATTTTCATCTCTAATGGATTAGATTTTTCTATATTTTCAACAAAAACTTCTTCCAGCATATATCCATCAAATATAAAATTATCTTTTTCATCTAAATATCTTTTTTTTAATTTTTCTGACAATGCAATATTTATGTTTCTGAAATTTCCCTGTTTTAACATACTCTTACATCCTAATTTCACTGTACTTAGCTGAAAGAGGTCCTGATGTTCACTTTCATGCTGGCTCTCCGTTGGGAATGCATATATTTCATCACTGCCCAGAAATTTTATGGTCTTGATTTTATTCACCAATTTTCCTTCTTCAAATTCCTTAACGATGTGAATCTTTATATCAGAAGGCATGTTTCCAATCTTGAAAAGAATCGATTTATAAGTATGTTCAGGGATTCTGGTAACTAAATCGATTTCGTTCTCTGTAAAGATTTTTATTCAATATTAATTTTTTTTTACATTGATTATTTACAATATTAGAAATATAAATTACCTGTAAAGAAATCGATTCTAAAGTTGATTCTTCCAGATAATTCTTACAAATGCCAAATATAAATTATTAACTAATAATTCTAATTAAAAATTATCCTATTACAATTTATATTCGTCTTTAATCCATTCTAAAATTAGTTAGTTGATTCTTATAAATAATACAAACAATATCACTAACAGATGGCGGTGACTAAAGGGTACTATATAGCAGTGACTTTGTTACATATATATATATAAATTGGTTTAATTTATTATTTTTTGGAAAATTGAATTGAATTTAAGAGGGCAGGTCAATAAGTCCGTGACTTTTTGAATGAAACACAGGTTTTTGGATAAAAAATTATTTTATTTTTCAATCTAGTCTCCTTTGAGCTCTATATTCTTCGTCCAAAGTTTCTCCAATGTTTTATCCCTTCCAAAAAATAAGATTTGTCCAGAATTTGTTTATGAAATGATTTCATCGTTGGAGTTAAATCTCGTTCTGCCGAGCCATTTCTTCAGGTCTGGAAACAAGAAAAAGTAATTCGGGACTAAATCCGGAGAATAGAGCGGATGATGGAGCAATTCGTATCTCATTTCATGGATTTTCAGGGTAATTCACTTTTTTCCATTTTGTTCTCAAATCACAAGGCAGTCTGTTATTAATATAACAAAAACTATAAGACCCTTCTGGTTCAAATTTCGACAGGAGTCAGCTGATAGTTGGTTGATGACAGGATCAGTGTTGCCATTTCACTTAAGAGACAGGAAATTCAAAAAGTCACGGACTTATTGACCTGCCGTAGTATTTTTTTCTTTACTACTGGTAAAGATTTTATAATATAAATTAGTTTTTTTTATCTATAATAAATGTTTATAGTAACATAATTTTTATTTATATTAGTTTTTATATAGCAATCAAGAAAATCAAGATTAAGTTTTAGAGGATACGTTCCACTAATCATAGAATACCTTTACCCGTTTAGACGGCAACTTTTCGTAGGATGTACAAGTGAAATGTTTATTTTCTTTTTTAAATTTTTATAGTGAATATTTAATTAGAGAATAAAACATTAACTTTTTGATAAATTATGATGAATTAATTATATGATAAATATAGTTAATTAAATTTAATCTTTTAATTCTTAGAAAAATGCAAATGGTTTTTTAATCAAACAACACAGTGTTCCCCATTGATTTATTTTTCTATTTTTATAAAATATTAACCTGCCTTGTTGTGCCTTTGTGGTTCAAAAACCTTGAACTTGATTCAATATCTTGTTCGTGTATTGCATTTTCAAGTTCATAAGTAATTAAATAAAAAAAAATACAAACAAACAAAAAAGTCATGTAAAAAAATGATTTAAGATAAAAACGGATCACTTACATTAACGAACAACAATTGAGCATAGGGTAGCGTTATCCTTCGTCTCGGCCCTTTTTCGAATGACAACCATCGACAAAACGATCCGGGGGATGGTCCCGGCCACGCGGTTTTACGTCGTCAGCTGTTCTTCTAGGCCCACTGACAGCAACAACCCCAACAACATACTAACACCAATAAACATCGTGTTCAATCAATACCACAACATTCGTGCCGACCATGCGCCAAGCAACCCCTTTACCCCAACCCCTCGGAGGTTATTTTAAGAATGGAAGAAGGGGACTTGGAGGAGAAATTTTCATTTTCACAAACTAAACGAAATTATTATTTTTAGTATTTTTTATTTTATTTTTATTTACATTTAAATATTTTTTTCTTTGAATTTGGATGAATAGTGAGTTAAAATTTTATTTTTCATAAAAAAGCATCGTTTATTTAATTTTTTTAATATAATTAACTAAATTTAAATATTTAACGTGTAAATAATAAACAAAAAACAAAAAACTGCAATAATCAAAAAAAATATTTTGAATTTTTAAAATTTGGGAATTTAATTATATCTTATCTTATTAAGCTAGCTAAAATTGTTTGTATGTTTGTTTGTTTGTACATGGGTTCTCAAAAACCGCTCTAACGATTTTTTTGAAATTCACACCAGAGATAGTATTTATAATGAAAAATTAAGTTTTATTGATCACACCTCTGGAAAAATTCATCTTTATTAGTTTTTTTTTTAATTTAAATAGATATGACTTCACAAATGATGTCTCAGCCAGCGCCTGTAAGATTTATCTATTCTTAAAAAAAATATTTATATTATATTATATGCATATTTGTTTTTTATTGTATAATAGATACATTTAAATTATTTGAAATTGTTTCACAACGCTTAGAAGATTCAATTTCGTAAATCAGCGCCTCCGTAAATCATCTGTACAATTTTGAGTCTATATCGTCAAAATTCCCTGACAGAAAGACTTAATTTCTGTGGTTATTGAATATATATCGAAAAAATAGAGGTATGTAATTTCATCGAAATATTTTAGGGGACCCCAAGTTCCACTCATTTTAATCAGATGTTGCAATGATGTAACATTTAATAATTGTAATAAATAATTAAAGAATTGTATATAAATAATTAAAGAATAATATATAAATAATTAAAGAATTGTATATAAATATTTATTAAAGGGTCGAGCGAGAGTTGGTGTCCCAGGAACTTTACTTAAAGATAACACATTGATAGAGTCCAACCAGAATAACTTTAGGCACAAAAATCACCAGTGACTAAGAATTGTTTGTTATTATAGGTATACTTAACATGTATTATACAAATTAAAATGTACATAGAAAAACAATAAAAAAATATTTGAAAAAAGTAATTGGAGCATAATTTATAAAAATGATCCATTAAATTTACAAAAAAATATAAAAGACTAAAATCTTGAAAATAAATTAATAAAAATACTCTTTAATATACACGCTTTCTAATCAAAAATGCCCTAAAAATATAAATAATATATTAATTAAACCTTGAATATTATTCTTTACATATGCCCAACAATAAAGAGGGGGCGCATATGATCATAAGTAGTAAATAAAAATTTTAATATTATTATTTTTAAAAAGTGAACAGGACTATGAAACTAAGACTATATTATATTAATTTTTATAAAATAGTAAAATAAAGTTAGTTAATTTAAACCCTTAAATCAGTTTTCAACCTTTTTGACTTTAAAAAAAAATTCTTGCGCCCTCCTTAATTTTTGTAATAATCAAATTTCCTTTTCAGATAGTCGGGCACATTTCTGAAATAATATAACACCAGGGGTGTGCCAATGTTTCATAGCATCGCAAAATCATCTGACCGTTTTTTTGAACTATATTGAAAAAAATTGAAAAAAAAATCGAAAATTTTCAAAAGATTAGGGGCACTTGAATTGCCTTCGCAGCAACTTGAAATTGGTTCTAATACCTTTGTTCCCCTTACATCAGTCTCGGGCCCCCCACAGGTTGAAAAACGCTGCCTATAACCCAAATTACATTTTTAATACATTGTTAAATTTTAAATGTACTTATTTGTCTTAATAATGGTGATTGAAAATTAGTATAACAAAATAATTATAAATAAATATTTTAAATTAAAAATTTTTAATTAATTAACGTTTAAATTAAATCTCTACTTTAAAATAAAAAAAATTTAGCTAACAGCACGCGGTGTTCCCAAGCGGTCACCCATCCAAGTACTAACCGCGCTCGATGTTGCTTAACTTCGGTGATCGGACGAGAACCGGTGCACTCAACATGATATGGCAGTTAGCTATTTAATCTATATAAATCTAGGTTACTTAAATTATTACATTGTAAGATTTAATGTTAAATTATATAAAAACGGACTAAAATATTATTTCACCAGTATGAATTAATAAATGTGTATTTAAATATTTTTTTTGACTAAATTTCTTTTTACAATAATTACATTCATAAGGTTTTTCACCAGTATGAATTAAAAAATGTCTATTTAAAACTGTTTTTTCAGTAAATTTCTTTTTACAAATATTACATTCATATGGTTTTTCACCAGTATGTATTAATAAATGTCCTTTTAAACTTTGTTTTAGATTAAATTTCTTTTTACAAAAATTACATTCAAAAGGTTTTCGCCAGTATGTATTAATAAATGTCTATTTAAACTATATTTTTGATTAAATGTCTTTTTACAATAATTACAATCAAATGACTTTTCAGTTGAATGAGTTAAACCAGTAATTTCTTGCAATTTTTTCTCTTCTATAACTTGCTTATTATTTTTCAATGAATCTTGGATGAATTTGATTTGATTTTTAAATAATGAACAAATTTTCTTAGAAATACACGGTAATTATTTACATCCGTGGTTCCGAGATTGAAATGGTTGTCCCCAAGAGGGCGATACCAACAACCAAGCTTGGCTTTAGGTCAAGAGATGGCGCGGCCTTCACTTAATGGGTTAAGCATGTCTTTTAAAAAATTGTAATTAACATTCAGCATTCTTTTGGTGTTTCTTTATAAATAATTAACATTAAATTTAATAATTTACGCATTAATGGGTCATTTTTTATTTAATACATTTTTTAGTATAGATTCATTAAAATTACTGAAGAATTTTTTTATTAATCAGGTCACCACCCAAGAAACATCGGAGAGGTCATATGGATTTCATCCCTTTATTATTTTTTATTTTTTTGATTTATAATATTAGATATATATAAATAAATATCGTTGAAATATATTAATTTATTTTCATTTAATTGCTATTTTTTTTTAAATTTCCTCAATTAATTATATAATAAAGGACCCATTAATGCGTAATTGTAAATAAACATCCAAAAGAATTTTTATGCTTTAAATATCTCAATGTGTTAATTAATGTTTTAGAATAATTATCTTTGCAAGTTACTATGTCAAGACAAACAGATTAATACATAATACTCTATGAATTATTAATAAAAATTTATAAATTTTATTATAAATATCTATTTATAAATTTGAGTTGATTTTATTTTCCTCTTAATAATTCTACTACAAATAAATTAGTTACCATAAAATGTTTAATTTATTTTTTTATTTTAATGAACCAAAAGAGAATTCCTTTACTTAATTAATGAGAATTATTTAATAATTACATTCTGAATATTAAAATATTTTATTAATTGTATTATTAAATAGTTGCTTTACACAGACCATCCTTTGCTATGCTATTTTAAATTCATTGTCCTTCCCTGGCAGCAGCGATTTGTTGTTGAACTTTCAAGAAAGAATGCGCGCGTAGGTCAAGTAAACCACTTGCAATTATTTGGAAAATAATAATTCAATAATAATAGTATTTTCCGTTATTTATATCATTATTACACAATTTAAAAAACATCCAGGAACCATTATTATTATTGATTATCTTTTTCTATTTTCATAAGAATTTTTACAATTATTAAAATATTCTCTATCTCTGAAACAAATTAATTTAATTTTCACCAAATTTAATTTGTTCAATTAACTTCAATTATCTTCTAACTTCACTCTTTTCAAAATATAATTTAAATAATCTCTTTGTCTTTAGTATTTTATATTATTTATATATAAATAGAAAGAAAAACACTAAGGCATAAAATATAGAAAAAAATTATAAATTTTTTCAAAATCTTTAATTATTATTATATAGAAGAATTAAAAGTCAAATCTCTAGGGGTCAGTATCTACAAAAATTATAGGAAAGAAAATTTTTAAAATTAGATGTCAAAATTTAACTTTGACAAATGTTTATAGATGGCGACAGAAGTATTTTAATTCTTCTGTTTGATATGATATAATTATGAGCCAATTTTCAAAGCTAGGATACAGAGATCATCATTCTAGGATTACTTTAATGATATTTCCTCATTATTATCTCTTTATGTTATCAAATAAATCAATTATTTTTAATTATATAGATAATATAATTACTTTAATTTTAAATAAAATGTTAAAATGATGTACTACATCTATTATAATTATTACAATTACAATTATTATTAATCAAAATTTAGTCAAATGGTTATCTTAATCGTCTATTTGCATTTTCTTAAAATATATATAATTAAAGTATTTATTTTATAATATATTTAAAGTATTTGGTTTGCATTTGCAAAAATTATATTTTTTTAACTTTTATATTCCAAAATCTTTTTATCAACATCATAAATTCATATCACTTTTTAAAAATTTAATCTACTTAATTATTACCTTATATTATATTATCATAATTAATTTTTATAAAATATATTATTTTTCTATTTAATTATTTATATTTTTTATAAAAATATATTATGAAATTTTAAATTGAAATTATAAAAATTATTCTTTTCAGTTCCTTATTATAAAATTTCTTAAAAGATATAAAACAAGGAAATTTTGAGGGTTTTTTAACCAATAATATATTTTATATTGACTTTTAATTAATATTCAACAGATGTCATTAGATAGCATAAACCAAAAACATTTAATAACATTGTAAATAATTTAAAATTTTTGTGCTATCTATCTTTGAAACACAATATAGTTATGAAGTAATAATTTTTAATTATAATTATTATATTTTCCAGGTCTTTCGTAAATTTATTATCATAAATAAAAGTACCGGGACCCCGAGCCTCGGCTCGGTACTTAAGTTAAAAAAAATGATTCATTATTATTGGGTTTGGCTGGTAATATTAATACCTGGGATACCGAGCTGTCGCTCGAAAAAATGTTTAGACATTATTATAGACATTTTCATTCTGTAAATTAAATAATTTTATTTCATTTAAATAAATATCTATTTTTAAATAATTTTTCTCTCTACATTATTTATCTAATTCTGACAATATATTAAGATCACACCGGGACCCCGAGCCTCGGCTAGGTAATTAAGTTAAAAAAAAATAATTCATTATTATATTGGGTTTGGCTGGTAATATTAATACTTGGGACACCGAGCTGATATACAATTCTTTAATTATTTATTACAATTATTAAATGTTGCATCATTGCATGGAACTTGGGGTCCTCAATAATACATAAATATGTATTATTAGATATGTTTCTAAGTGCATGAATATTTTTTTTTTATTGGAAGAATGATAAATATATATCGTAATTTATAATTATAAAATATTATTAAAATATATATTTTTAATTTTATTTCGAAATTAAATAAAAAATTTTAAAATATTTTAAATATAAAAAAAATATCTTTTAAAAAAAGGCGGGAGTCAAATTTCAATATGAGTGTCATTTGTCCATATATAAATTAAAAGATAAGATAAGTTAATTAAAATATATATATAAACAAAAGCAAAATTAAATAATAAAAATTTATAAAATTTTGAATTAATATTAAATTATTAGTTAATGACTAATAAGTAATTAATAAAATAAAAAAAATAAAATTTATTACAATATTACAATTATTAAATGTTGCATCATTTTAATTAATAAAATAAAATAAAAGAAATTAAATTTAATCAAAGAACAATGAATAAATAAATATAAAATAATAGATAAAAAAAAAAAAAAAAATTTTTCCGCCGGTTTCGATCCTGCTAAGTTGACTATTCAAAACAGTGCCTTTACCCATTAGACTTTTTTTTTTTTTTTTTAAATGTGTTTATTAGCCAGAAAAAAAAAGATACATAAATTTTACAATATATAAATATAAATCCCTAAACACAGTGGGATTAAGTGATGCAATTAACAAAGAGTTAATAGAAGTAAGAAAAAAAAACATATTTAACAGAATGTTATGATCATGTTTATTACTTATAAATTATTTAATAATTATTTTTTTTATTTTACTTATTCCAATTATATAACTATTCAAAGAGAATCAAATAAATTATTTACAAAAGAAGCAAGTACATTTCAATCTTATTAGATGAAAGAAACGTGACAATTTTTTAATTATATATAATTTTTTTTTTTAGGAAACTGGCTTTGGGAAAAAACCTAAAAATAACATTACAAGAGGGGAAAGATTTATATATTTACAGAAGGCAAGGAGATGAAGGGTGGGATAGGAAGAGTGGAAAGATTGAGAGAATTAATAAATTATTACAATATTTTACACTTTAGTATACACTATTAAATTCTTATATTATAAATTTATTGAAAAGCCCTAATTACAATTAATTTTCAATCCACCAGTATTTTTTTTTCGCGATATTCTCACTCTTATCTCTTTTTGAGATTGCCATATTGAAACGCCAGAATCTATATTGATCTTTTCCATCTAAGAAGGAATCGTAAGTTATGCTTCGGTCAGTACTTTTCCTAAATATATGATAAATAATTGGAATTTTGTTTGAGTCCTGGATGTAGCCATTTGCGTCCAAATAGGTGAATGCTTCAGATGGAATAAAGCCTGAAATAAGGGTTCGTCTAAAGTACATATCGTTAGGGTATGAAGCCCCGTAGATTAAGCTATTTTCTCGAATGTTGATTATTTTACTAAAGTAATTGCGGATTAATTTAATTATAAATATGTCAATTCTGTTTAAATTAGAAAAGTTGTATATTATTTCGTTACTAAAATATTTTTTGTAATCTGATTCAGGGGATCTGTATTTACCCAGACATGCTCTTAGGCAACTCCTTTCAAATTTTCTTATTGATTCCATTACTGAGGCTGTTTGGTTGAACCAAATGCAACAACCGTATGTAATTATTGGCCGAACAAATAAGCTATAACATAAAATTTTTAATTTTGGGTCTAGATAAGGACAGAAGAATAACTTTTTTAATCCCATGAAAGCCGATCTAGCTTTATCTAATTGGTTTTTGACATGTTTATTGAATAGAAGACGTTCGTCTAAGTAAACTCCTAAGTATCTGACTAAGCTTTTGTGTGGGATATTTTGTCCGTTAATTTTAATTTGAAATTTTTTCCAATTTAATTTTGTGTTATGATTACATCTAGCAATTAGGGGCCTAAATAGAATAGTTTCACATTTATTGATATTAATTTTTAATTTCCAAGAATGATAAAAAGAAAAGATTTTGCCTACTAAGATTTCAAGATCATGTTGTAGTTGTTTAGACTTTGTGCCCGACAGATAGACGATTAAATCGTCTGCGAAGGCAATTCCATATTTACCCTTTGTTTCGTTCAGGCCATATGCAGTGAGAATATCGCTAATAAATATGTTGAATAATACTGGCGAGTTTATTGTACCCTGTTGTAAACCATTTGTGACTTGGCATTGAATAGAAGACACAGTGTCATTGTTAAATGTAACGAAAGATCTTCCTTCGATCATATTCCAAATGAATTTAATCAGGTTTTCATCGAAACCTTTTGTTAACATTTTGTAAATAAGACCTTCACGCCATACAGTATCAAAGGCCTTTTCCACGTCGATCAGACAAGCTGCAACTACTTCATTATTATTTAATGACCAGTAAATATCGGAGGTGAGTTTCGAAATAGCATGTACTGTTGAATGTTTAAAGCGAAACCCGAATTGTGATTCTGGGAGAACATTTAAACTTTCCATAGCGGAGACCAGTCTTTTGTTTATCAACACTTCAAGGATTTTACCTACATTAGATAATAGGCTGATCGGACGAAGGTTTGACATAGAGGAGGGGTTTTTACCTTTTTTAGGGATAGCAATTACATTGGCTTTTTTCCATTTTTCAGGAAAGTAGCCATTGTTAAGTGCGTTGTTGAATATAATCGTGTATATTTTAATAATTTTCTTTGGCAGGCGTTTTAAAGCACAATTAGGTATCTTGTCCGGGACTGTCGACTTTTTATTATTTAGATGTCTAATAATATTTTTGACTTCATTGAATTGTGTTAAGAATGGGTCTTGGTGTTGGGTAGGAAATGTTGATTTATTGCTATGGGAGAAAGTGGTTATTGTTTTGTTGTTATGAGCGTCCCTTACTATTTTTTCTTTGAGTTGGTTAATTTTGGAATTTATTATGTTAGAGAGACCTGGTTTTCCCATGTCTTCGTTTTGTTTATGGGTTAGAGAAAAGTGGCAGGCTATTATGTTAAGTTTATCTTTTGTGTCAAAAATTTCAAAGTTTCCAGATGAATTTTTGTTTTGTTTATGTATGTTAATATTTGCCATTCTTATTAAATCGGAATTGTTTTTGTCAATTTCTATTTTATTGGGGAAAGAGTTTTTATTTTTATTTCTAAATAATGAATTTATTTTAGGGAAGGTCTCGAGGGAGTTATTTAACGGAATAGTTTCAATTTTGTCTTTCCAATATTTGTTTATTGCAAGCGAATATTCTTTGGAAAGTTTTTGCCTCGTAAGGGAAAGTAGATGTTTCAGTTCTTTGAATTCAGTGGAATTTATGTTTAAGTTTTTTCTATAGAAACTATTTATTTGTGAAACGAGAAAGCTTTTTGCTTTATTTAATTTTTTAATTTTATTATTTAAATATTTATTAACTGAATTTTGATATTTAATTGGCGGAGTAGATTTGTGTAGAGCTTTCAGTATATGGTTTTCGATTAGAATTATTGAGCTATCTATTTCATCATTATTTAGATTTTTTGTCTGGGATATGTTCAGAGGGATATTTTTGTTAAGAAGATCTTGGAAATGATTCCAGTTGGTTTTATTGAAATTAAATTTAGTACTGAATTTCTCAATCAAAAAGTTTTTGGGTTGGGATAAATCTATTTTAATTAATGCTAATAAGCCAAGATGATCACTATCAAATACCCATTAGACTGATATATATTTAGTTAATTAACATGACATTTTTACTCTCTTTGCAAGAATTATATGTTTTTTTGTTTTTGTTTTTGTTTTTTTTGAGAGTGATTAATAAATATATATATATATTTTATTAAAAATAAATATTTTTAATTTTATTTCGAAATTAAATAATGAATTTTAAAATTTTTTAAATATATAAAAAAATGTTAATACAATTCATTTAAAAAAAAGCGGGAATCAACTAACCGTATTTTATTTTGTTAATAATTAATTAATTAAGATTAATAAATATATATATATATATTATTAAAAATAAATATTTTTAATTTTATTTCGAAATTTATTTTATTTTAAAATATTTTAAATATAAAAAAAATATTAATTGAAGTAAAATTGATGACGTCACACCCATATATAATTTTCAATTAAGAAATTAATAATGAAGCTGTAAGTTTCAAGAGATGTGATCAATAAAACTCAATTTTTCTTTATAAATACTATATCTAGTGTGAATTTGAAAAAAATCGTTAGAGCGGTTTTTGAGAACAAATGGTTATAGATAAATATCTTATCTTATTATGCTAGCTAAAATTGTATATATGTATTTATCTATATATATTGGTTCTCAAAAACCGCTCTAACGATTTTTTTCAAATTCACACTAGATATAGTATTTATAAAGAAAAATTAAGTTTTATTGATGATATCTCTTGAAACATACAGCTTCATTATTAATTTCTTAATTGAAAATTATATATGGAAAACGTCAAAATTTTTAATACTGCCTGCTAAGACAGTAAAAAAATGACAATTTTTTATCTAAATACATATAGTCCAGCGGATGGACTGATGTTTTAACGAGTGGATTTCGTCGGTTCGAAACTCGCCGGGTGAATCGTTATTTAAAAATGAAAATAATGATTTTGTTATTTTTTTTTCTTTTTATCTATTGTTTACTTTTTAATAAATTACTATTCTATATTTATTTATTCATTGTTCTTTTATTAATAAAGTTTTAGATAGTTTTATAAGTTTTAATATTTTTTCAATAAAATATTATTCAATATATTTATTAATATTATTTTATTTATTATTATTGAGTACCCGAAGTTCCATTCATTTTAATCAGATTGATGCAATGATGCAACAGTTAATAATTGTAATATTGTAATAAATTTCTATCTTGAAAATTGTTACATATTATTCAGGATATTTTAAAAACTATTTCTTTCTTTAATTAATATTCATTTTTTCTATAAGTCAGATATATTTCCAAATATTAAATAATTTTTGAAGTGAAAACTTCTTTAGCGGCGTTGAGCACTTTTGCGGGATGGGGAAAAAGTATAGAACTCGCGTGATCGTGACCAACACCATGAAACCATCTGCTTTCAAATTTCTTATAACAGAGCGCGAAATTTGAATTGTCATTAGAACTGTTTTATAAATTATCTCTAACATATAAATATATATTTATTATGTAAAGTTCATTTCATATATACATATATAATCAAAATTATACGAAATGAACTTCACATAATAAATATATATTTTATGTTAGAGATAAGAATTATAAAACAGTTCGTATTGCAATATTTTAAACAAAGTTGTGTATTTATATATATATAAATATAAGTTACAAATTTGTTTAAAATATATGTTTAAAATAATATATAAGTTATATATATATACATGCATATGAAATTCATCTTTCTCGTGAAATAGCGCGAATTTCGTCTGTTTTAAAATTTCTTACGCAGAAGTTTTCACTTCTGTCGGCCAGTCCCACGACTGCCAATTTTGCTTTTTTAATTCCGAAAAGCTGCAAAGCACGTTTTTTTGTCTTTAGTTTGTTTTATAACCACTTGGGGCGCTAAACAGTTTTTCAAAAAAACACTATAGAAAAAAAATATATGTACCTATATATTATATATTTATGTATTATTGAGGAGCACAAGTTCATTAATTTTAATCAGATTGATGCAAATGTGTAACATTTAATAATTGTAATAAATAATTAAAGAATTGTGTATCAATATTTTTTAAAGGGTAGAGCGAGAGCTCGGTGTCCCAGGTATTAATATTACCAGCCAAATCCAATAATAATGAATCATTTTTTTTAACTTAAGTACCGAGCCGAGGCTCGGGGTCCCGGTATATAGATATATAGATATATAGATACAATTTTAGCTAGCATAATAAGATAAGATTTGAAACAAGGTTTTCCTAATAAATTGTTTATTTTTAAAACAAATTGTAGAAGAAAAATTTCACAATGAATATTATTTTTTATATTTAATATTTCTTAAATAACTCAGCATTAGTTCACTAATATTTTTAAATTTAAGTGTTGTATATTATCATGCGACACAAATATAGCTTAAAAATTTAGTAAATAGAAAAGAAAAAGAAAAATATTTATAATAAATATTTAATAACAAAACTAATAAAATGAGTGCTCAAACATTAAATTATCTTACGTAAAAAATTTAAAAATATTTCTTTAAACTATTTTGAATATTTTTTTTGGATGCCCATTAAATAAATAGTACCGGGACCCCGAGCCTCGGCTCGGTACTTAAGTTAAAAAAAATGATTCATTATTATTGGATTTGGCTGGTAATATTAATACCTGGGACACCGAGCTCTCGCTCTACCCTTTAAAAAATATTGATACACAATTCTTTAATTATTTATTACAATTATTAAATGTTACACATTTGCATCAATCTGATTAAAATTAATGAACTTGTGCTCCTCAATAATACATAAATATATAATATATAGGTACATATATTTTTTTTCTATAGTGTTTTTTTGAAAAACTGTTTAGCGCCCCAAGTGGTTATAAAACAAACTAAAGACAAAAAAACGTGCTTTGCAGCTTTTCGGAATTAAAAAAGCAAAATTGGCAGTCGTGGGACTGGCCGACAGAAGTGAAAACTTCTGCGTAAGAAATTTTAAAACAGACGAAATTCGCGCTATTTCACGAGAAAGATGAATTTCATATGCATGTATATATATATAACTTATATATTATTTTAAACATATATTTTAAACAAATTTGTAACTTATATTTATATATATATAAATACACAACTTTGTTTAAAATATTGCAATACGAACTGTTTTATAATTCTTATCTCTAACATAAAATATATATTTATTATGTGAAGTTCATTTCGTATAATTTTGATTATATATGTATATATGAAATGAACTTTACATAATAAATATATATTTATATGTTAGAGATAATTTATAAAACAGTTCTAATGACAATTCAAATTTCGCGCTCTGTTATAAGAAATTTGAAAGCAGATGGTTTCATGGTGTTGGTCACGATCACGCGAGTTCTATACTTTTTCCCCATCCCGCAAAAGTGCTCAACGCCGCTAAAGAAGTTTTCACTTCAAAAATTATTTAATATTTGGAAATATATCTGACTTATAGAAAAAATGAATATTAATTAAAGAAAGAAATAGTTTTTAAAATATCCTGAATAATATGTAACAATTTTCAAGATAGAAATTTATTACAATATTACAATTATTAACTGTTGCATCATTGCATCAATCTGATTAAAATGAATGGAACTTCGGGTACTCAATAATAATAAATAAAATAATATTAATAAATATATTGAATAATATTTTATTGAAAAAATATTAAAACTTATAAAACTATCTAAAACTTTATTAATAAAAGAACAATGAATAAATAAATATAGAATAGTAATTTATTAAAAAGTAAACAATAGATAAAAAGAAAAAAAAATAACAAAATCATTATTTTCATTTTTAAATAACGATTCACCCGGCGAGTTTCGAACCGACGAAATCCACTCGTTAAAACATCAGTCCAACCGCTGGACTATATGTATTTAGATAAAAAATTGTCATTTTTTTACTGTCTTAGCAGGCAGTATTAAAAATTTTGACGTTTTCCATATATAATTTTCAATTAAGAAATTAATAATGAAGCTGTATGTTTCAAGAGATATCATCAATAAAACTTAATTTTTCTTTATAAATACTATATCTAGTGTGAATTTGAAAAAAATCGTTAGAGCGGTTTTTGAGAACCAATATATATAGATAAATACATATATACAATTTTAGCTAGCATAATAAGATAAGATAAGATTTTAATTAATATACAATATCGATATATATATTATCATAATAACCCAAAGAATAATTTTATTGAATTGAGAATTTGAGAATACCCAGGGTATTATCTCAATCTATACACCTTTATTTAAAAATCAGTATTTTATGTTTTTAATAGTTTAGAAAGAGAATAATATATATTTTATAAATTTAAAATAAAATAATTGATATATTTTCTAGGCTCACTTGGCACGAGTCTAGGGCCCTAATACCCTAATAAAAAAATTGCAACAAAATTTAAAAATATTACCTTAAAAATATTACATTTGAAACAAATGAGTTTAAATACAAATATGTACTACGAAAAATTATACCTATAGAAATATACACATATAAAATCACTCATTAAAATATATAAAAAGAAGCAATTTAAAACTAACTATTTACTGTCAGTTTGTTAGTTCAAAATTTCAAAAAAGTTTCTAGTGACAATGGATAAAACAAAAAATAATTGCATATACAATATCAAAAAGGGGGAGGGGCAAACATAAAGTGCCTTAAGATCCCAGACAACCTTAATCCGTTTCTGATTGGAAGTTATTTGTTTTTATTAAGAATTTTCAAACGATAAGAAGATTTATGGTAATTGTATGATATGATTAGTAGGAGCTGATAGAAAATGTTGAATTTTAATCATTTGTTAAGATCTTAATTGATCTCATGGCTTTCATTTTTAAAATAGTTGAATGATGAATTCCCTCTATGAAAGTTTTTTTGCATAATAATATAAGTAATTAAAGAGATTAATCGGGAAATATCTTCAAGTCACGGATATTTAATTGTGATAGTGATTAA
Organism: Labia minor; assembly: GCA_963082975.1. Taxonomy (NCBI): domain Eukaryota; kingdom Metazoa; phylum Arthropoda; class Insecta; order Dermaptera; family Spongiphoridae; genus Labia; species Labia minor. Next base: position 98,733,111 of record OY720344.1, read on the forward strand.
ATGAAAAGTTTAGGACCATTTAAAATATAATAGAATAAGATATTATTAAAATATTTCGAATGAAATAAAAGGGTTTGCATACGATATATAGATTGTTTAATCAAATTTAATAAAACTTTCTAATTTTAATTAAAATTAATTTTTCTTTTATTAGATTTTTGAATATTAATATAAATCAAGAAATTCAGTCAAATAATTATTATTAGGACTATTATTTATGAAAAAAAGTTTATCTTATTTTTATAAATGTCCTAAAAATAAAGAAAATAAAAAAAATATATCTTTTTTTAGTTTTCTTTGAAAAAGAAGGGCAGACGTGAGATTATCCACTTGAGCTGACCATTTTAAGTATAACATATTTTATATATATATTTTATTTATATATATTTAATTCAATTAAACTTTTCAATTAATCTATTTATGTATAATATTTTTGTATCCTGAAATTTATAAGTAGTAAAGATTTTCATTAAGTACTTATTAATTTCTATTCTTTTAATTAAATTTATTTTAATAAGTATTAATATTTATATTAATAGAATATTATTATTTATTTCATTTATTTTAAATATATTATGACATTTCAGACAAATGCCCAAATTTTAAATTGTCATAATTTAAAAAAATTATTATTTATTTTTTAATTGAATGCTTATTGGATTATAGTAATATTTCTATGTAGGTTAATTTATATTAATTGAATTTGAAAAAAACAATATTATTCAATTTTGAAAAAGGCCAATAGCAAAGTATAAGAGGAAGAAGAATTTTGAAATATTATTTTGTACTTATATTTACGGTAAATGTACCAGTAGTTGACACTTGTACATTTAATATCGGATAATAAGACTTATTATCTGTCTAAACATTTCTAAATGCGCGCTAAATGAAAGAATTACTTTCTCTACTAAATATAAACGTTTTGAGTAAACTACACAAAAATTACTTTTTATAGAATAGAACAAATGGATATTTTAATATTTTGTTCTTCGAATAAGGAAGTAAATCACTAATTTTTATTTTTATTTTTGTTTTTTTAATATTGACAACAATATTAAATATTATTAATTTAATGTTCATATTATCTAATTTTAAGGCTGTCAACTACTGGTGCTTTTAGATGCTAATATTAAAAAAATTATACAAAATAAAAGAAATAGAAAATTGTATTGATTTGCAGATAAATTCCTTTTTATATTAACCAATGAATCATAACACCCAAAACTCAAATTGATATCTGATAAAAAACAATATATATTTTGCTGTTCTTTTAGTACCAACTACTCTAGTACATTCACCTTATATATATATATTTATATTATGCATTGTTTCAGGGTAATTTTTAATAAGTTTGATTTTGTTATATATACATTATATAGCTAAAGTGTTATATAATTAATTTGTAATTGTTAAGTAATTCTTTAATCATTTAGTGCATTAAATAAAACCTGAATGAAAAATTAAATGTTCCTTGAAGGCAATGGCCTTCCCCCTCTCTATGGTCTAAATATTATTCTAATATACCTATGGATTAGTCTGATTAATCTTTCCCCTAGGAAATCCAAGAGACCGGAACATTCATGTTGAATTGTATATTATTTCAATTCTTGTATATAGTTTCATTGTCTGAATTCATCAAAAATACATTGACCTGTCTACAAAGGATATTGGAATATGATTGTGATGTGATATAATTCTTAAAACATTCAATTTTTAAATTAAATAATACAATTTAAAATTTTATCATAATAATACAATATAGTTATATATATAACTAGAAGCTCAGACCGCCTTCGCTCTTCACATCTAAAATGGGGGCTCTGCCCCCTGTACACCCTAAGTAATACATACGAGGTCTGACCGGAAAGTATCGGGCCTACCTTTATATCTCCGCGCTGGCGTTATTCTGCTTCATCGGGTGGGTGGCATCCTTCGAAGTAATCCCCAATTGATTGAATATCACGGTTCCAACGATGTTTCCACTTTTCTGTTGGCTGTTTCCAAAACTCAAAAAACCACTCAAAGGACAGCGATTCGATGAGCGTACTCAAGACCATTCCTAAAAGCGAGTTCCAGGATTGTTTCGAGAAGTGAAAACATCGCTGGAACCGTGTCATTCAATCAAATGGGGATTACTTCGAAGGATACCACTCGCCCGATGATCCAGAATAACGCCAGCGCGGAGATATAAAGGTAGGCCCGATACTTTCCGATCAGACCTCGTATTATTTGCTTGTATGTAATAGGTTTTCATTTATTTGATTTGTAAACTTAATTTTTTTAATTTAAAAAGGATTTAATTTAAACTTGTACGTCATAATGATTGGTGTACAGAAATATTAAATGCTACTAGCGAGATTAAATTTAACCTAATGTTGTTCGATTTGGCCTTAAGCCTCATTGATATTTTCATAAGCTTACAAAAAAACCTTATAAGTCAAGTCAAACCCCAGCACAATTCATTTACCCATCCAAATTACATAAAGCACCTAAATATTGTCAAATCAAATATCTATATTTTAATATTATAATTAAATATTCAAATTTTAAAGTATTCATGAACTCATATTTCTGAATTTAATAGCAAGTTGATTTTTAAAATTTTGAATTTTCCCCCTCGCTTGGTGTTTCCACCTTGACGTGGTGAGGGGGCTTGCGTGTCTCAATGATTCTTCAGGCCATGCCGGCGGTAGCATAGGGCCTCCCAAGCCGGACGGGCTGAAGAAAAGAGACCTGACTAAGAGAAACACCCCGGTCCTCCTGGTAGGGGGTTGAGGAGAGGGTTAGCAACCCACCCTCGTGAAAATAAGAAAACCGCTCATAGGACCAATAGGAAGAATAAGCCGGACGGATCAACCAATATAACGACCACTGCAAAGTTAAGGAAAAAACGATTATGGAAACGGAACATTCTTAATCTTGCCACCAGGAATATCGGAACCTGGAACGGTAAAGATCAAGAAATCATCTTGGAGATAAATCAAAGAAAGATACATATATGCGCGCTATCAGAAACCAAGAAAAAAAGGAAGCGGTACAACTAGAATAGAAGATTACATATTGGTATATTCAGGGAAACCAAAAAACGAAAGAGCTGTTGCAGGAGTCGGCTTGGTAATTCATGACAAATATGCAAATAACATCGACAATATAACCTACTTCAACGAAAGAATTTTACAAGTCACCCTAAAGTTCCCCGACACTATTTGGTGTATACTAAGCGTCTATGCACCAGACATTTCCAAAGCAAAAGCCCTGAGAGAAGAGTTTTACGTAGACCTTCAAAATATATTAGACATGTCCCCAAAAGATGCAAAAGTAATTATTATGGGCGATTTGAACGCGAGAATTGGATCGTCTGTAATCCCCGGGGTTAAGCAGAGATTTAATGAAGACCATACAAACGAGAACGGATACCTTTTAAACAGTCTGTGCACAACTAACACGCTTCGAATAAATAATACATTTTTCAAACATAAGGAACAACACAATATTACTTGGAGTAATAGCCGAGGTCAAAATTCCATAATAGATTACATAATAACAAATCGCAATATACATCCTTCTCAAATATTAGACGTACGTTCATCTAGAACGGCAGATATAGGCACGGATCATAGCCTGGTAATAGCTAAACTTAGATTAAAAGCCCAATTATCAAAAAAACCAAAACCTCAGATTATGTCAAAATTCAATCTAGAAGCCTTTATAGACGAATCAACCAAGTATCTCTATGCAAGAAGACTATCGTCAAAATTCGAAGAGTTCCCTGTATGCTCTGACATGTCGATGGATGAGCAATGGGACAGAATAAAATCTTGTATGCTAAAAGCAGCGGAGGAAGCGCTAGGAAAAAGGGAAATCAACATCAACGCTTCAAAGAAAACTGTTCCTTGGTTCACCCCTGAAATTAAGGAACTAGCACAAACAAAAAGAAAGGCTTATCTGACTTTCATTTCTAATCGATCTCAGAACACCAGAGAATACTATGTAAAAATAAGAAATGAAGCAAACAAGAAAATTAGAAAAATCAAAGAGGATTTTTGGCGTAAATTCACTTCCGATATGGAAAAGGATCTCTATGGAGCCCAAAGAAAAATCTGGAAATTGCTAAAAAGAACTAAAAACAATGTCAACGAACTGGTGAATGACTCCAAGATCTCTGTTCAGGAATGGCAAACCTATTTTGAGAACCTATATAGTAGTTCTGAGATCCCGGTGCAAATCCAGGTCGCCCCAGGGGCTAATATCTATATAAATGAAGAAGAGATTATTTTGGAGGTGAAAAAATTAAAGAACAGAAAATCCCGAGGTCCGGATAATGTATCCAACGAGATGATAAAATACGGCGGCAATGAGTTGATTAAACAACTTACTCATTTATTCAAAAAAGTCTTTGAAAAACTAGAAAAACCCTCTGCTTGGAAAGTGAGCACCATAATACCCGTCTTCAAAAAAGGTAATAAAAAAGACCCAGAGAATTATAGAGGGATAAATCTAATGAACTCTACATTGAAGTTACTTTCCAAGCTTGTTCTGAACAAACTGCTTACCCACATTTCACCCAGCGAAGAGCAACAGGGATTCCGCAGGAATAGATCAACAACCGATGCAATATTTATCGTTAGACAAATAGCCGAGAAGGCTATTGAATTTAACAAACCTGCCTTCCTTTGTTTTGTGGACCTTACCAAAGCTTTTGACAGAGTTCGTCTGAAAGACGTCGCCGACTGTTTGCTTAGTAGAAATGTGCCAATCCAACTAGTTAAATTAATAGTCGAAATCAATTCTCATTGCGTCGCAAAAATAAAATCCAAGCAGGGAAATTCTGATCCTATTGCACTATCGCGTGGAGTTAAACAGGGGGATTCCCTAAGCCCTATGCTATTCAATGTGATAATGGACAGGATAATAGACAGCATTCCAACTCGGCTGGGCTATAAAATGGGCGGAACTTTCATCCCGCTGGTATGTTATGCAGATGACGCGGTTCTGGTAGCAGAGAACGAAGATAATCTCCAAGATCTTTTAGACGCTTTCAATGATACTGCTGAGTCCCTCAATATGCAGATTTCAACAGTGAAAACAAAATGCCTAGTGGTAAACAGGAAAAATCTGCCCTGCAATATCAGCCTTCACGGGTCTCCAATTGAGCAAGTCTCTGGATTCAATTACCTCGGAGTTGAAATTTCTAAGAATAGGGACTTGTATCTGGAAGTTAAGCAACAGATTTTAAAAGGGAACCGCATAGCCGGATGTCTATAATGTCGTCTGGAAGAATAAACATATATCCGTGGATAGCAAAACCAAGATCTATAAGACGTGTGTAAGGACAGTTTTTACATACGGAATCGAAGCAAGGGCGGACACAACTACAACGCAACAACTACTCCAGACGGCCGAAATGAGGATCATTAGAGCTATAAATGGAAAAACACTGTTGGATAGGAAAAGAAACGAAGAGCTCAGGGCAGCCTGCGAGATTCAGGACATCGTGGATTGGGTCAGGGTGCGCAGGAAGGAATGGGCAGCATGTGGAGCGAATGGACGAAGACCGGCTACCAAAAATTGTATCAGAAAACCATCCTGACGGCAAAAGAGGTAGAGGTAGACCAAAGAAAAGATGGTCTCAGAGTTGAGGGATGGTAATATTCTTCTGTGGGAATACAACAGGCTCTCAGCCTAGAAACAAGAAGAAGAAGAAGAAGAAGAATTTTATTTGCATATGATTTAAAATTTAAACCAATTTTTTTTTAATATTCTAATTTTTAAATAATATAGTATCATTTTTTATTAATATCACATCATAAAAAAGAAATTAATAAAAATAATAATTAAAAAAAGAAACCTTTTAATAAATTATAATAGATTAAAAAAAATATAATGAATTGATTTTTTAAAAGAAATTTAAAAAATTTATCCAATTTTAAAAAAAAACAAAAATTTAAAACCATTCCTTTATATCAGGGGTCGGCAACCTTTTTCGGAAGGCGGGCCATTTTCAAAATAATTTTTTTTATGCGGGCCGCACATATAAATGTAACTTACATAGTGCTTATATATCATATACAAGTCTAAATATGATTAAAAGATTATAGAAAAAAGTACTTTTTATTGACAACATTTTACAATTCTTAAAAAAAAACATACGATTCCAATTACATACTTATAAATATAATTAAATAATATAATAATGAAATAAATATTATAATAAAAAAACAAGAATGTTAGAAAACAAAAATAATACAGTTTGTAACAGGAAAAAAGAAAATACAATTTCAATTACAAAAATACATTATTATGTGAATAAAAAATATCTTTCATTTTATTCATTCATTAAGGTTCAATGCGATATTGTTCTTGAATATTGTTGGATAATCCATTTACGTCCGGTTGTGTTTGGGATCCTGAGATCCTCAACAAGTTTTGTAAATTTGTACTTCTGTTCGTATACATTATTGCCACCGGCCACATTTCGGCACGTTCACGCTCACACTCTGTTGATTTTTTCAAAATTATATTAATGCTTTGGCGGGCCGCACAAAAAGTCGAAAAGGGCCGCATGCGGCCCGCGGGCCGCAGGTTGCCGACCCCTGCTTTATATCATTTTTCTAAAAAATCATAATTTAATTTTTATATAATCAATAAATCATTTTTGCACTTAAAATATAGTAAAGTAGTAATTAATAATTGATAATAACACCAAAATATAAAAATATTTTTGACCTCATAACTTTTTTTTATTAAACATAGATAAAGATTGTATATAGCACTGATTCTTAAAATGGACATTATTGCTCCTAAGTGGATTTTGCACTGATCCAGGGGGAAGGGGTGATGGGGTAACTTGTGCGTTTGGTGAAAATTGTATTATCTTTCTATTCAGAGTTCATGAATAGTTTCTAAATTATAAAATTAAAGGTAGAAATATTTTTCTGTTTAATTAGTCTTAAAATTTATAAAAAAAATATTTATTTTCAAGGGGCGCTGAGTAATATTTTTCTGAAAAGAGGGCCTTAAGCTGCAAAAGTTTGGGAACCACTGGTAAAATATATAGGGATATAATTCATATTTTTTGGTTTGAAACTCAACTTTATTACCCCTTATTTATATTTTCATATTTCAAAAAAATAGTTTAATTTACCCTTAATGTATTTTAATCTTAACTATCAAAGAATTTGATTGAACTAAAATGTTGAAAAAAAGAATGGTTAGAGATGAAAAGCTAAAGATGGAATAATATTAGATAGTATTCACGTTTATCCAACTCAGGTTATGGTTGAAAAATTGGGGCACTATCACAAATTTAATGTTGCTTATAAATCAACACCTATAACCATTTTTTTATATAAATTTTATGATTCCTCTGACCCTATCATAAAATAATTATCTTTTTAAATTCTGATAAGATATTAATTACATTCAGTGGTTTTAATTTCAATTTATTCAGATTCATATTAACGCAGTAAAGATAAAGATAATTTATTTTTTTAAAATATAGATAAATATTTAGGTGTATTCTAAAATATTTATCTCAGTATTAATATAAAATAATTAAATGGCTAATGGAGGGTTTTAGTGTGGAATTTACATATATATACATTATAGCTCTTTAAAGGAATTTAATAAAATAGAAACAACTTAGAAAGCAAATGAAAACTACATGCGCCCAACTTTTTTCGTTGAATATGAAGCAATTCCATCATAGACTGTCAGACTTGTAGAAAAATTATTTTATTATTTTAGTCCACGAGAAAAACGTTTTTGTATAATTTTTATATTTTTTATTTTAATTATTTTATATTTTTTAGTTTAAAATACTAATATACTAGGCAACAAGTTTTTTTTATTATTTTTTTTTCACATGAGGAAAAAACTTAACCCTACTTTAATGACAATCAACCTTTATTATTATTGAAAATACATATTTAATTTTAATGCTATGAAATATTTTTAATTATTTTCAAAATGAAAATCTATCTTGAAAATCTATCTTGAAACCTTTAAAAAAAATTAAAGAAGTTACCTTTATTCTCTAATTACATTTAATCGATTAATTATAATTCAATTATTATTATAATTCTTCCATACCATCTAGGGGCATATTTAAATATCTACAAAAATTTTCAGAAGCCTAGATCAATTTAAAGTTGATGAAAAATGAATTGAATATACTTTTGAGCGAACAACCAGACAATCAGAGACATGAATGATGTTGATAAAAACGTTGAGATAATAATAAAAAAATATTTTTTAATAAATTATTTTAAACGCATTCACCTATATATACTTATATATTTTACTTCTTATGTAAGTCAAGCAATTGAACAATTTAAATTCAATGTACATTGAGAATTATATAAAATTGATTTAATTAAAATGAATTTTTCCTGAAAAACTTCAAATATCAGAAAGTAAACAAAAAATAATAGAATCATTTTTAATTAATATTTGTTAACAAAAGTAGTTTTCACAGACTATCTTTAAGATGCACCCACTCCGGGTTAAATTTTGAAGCAAAGTTTTAGCACATCGCGCCACCTGGTACCATGAGTCATATACTAATATTATAAAAAACGTTATAAAAAAGCGGGCTTGTGTGTGTGTGTGTCTGTGTGTTTTTTTTTTTGTTTTTTTTTTTTTCGGGAATTTCGGGAATTAAAAAAGCGGGAGTGTCCTCCCCTAGACTTTCCCGCATATAAATAGGTATAAAGAGTTGTGAATGAATATTTAGAATGTGTAAACTTGGTATTGATAAATAGCCAGTTCGTGTTAGTTTATTGGTGTCAAATTTGATATTTGGTAACATTTATATATATATATAAGTTGACCTGTGGCCAGGTCCGAACCGACCGACGGTTTGAAGTAAATTAATTTCCAGCTACAGAAACAATTTCAAATAATTTTAATATATCTATTAATGTAATAAAAAACAGATATGGATAGAACATAAATATTTTTAATTTTATTTTATTTATAATATATAGCTGAAGTAGCCGGCGTTACCCGAGGCTGTGATGTCATGAAGGGCTGGGTGACGTCATATAATTTTAAATTAAGAAAAACTTAATGAAGATGATTTTTCACGAGGATAAAACCAATACATTCGTGGTGATATGTAAAAAAATCTCCTCATGTGAAATTTGGTGTGAAAATAACCCTTCCCTTCCTATCGTCGATCGCTAATACTACCACTTCCGGTTTCCGGATTTGCACCAAAAGTTGATCAATTCATCCCACTGATGCATTAAGTAAATATACCAAATTTCATCAAAATCGGTTGAGCCGTTCAGGCTGTACACATCTATACGGACGGACGGACGGACGGACAGACATCATGCTAAAAATACTTTTAAGAAAATGCATGATTCGTGGAGATATGTAAAAATCTCCACATGTGAAATTCGGTGTGAAAACAATACCTCCTTACTATCGTCGGTCGGTAATAAAGTGCTACTTCCGGTTAACTGATATTTTAAATGTAAAATATCTGGAAGTAAACTGTAACTTTAATAAAAAAACAGATTTGGATATAATATAAATATTTTTAATTTTATTTTATTTATAATATATAAGGGCTGGCTGTGACGTCATGAAGTGCTGGGTGACGTCATATAATTTTAAATTAAGAAAAAACTAATGAAGATGATTTTTCTCGAGGATAAAACCAATACAAAGTGCATAACACGTGGAGATATGTCCTCACGTGAAATTTGATATGAAAATAACCCTTCACTTCCTCTCTTCGATCGGCAATACTAGCACTTCCGGTTTCCGGATTTGCACCAAAAGTTGATCAATTTATCATACTGATGCATTAAGTAAATATACCAAATTTCATCAAAATCCGTTGAGCCGTTCAAGCTGTACACATCTATACGGAGGGACGGACGGACAGACATCATGCTAAAAATACTTTTTTCTGTTAAGAAAATGCATGATTCGTAGAGATATGTACCTAAAAATATCCACAGGTGAAATTTGGTGTGAAAACAATACCTCTCTTACTATCCTCGGTCGGTAAAAAGGAAACGCTACTTGTATAGGTAAAATGTCACTTCCGGTATCTGAATTTTTTTCATATTTTTAAATCTATATACAAAATATGAAGCAAATATCTCAAAGCAAACTGGTACTTTACTTGAAAGGTAAACGCAACCAGTGAAGGTAAAATACCACTCCCGGTTAACCGATTTTGACAAAATTTTGATAGAAATCTACAAACTGTGATTAATATCGGTGTACCAAATTTCGAAGTCCTAGCTTGATTAGTTTCTCAGTAAATTTGCTTACAGACAAACATTACATACATCCATACATCCATACATACACATACACAGACATAATTCGAAAAATGGTATTTTCCGACTCAGCGAGGTCTAAAACGTCAAGATCTATCGAAATCTCGAAGTCGAAATTTTCCAATACAGTAATACCCCGTTTAACGGGGGGGATACGTTCCATCAAAAGAGAGCTTAATGCGAAACAGCGCTAAACGAGGCTATTTTAACATGTAAATAATGGGGTTAGGGGAAGATGGATAGAAAATTGGTTAGGTGTTAAATTTAATAATTCTGTTGTTTTTTTTAATAAAAATAAAACCAAACATTTATTTCTTACAAAAATAAAAACAATATAAACGAAAATATAAATAAAATTCTAAGTCAGACAAATCATTCAGTCTATTCTGTGTTTCTAATTTTCTGACTTTTTATCAAGAAGGCATCTAATGTAGTTTGCGTTTTCCTTGTGCGTTCTGTTAGAAGTTGTTGATAAGTGGATAAAGCATCTATAACACCTCGTCTTGCTTTTGAACTCGTGTCAAAATTTGTATCAATTTCAACAAATTGGTCCATAATTTCAGTTATAGTGGTCAAACTGCTTTTTACAAACGCCATCGAAAGTTCTTTTTGCTCTTCTTCGGAATCATTACTATTAATATTTTTGTTTACTTCTTGCTCAGTTAATTCCTTGAGATCATCATTCGACGTCTTCCACATTTACCTCATCTAAACCGGTTTGTTTCGCTAATTCCACTATTTCTTCCAAAATTTTATTCATATCGACGGAGTGTCCAATGTCTTCACTCTTACTTAAATCTGGCCAAATGTTGCAGTTGCCGATGAGAGTATCTTTTCTTTATTCTTAAGAATTGTTATTATTGTTGAAGTTGCCAAATTCAATGTAGCACTAATTTGAGATTGACGTTCACCAGAATCTAATCTTCTAATCACTTGCATTTTAGTTTCCAGTGAAATGCTTTTTCTGGTTGCTTTCTTTTCTTGTTTTTCGTTATCACCCATGTTAAAAACTAAAGATCATAATATTTGTCACTGTATTAATCGTTATACATATTATATAAATTTATACTTACAATAATGTCACCAAATGTTTCAAATAATAAAATTGCGTTTGAAAAGCACCGTACCAAACAAAAAACACAACTACACTGTTTGGAAAACCTAGCGCTGCAAACGATTTTGGGGAACCTCCGGGTTCAAATAAAAGAGCGCTAAACCGAAACAGCGCTAACCGAGACAGCGTTAAGCGGGGTCTTACTGTACTTCCCTTATACGAAGTATGCGGGAAAGTAAAAATTGTAGAAAATTTTCTGTTAAATGAAAAATTATCTATTTGGAGATAAATATTAGTTTAATTTCCAAATAAATAATTTTTCATTAAACTGAAAATTTTCTACAATCTTTTTATGTAATTAACATATCTATTTATTTGAAAATTAATAAAAATTATAAAATTATATTTACAAATTATGTGGTGATCTCACTATTAAACATATCTTTTTAACATATTGTTTTTTCGCTTGTGCAAAAATTTGACAATTTTTGAATTGTTATTATTTAATTTATACAGCTAGATGGAAATAGTAATGTTCTAAGTAATAGATAATAAATAATACATAATACATAATACATAATATTTGTTCGAAAATTAATAAAAATTATAAATTTATATTTACATATTATGTGGTGATCTCACTATTAAACATATCTTATTTACATATTGTTTTTTTCATATATTGTATTAAATTTTTCTCTTGTGAGACGTATAAATTTACATCTTTGAAAATAGTTTTATTATTAAATACACAAAACGTACTTTCTGAGGTATCACTCCACGGTTTAACTTTTTCTTCTCGCTTGTTGTAAAATCGATGTTTTCATGATTTATCCATCTGAGAAATGATAACAAATAATTTTAAAATAGTTTAATATATATGTTTGGAATATCGAATTTTAAGTACATGAGTTGATCGACAGGTTATAAATATGGTGTGTTTAATAAAAACTTAGCCTATTGTCTTGGATCAGGTATACGAGGAAATAGAAGAATAGTTAAAATAGAAATCAAGTCTTTCATTTTCAATAGACAATGAATATAATATAATTTTAAAATATAAAAAAATAAATTTATCCATATTTATATATTTATATATGCATATATTTAAAAATTAATTTATTAAAATATATATTATATAATATATTATATATAGTATATAATTTAATATATATATATTTCTGAAGTTAATTTTAAATTATATTATTAAAAAATTAATTAAAAAAAGCTGTAAATTTGAACCAAAGTGGCAATAAATAAAATATATAATAATATAAATTTAATATTAATATAAAATAATTTATATAATAAAATTTTACTTACTCTAGGCATGTTTGCAATTGCTGCTCGGATCTCGAATTTTTAAGCACAAGATAATGTCAAAAGAAAAAGTCAAAACATGGACTCAGGCTCCCCAAGAGTGCGATAGCCTTGCAATATACCCAATACCGCCCAATACTTATTGTCATTGCTACAAGTCCAATACCCATTATGATTTTATTCTAAAAATTAAAAAAAAAATATTAAATTTCCGTGTATATATATATATCTAATCAAAAACATACCAGTTAAAAAGGGGGCCAAGTTCCTATCGGCTATTTGTTTGCCTAAAAAAGGGTTCAAATCCATCCCAATGCCAAGTTTAGATGCACTTTAAAATCAATCATAATCATTTTCATCAACAGCCTGATCCACTGGTAAACATTTGGCATTCCCAAGAATCGCCACCACACCCAGTCCTCCTCCTCCTGCATCCAGGCACGCCACTTTATTCGCGTCAACGGTCCATCTGGCCGAAATTCACTTTACCATACACCCAACTTAAAATATGGTTTGGTTGTTAAAATACGTAGGTACATGGTTTAAAATATCTAAAATTATAATACTTAGAAATTTGAACTTGGCAGGTTTTCGTGCTGTACAAAACACTCAGTCCCACACCAAGTCCTCCGCCTCCTGCATCCAGGCACACTACACGCCACTTTATTCACGTCAACGGTCCATCTGGCCGAAAAATTCACTTTACCATATACCCAACTTAAAATATGGTATAGTTGTTAAAATACGTAGGTACTTGGTTTAAAATATCTACAATTTTAATACTTAGAATTAGCAGGTTAAATTATATATTTAAATAATAAATATAATTATACAATTAATCTAGTGTTACGTACAGTACGAAAACCTGCCAAGTTCAAATTTCTAAGTATTATATAATTTTAGATATTTTAAACCATGTACCTACGTATTTTAACAACCAAACCATATTTTAAGTTGGGTGTATGGTAAAGTGAATTTCGGCCAGATGGACCGTTGACGCGAATAAAGTGGCGTGCCTGGATGCAGGAGGAGGAGGACTGGGTGTGGTGGCGATTCTTGGGAATGCCAAATGTTTACCAGTGGATCAGGCTGTTGATGAAAATGATTATGATTGATTTTAAAGTGCATCTAAACTTGGCATTGGGATGGATTTGAACCCTTTTTTAGGCAAACAAATAGCCGATATGAACTTGGCCCCCTTTTTAACTGGTATGTTTTTGATTAGATTTCAATACTTTTTTTTAAGAAAGCTTCCTATTTTTTCCTTTTTGTGCCGCGCCCGCGTCCATTCTTAGCCTTTGAAGTAATTTTGTGTTTAAAAAAATTGCAAATTTTTTTAAATTAAAATTATATTTGTTTATATATTAAATATAATAATTTTATTTGTTCTTTTATTTTATAGTTCTGAATTTCCAACTTGTATTGAATAATAAATAATTAGAACTATTAATTAATTCATTGAAAATTATATAGAAACTGTTAAGTTATAACAATAAAAATACACAAACTAATTAATTTAAATTATAAAGTAAAATGGTTTAACACTATTATATATATTTATAATTTACACCTAACGCTACTTGTATAGGTAAAATGTCACTTCCGGTAGTCAGATCATGATGAAATTTGGTATCTGAATTTTTTTCATATTTTTAAATCTATATACAAAATAGGAAGCAAATATCTTGAAGCAAACTGGTACTTTACTTGAAAGGTAAACGCAACCACTGTAGGTAAAGTACCACTTCCGGTTAACCTATTTTGACGAAATTTTAAAAGAAATCTACAAACTGTGAATAATATCGGTGTACCAAATTTCGAAGACTTAGCTTGATTAGTTTCTGACAAAACCAATGAATTCGTTTGAATTCGTTAAAATCGCATTGATATTCGATTATAACAACTCAAGCTTGACCGATTTCTTAAATTTCATAATTTTTTGTTAACCTACTTATAACACACGACCTGTATGCCAAATTTCATAGCGCTAGGACAATTGGAAATACCCTAAGAATTTTGTTGACCAATCAGTGAATCAGTTCCAAAATAAGCCATTTTCACAGGGTCATATTTCAGGATCTACTGAAGCTATAACTATGAAATTTGGCATACTGCTTTAGTTCTAGTATATGACTACGTAGATAAAATTTTATCTCTGTACTTGCAATAGGCACTGAGATACAGGGGGGTCAAAAGTGACTCCAAACCATTCGTGTAAATATACTTACGGCATGCGCGCGGCTTGCTGGAACTTGGCCGGCGCACTGCCGTGCGCATAGATATTAGAAAGAAATAAATAAATTAAAAATTTTTGTATGAAATTTATTTAAAAAAAAATAATCTTTAAATTTTATGGTTGCTTTTTTGAGAGCTTATTACTTAGAGCAGTGGAGCAGTGGTTCTTAACCTTTTCGTAACGACGTAGTACTTGTTAGCACAAAAATTTCTGACGGAACTAAATTTGATTATTTAATGAAGAGCAAAAAAAAGCATTATATATTAATTAAAACATTATTTATGATATGATCTATATATATATATGATACTATATTTTTTCTGAATATCTAATTTTGGGGGAACACTTAACCTAATCCCACGGGACACCGGTTAAGAACCACTTTAAAAGAAATAAATGACTTTCAATCAACCAGATTCATTCATGTATAAGATTTTAATGAAATTATTAAATATTAATTGATTTAAGGCCTTTTATTATAATAATAATTATAAACTAAAATTGGATTATATGAGTAGCCTTTATTATCTCAAGGGAATAAATAAATGAATATTTCATTTACCTGATCTATTTTTCACTTTCTACAAATAGTTTAAATTTATTTAGAATTAAAGAAATAGGTCTACAATTAAATATGAAATAATTGTCAACTATGATTTTTTATAATTTTTTATAATTATTATTTATCAATTCAACTCCAATTTTTGTTAGATGGTAAGAATTAAAATAAATAATAAATGTATAATCTTTTAATAAATAAATGATGTTGAGATATTTTACCCGAGAATATTTCATATCAAACCCTAAATATATAATTCATATTCAAATGCTTAGATGATCAAAAAAAAAAATAGATGTGATGAAAAAAGATATAAATAAGTGTCATTTGCACAATAGAAATTAATCAATTATTTAATCAATAAAATTTAATAAAAGATTGTTTTTATAATATTTATTTTCAATTTGTAAAATTAGCATTACTATTGTTAGCGGCGCGCCCAGCGCCTCTAGCCGTCGAGCAGCGTACTGGACACCGGACTGCGAAATGCCTCCCCTCTTTTCCTATCTCGGATTTCTCCAGCTAGCCCAGGCGGTCGAGCTCATCCCTCTCTTGTGTGATCCGCCTCTAACTGGGACCACTGGGACTTTCCGCTTTATTTAATTATAATAGTTTTTTTTACTGTTTTATAAGATTATTCCTACAATTATGGCATCTAATACAACTTATGAAGAACTTGAAAAAATTGGAAATGGTGCATATGGAACTGTATATCGAGCTCGAGATCTTAATAATAAAGGACAAATGGTTGCTCTTAAAAAAGTAAAATTTGTGGTAATTATACAGGAGACTGGCGAAAGGAGGTAGGTGGTTGAAACTTACTTTGAGGTGTTCCTTGAATGATTCTGAACAACTTTATATGCAACTTTTTTTATAATCTCTTTTAGTTTAATTAATACAAATTAATTAATTAAACTGTGTATCCATACTAAAGTTATTTAAAGAATTTTTCGGTTTTTACCGACCGACGATAGTAAGGGAGGTATTGTTTTCACACCAAATTTGACATGTGGAGATTTTTACATATCTCCACGAATCATGCATTTTCTTAACAGAAAAAAGTATTTTTAGCATGATGTCTGTCCGTCCGTCCGTCCGTCCGTCCGTCCGTCTGTCTGTCCGTCTGTCCGTCCGTCCGTCCGTATAGATGTGTACAGCCTGAACGGTTCAACCGTTTTTTATGAAATTTGGTATATTTATTTAATGCATCAATGGGATGAATTGATCAACTTTTGGTGCAAATCCGGAAACCGGAAGTGGTAGTATTAGCGATCGACGATAGGAAGGGAAGGGTTATTTTTACACCAAATTTCACATGAGGAGATTTTTTTATATATCACCACGAATCATACACTTTGTATTGGTTTTATCCTCGGGAAAATCATATTTATTAGTTTTTTCTTGATTTAAAGTTATATGACGTCATCCAGCCATTCATGACGTCACAGTCTGGTCTTGCATATATATTATAAATAAAATAAAATTAAAAATGTTTATATTTATTATTTATGTATCCATATCTGTTTTTTATTACATTAATAAATATATTAAAATTATTTGAAATTGTTTCTGTAGCTGGAAATTAATTTACTTCAAACCGTCGCACAGTGGTCTGAAACGCCCAAATAGCTGGCCAAAAATGAAGATGTTGGTGAAACAGCTTGAAATTTTGTAGGCAATAGTTTTGAGAGTCAGGAAATTTAAATTTGACAAAAAAAAAATGGCGAATTCAAAATGGCGGACAGATTTTTAGAAAAGTGACGTCAGATTCGCAATTGTATGTTCTCTGGGATTTTTTGAGCCGAAAATTTCGAAATTGAAGTTAGATTGTACGAAAAAAAATGATAAATTTCAAATGATGTGTTGATTTTTCAAAAAATGACGTCATGCAGAGAAAATCCGTAAAGCTCACAACCATCGAAACTTAGGGGTTTTCATGTTAATATATTGAAATTAGATGATTTTCTCGATAGTAAAAATATGCCAATTGTGAGTGATGGACTCACTTCAAGAGAAAGTGCATTTCTGAAAAATATTTTATTATCAGTAAGACAAATAACTAACAGTTACAGCCCTAGTCTGTTGACGTTCGCGCGCTCGGAAAAAAATTCATAGGAACAAATGGGGCAAAAAGGAGCAATTTTTTCTTCATGATTCTTTATCTATAGACCTTTATCTTTATGATTCAAATGAGATTGTCACCAATGGTCACCAATGTAAAAAATGCGGAATGTTTTTTGAAAAGTTTTTCGTCAGGTTACATTTTCTTACACAAGCGGTTTAAATCAGCCAATATCAATATAATACATGCATTTCTAGCAAATAAAATAAAAAAAGTCCATGTACGTACCTCCAGCAACAGTTTCCATGTCGCAAGTTGCAAATGAAACTTTTCTATGAAACGAAACAACAATTTTGACTGAGCTCGAATTTCAGACGTTTTGGGAAAAATCTGGAGAAAGTAAAAACAGCTGACTTTGAGATGTTCGGAAAACTCGTAGAGTCATGGTAGTGCTCTACATTTTCAGCTTTTCGTACATAAATATGTCTTCAACAAAATACCATAAACGACATGCAAAAAAAAAATTTTTCCATTTTCGATTTTTGGCCAGCTTTTTTGGCGTTTCATACCACTGTGCGTCGGTCGGTTCGGACCTGGCCACAGGTCAACTTATTTAAATTCGGTTTATTTTATTTTAGAAATAGTTTATCCATACTAAAGTTTATTTTATTTTAGAAAATATAAACTCCGCAAAAGCGTTTAAATAACTTTGGTATGAATAAAACTATTTCTAAAATAAAATAAACCGAATTTAAAAAACCGAAAGTCTTTTAATTAATTAATTTTTATTAATTAAACTAAAAGAGATTATAAAAAAAGTTGCATATAAAGTTGTTCAGAATCATTCAAGGAACACCTCAAAGTAAGTTTCAACCACCTACCTCCTTTCGCCAGTCTCCTGTATAAATTTGTTATCTTTATTTAGTCTTATCTTATTATGCTAGCTAAAATTGTTTGTATGTATGTATCTATCTATGTATATATAGCCATGGGTTCTCAAAAACCGCTCTAACGATTTTTTTCAAATTCACACTAGATATAGTATTTATAAAGAAAAATTGAGTTTTATTGATCACATCTCAGGAAAAGTACATTTTCATTATTTATTTCTTAATTTAAAATTATATATGGGTGACGTAACATGACATCCATTTTTATTTTTTAACTGAAATTGTATTAATATTTTTTTTTATTTAAAATATTTTAAAATTTATTATTTAATTTCGAAATAAAATTAAAAATATTTATTTTTAATAAAATATATATTTATTAATCTCACTCAAAAAAAAAAAAAAATAAACAAAAACAACAAAAAGAATACGGCTTGCTAATATACTAAAAAAATGTTATTTTTATTATCTAGATATATTAGTCTAGGGGGTAGAGAGACTGTTTTGACTGAGTCCGAGTGGAGTTCGAAGGGTCGAAGCTTGACTCGCATCGATATTTAAAAATAAAAATAATAAATTTCTTAATTTTTTTTTCTATCTATTTTCCCGTTTATTTTATAATAAATTACTATTTTATATTTATTTATTCATTGTTCTTTTATTAAATTTAATATTTATTAATATTATTTATTATTAATTTATATATTGATGACGTCACAAATGACATTCATATTGAAATTTGACTCCCGCCTTTTTTTAAAGGATATTGTATTAATATTTTTTTTATATTTAAAATATTTTAATATTTTTTATTTAATTTCGAAATAAAATTAAAAATATATATTTTAATAATATTTTATAATTATAAATTACGATATATTATAAATTACGATATATATTTATCATTCTTCCAATAAAAAAAAATATTAATGCACTTAGAAACATACCTAATAACCCCAAGTTCCATTCATTTTAATCAGATTGATGCAATGATGCAACATTTAATAATTGTAATAAATAATTAAAGAATTGTATATCAGCTCGGTGTTCCAAGTATTAATATTACCAGCCAAACCCAATAATAATGAATTATTTTTTTTAACTTAATTACCGAGCCGAGGCTCGGGGTCCCGGTATGATCTTAATATATTGTCAGAATTAGATAAATAATGTAGAGAGAGAAAAAAATATTTAAAAATATAGAAATTTATTTAAATGAAATAAAATTATTTAATTTACAGAATGAAAATGTCTATATTAATGTCTAAACATTTTTTCTTTATAATTTTACATTATAATAATACTAATCTTATCTTATTATGCTAGCTAAAATTGTATATATCTATATTTCTATATACAGCCATTGGTTCTCAAAAACCGCTCTAACGATTTTTTTCAAATTTACACTAGATATAGTATTTATAAAGAAAAATTGAGTTTTATTGATCACATCTCTTGAAAAATACAACTTCATTATTTATTTCTTAATTTAAAATTATATATGGAGATGTCAAAAATGGATGCCATTTTTATTTTTTAACTGAAATTGTATTAATATTTTTTTTTTATTTAAAATATTTTAAAATTTATTATTTAATTTCGAAATAAAATTAAAAATATTTATTGTCAATAATATATATATATATATTTATTAATCTCTCTCAAAAAAAAAATAAATAAAAAACAACAAATACTGCCTGCTAAGACATTTATCTAAATATATATAGTCCAGAGGGTAGAGTGATGTTTTAACGAGTGGATTTCGACGGTTCGAAACTCGCCGGGTGAATCGTTATTTAAAAATGAAAATAATGAATTTGTTATTTTTTTTTCTTTTTATCTATTGTTTACTTTTTAATAAATTACTATTTTATATTTATTTATTCATTGTTCTTTTATTAATTAAGTTTTAGATAGTTTTAATATTTTTTCAATAAAATATTATTTAATATTTATTAATATTATTTTATTTATTATTATTGAGTACCCGAAGTTCCATTCATTTTAATCAGATTGATGCAATGATGCAACATTTAATAATTGTAATATTGTAATAAATTTCTATCTTGAAAATTGTTACATATTATTCAGGATATTTTAAAAACAATTTCTTTCTTTAATTAATATTCATTTTTTCTATAAGTCAGATATATTTCCAAATATTAAATAATTTTTGAAGTGAAAACTTCTTTAGCGGCGTCCCGGTATTTATTATTATTTTAGAATTTTATCAAATCTTATATTTGTAACTCATATCTAGGTTCTTGTTCCAATAAGTGAAGATGGTATGTCTACTATGAGAGGATTTGCTTTATTAAAACATCCGAATATTGTAAGACTTCTTGATATTTGTAATGGATCTCGGACCAAAGACCAACAAATGATACTTTATCTTGTTTTTGAACATATTAACCAGGTAATTTTTCATACTATATTGATTTATTACTCAATATTTATTTTGATTTTATTATGTTATATATAATTACCTCTCAGGAAAATAATTACCATTTTTAATTTATAAATATAAGATCTTACTCTTAAAAATAAAAATTTTCATTTATAATTTTCCTACTTTTCCAATATTTATGTCTATTTCTTCCCGATACATCTTTTCACCTTCAACCCTCTTGTTTGTCACTCAATTTTTTGCTTTTATTATGCTAAACAGAATCAAATCTAATTAGGGGGGGGGGGGGAGTTAGTTTGTAACAGTTTAGAACAAAAATTTTATTTAATTAAAGCAGTGCTTTTACAACCTAATTGTTTTGTTTTCATCAATTTATAACAATTTAATTATTATTATTATTATCTAACTGAGAACGGGCTGTTTCTAAACTCTTTCTACCTTTATTCTCTATAAATAAACTGATGTACATTTAATAAATAATAATATTATAAATTTATATTGTATGCGTCAGATTAAACTTTATGACACCTAGTATTATTAATTTTGTTTTATAATATACAAGAATTATATTTTTTTAATTAAAATTGTGTGTATTTTTAATAAATAAAAAAAAAATTGTTTCAGGATCTTACTACTTATTTAGAAAGAAATTCTTTAAATCTCAAACAAACTAGATCTCTCTTTAAACAATTAATATGTGGAATAGATTTTTTACATTCTCATAGAATTGTTCATCGAGATCTCAAACCTCAAAATATCCTTGTCACTGATGACGGATACTTAAAAGTATGTTGAATATTTAATATTTTTTAATAATCAGGCTTTTCATTTTTTTTTTCTAACTTTTAATAAAATTCACTTCTCACTTACATAAATTTTCAATAAGTATATGGTAAATTTTCAGCTTGCAGATTTTGATCTTGCCAAAACATATGACTTCGAAATGAGATTAACATCGGTAGAAACATTAAGGTACCGGGCTCCAGAAGTTCTACTTGGTTTACCATATGCAACACCTGTTGATCTTTGGGCGGCTGGATGTATTTTAGTAGAATTATTTAAAAGACAACCATTATTTTGCGGATCTTCAGAAGCCGATCAATTAAATAGAATATTTCGGTAATGAATATATATTTTATTATATGAATATGTGATAATATAAGAATAAATTATTTTTTATAATACCTATTAAATTGGCACCTAAGTTTGTACGTTTATATTAATTTTATATACTCGCAAAGTTTTAAATATTTTTAGAATTAATATTCAAGATCATCCGAAAGATAAAATTTTGTTCTAACTGAAATGTATTTTGTTATTGGAAATTGGGTTGTATAAATATTTATCTTTATAAATATTTGAATTTTGAATAATTCAATCACCACCAATTTTTTAAACTTAAAATCTACTGTCTAGTTCAGTGATTCTCAACCCTTTTTTTTACCGCGGCACAGTTTTAACGGTTTAAAAATTTGGCGGCACACAAAGTAAAAGATAAGTGTAAAAGTTGAAAAAATATTCAGCGACGCTAGCCATCACACTCTGTGGCGCCTCAATATCTATTAAGAAAAGTTAATTATTTATTAAACCTTTTACTTTAATCTTTCTATTGATTTTAAAATATTTATCGAAAATTTGCAATTTATTTTTAAATTTCTAAGGTTCTTTATATGGTTTCTTATCTGCATTCATTTATATATATTAAGCTAAGCTTTAGCTTTAAACTAACATTTTTGAAGTGAAACTTCTTTAGCGGCGTCCTGACATTTGGTTGAGAATGGAGAGTGAATTGAAAAATTGAAATTTCGTAACGCATTCGTAACGCAAGAGAGAAAAAAGATATAGATATAACGAGTGAGAATGAGATAGCCTCTATCTCCGTCTCTCTTTTGTGCGGTGTTTCGTTCTTGCTATCTGCGTCTTTCTTTTGTCCGGTCTTTCGTTCTTGAGAAAGAGTCTATCTGCGTCTTCGTTTTGTGCTGTCTTTCGTTCTAATACCCTCTCGCTAGGTCCAAAGTCCACGGCGCGCATGCGCGCTAGTACGTTGACGCGGAATAATATTTCTCAGCCTCTGCTGGGTCAAAGAATAAAAATTAGTATGTGACCTCACAGTTACCGCCTTTTAGATATATATCTATTCTTAAAATAAAATTAAAAATATTTATATTATATTCATATATATGTAAAATAATAATTATATTATTTTAATATTCCTATAAGTTGGTATCACAATTTATTATTATTATGAATTATTTATAAGTAATTAATATTATTAATTGGTATTAATAAATAAATAATATTAATTATATTAACTTAATATTTCTAACTTTGTATTACAATAATGAGACGGAATTGTTGTGTGTTAAATTAGATTTAATTAAAGATTGAATTTAGAATAATTAAAAGGGTTATTGAAACCGCGTATGCTGATTAGGGAATGACAAGATTGAATAGGTTCAATTAAAAAATGCTTATATAAAATTATAACTAAAAATGATTTATTTAATAAAACTATAAGAATTTAAATTACAATTTAATTAATTTTTTGTGAATAAATAAACATATATAAAAAACTATATATAAAATTTGAATTTTCATTTATTCATTCATTTAAAATTATTTTCCGATTGTTCCTTTAAAATAACCCCTCTTAGGGGGTCGGAAGGGGAGGCAACATAAGGGAATTTTCTTTCACTTTGTTATTGGGAAAAACCAGGGGGGGGACAGTCTTACCAGGAAAAACCCAAATTGTCAGCGTCCACTCTGGGGTTTTAAACAGTTTTAAAGGAAATGTTAATTATAAGTTCATTTCTCAACGAGTTGTATCTTTAAATTATTTTTATTAATTTAATTAATTATAATTAATTTATAGCCAATAATAGTTTATTATAGCTAATAATTTTTTAATTTTTAGTGTAATTTGTATGATCATTATTTATATAAAAAAATAAACACATTTTGCAATTTCCCAGAAAGGCTTATAATGTCAAGCTCCCACATGTGTCCATTACAATTAAGAATAAGTAAGTTATGTTTGTCACGTTCACACTTCCACATGTGAACATTACAATTGAAATAGTAAGTTTATGATTCGACATAATTTGCAATGTATCAATCAACCTCTTAAAATTAAGGTTCTTAGCATTTAGCAGGTAAAACACTTGGCGAGAGTCATTCAATTGAAAATTGCAAGGGTGGACTTGTTAATTGTATGTGCTTGGAAATATTCTTTGTAGGAGAGGGCAGTGTGGTTTATTTTTCTCTATTTCTCTCTCACTCACACTCTCAACTAAAATTTATCTTATTCTCTAGATTGTAAGAAGTTTCACTTCCGCCACGTGTACGATGCTGCACATTTTGCTTTTTTTTATTTATTCTTATATGTCTGAAACTAAAAAATGAAAACACATTGACATTTACATTTGTATTTTTCATTTATGTATTTAAAATAAATTAATTTAAATTAATTTTCTTTCTAGGGTAATTGGAACACCTACAGAACAACAATGGCCTAACAATGTGTCGTTATTACGATCTTCATTTAAAACATGGGAGGGGCGTCCTTTAATGTTAACTTGTGGAGATGCGGAGAATCTTGCATTACAACTACTAAGATTTGACGCATTAAAACGTCCTTCTGCAATTGAAACTCTTCGTCATAGGTTTTTTCGACCGTGTGGAGAGGAAGAAGATGAAGATTTCATTTAAAATCAAATTAATATAGTCTTAATTTCTACAAGTATATAATATTTATATTTCATTACTTGTAAGATAATAATAAAAGTTTACTTTTTCAATTAAAACAAATTCTTTTCACTCTATATCCTACTTTAAGAGAGATATAATTTTATCTTTCTAAAAATACCACCTTCTCTATGTGTTCTAAAGAGAATTTATTTTTTTAATAATATTCATTTTTCTTTAATATATATACATTTTTATATAGGTACTATTAGATTTTTTATAAAATTAATTTAAAAAAATTTCCATATATATATATTTACTAGCTGCTAGTTTATAATTATAAAATATTATTAAAATATATATTTTTAATTTTATTTCGAAATTAAATAAAAATTTTTAAAATATTTTAAATATAAAAAAAATATTAATACAATATCCTTTAAAAAAAGGCGGGAGTAAAATTTCAAAATGGATGCCATTTTTGACGTCACCCATATATAATTTTTAATTAAGAAATAAATAATGAAGCTGTATGTTTCAAGAGATATGATCAATAAAACTTATTTTTTCTTTATAAATACTATATCTAGTGTGAATTTGAAAAAAATCGTTAGAGCGGTTTTTGAGAACCAATATATATAGATAGATAAATAGATAGATATATACAATTTTAGCTAGCATAATAAGATAAGATAATTTTACTATTATTGATGATTATTTTTCATTATAAAGTTATATAATATATGTACATATAAATAAATTTTTGATTTTGCAGTTTTTAGATTGTATTCATAAGAATTGTGTTACAAATTCTCTAACTGGAGAAGAACGAGGACACTTGTTCTGGTTGCCAACGAGTATAATAATAATAATAATAAGTATAATAGTCTGCTAAAATATCGTGTATGCAAACCTCATTTTAATGATTATGATTTCTACACATCTGAAAAGAAGAAATTAATTCGTGGAAGGATACCCTTGAATATAAATCAAGATGGTAGGTTTTGTGATATTTAATAATGGAATATCCAAGGTTGGGAAAACAGAGGAATATATATCTCAGTTGTATAAATTTTATAAATTTTTTTTAATTTTGTTTAAAAACATGTCACAATAATAATCTATTTATTAAATAAATAGGTTACATAGAACATTATTCTTTTCATTTTAGATGTGCAATTTATATAAATACTAGCTGCTCAGAGCGCCTTCGGCGCTCTTCACACCTAGACGGGGGCTCCGCCCCCTGTACCCCCGAGTGGTACATAGTATTTGGTGGTTGAATGTAGTAAAAGGTTTTCATCCATTTTGTTTCAATCAGTATATTACATAAAACATTCATTTCTTTTTGTGTTCTTATTTAAAAAATATATTTTAATTTAATCAGTAAATTAATTATATATATTATTATTATTGTATATGTTATATCTATCTATCTATGTGGCTCAAAGATACTCGAAAGTTCTTAGCCGCAACAACCACATTTCTCCAAGTGTCCCCATTCTGAGCCCTTGTTCCATCTCTCTTACGTCCCTTCCTACGCGTCATTGGTTTTCCAAGCGGACGTTTTCCAATCGGTCTCCCCACCAATATCTTTTTCCTCTCCCATTCTAGCCACGTGCCCTGCCTATCGCAGCTTTTTCCCTTTTATAACCCTAACTATTTCTGAAGATGCAGAGAGGCCATGCAATTTCTTGTTATGCAGTCTCCCCCATTCCCCGGTGACCTCATCTTTCTTTGGCCAATAAATGCAGGGAATAATCCTATCCTACAGGCAAAATAATTTTTTTATATATTCCCTTTGATATAATTTTGATGAGATAAACCTCTTTATTGCAAGATAACAG
Organism: Labia minor; assembly: GCA_963082975.1. Classification (NCBI taxonomy): domain Eukaryota; kingdom Metazoa; phylum Arthropoda; class Insecta; order Dermaptera; family Spongiphoridae; genus Labia; species Labia minor. The sequence goes on from OY720344.1 coordinate 98,759,471, forward strand.
GCGTTTCCCGATTGCAACCCCGATTTAAATTCTTCTCAAATATTATTATCCTTTGTGATTACATTCAATTTTTCAACATATTCAAATTTTACATTTTGTATCTTAAGATTTTGTATGTTAATACTCTTCCTCTTTGTTACTAAATATTTTTTCTTATCACTATTAATTTCAAACCTCCATTAATATTTCCTCGCTATCTGTAATTGCAATTGCCGAATCTCCTATTATATTTAAGTATTCTGGGTAACCTAATATTTTACAATTGATTTCCGTATCTTATTTTTTCTTTACTACCTTCAAGCCAAATTTGAAGATCAAAATTTGAAAAAGTTTATGCTGATCTATATTGAGTCATGCGTATGTTTTACTAAAGTCTACAAATAATTAGTGAACAGAAATATTGAATTCGCGATTTTTTTCCTAATATCTGTCATAATGATAATATCTTAATTAATGTTGGTCGATTTGGCCTGAACCCGCAATGATATCTCCTAATATTTCCTCCGCCTATGGTTCTTAAGTATTTTCTATGTTATAACAGTGAAATAGAGTATAATATTTCTTGATCATTACATTTTGATATTTTATTTTCATTGCTAGATTATTATTGAATATTTTTAATTATAATGAAACTTGAGAAAATGCAAAAATAGAGACTTGAGACAATTTATAAAAATTAACGGTATAAAACTATAGATAAATTACCAATATATACATTCATTAATAGTATTAATTTAAATTAATTGATTTATTTGTTTTTTTATTATTAAGTTCATTTATTAATTTTTTTAGATCATAGTTATTTTCCTCCCTTAAAAGAAACTTATCTAATTCTGTGGTGCTAGGGGATTTGAAAATTATTAGTCGCAATATGAAGATTTCGCTTACAGTTTCTGTCATGTCCGACCTCCGTCCAACAGTTATTTCCCTCAAGTTTCTTGCTTCGCTTAATCATGTGATCTATATATTTAATTTTTTTTGATTCATTGTAATAAAATTTAAACAAATAAAAATTTTCACTTTGTTAATTTATAAAAATTTCAAATTAAACTGATTGTGAGTGATACGCTTTGCCAATACTTTGAATAATTTGTGTATAGAAATATTGAATGTTCTTAGCGAGATTTTTTAACCTTTCACTTTCAAATAGAAAAGAAGAAATATATTCAAATATATAGAAAGAATAAATAAAAATTAAGTTAATATAAATATGATCTAAATATTTTATTAAATTAATTAAAATGGGAACTTTTAGAATAAATTATCTAATTGAATTGATATTTGAATATTAGAATTTAAAATAAAAAGGGAAATATTATAATAATTCTTTGATTGGGAATAGCTATGATAATTCATTGTTTGAAATGATTCCGCTAGGCCGACAGTGAGCCGCGAGCTGCTCTTGAATGAACAACACGGAGAATTATATAAACTTTAAAAAATTAATTTCTGCGGTTATTGTTGACATATAAATAAAATTTATAGCCTATGTTACTCTCGGGGTATATAAGAATATTGTGATGTAATTTCATAGAAATCGGTTCAGCCAATTCAGAGTCTATAAAATAGTAATTTTCCGGACAGACAGACAGACAGACATGAAAAATTCTAAAGTCACTTTTGGATTCTAGAGGTCATGAAACGCGAAGATATGCAAAAATTTTTAAATTCTGAGCAATGTGCAGACAAAAACCTTTTTTTATATATATAGATATAATTGAAAAATTGTGTAATTTTTATTTAAGTGAGAAATTTAATATAATATATTTAAAGAAAAATATGTATAAAAGATTTGTTTACTAATGAGATACACACATCATTATTGTTAATGATATTTTGTAATAATCTATTTTCAAATAAATATGTCAGATACAACATTATTCTTTTCTTCTAGACATGCAAATTATGAAATTTTTCAGTTAAGTGAAAAATTATTTATTTGGGGATAAGACTAACATTTCAGCAATTTTCTGAAAAAAAAATTTATTTCTGAAATGTCAGTTTTAGCTCTAAATAAATAATTTTTCACTTAACTGAAAAATTTCATAATTTTTTCATTCTTCCCGCTCCTCTCAATCAAATGATTCAAAAAAGGATTTTAAAAATCGTGCCAGGCCGGTTTTTTTACATCAATTAGTTCAATAAGGCGGCACTTTGAAGCAGCGCCAAACGCTGTTTCAAGAATTTAACATTACGTCTCCATCCCCTGCTGTAAATGAATATTTAATAGAAACTATAGTTTTTAGATCATGCTTCTCATTGGTTTGTTCTCTTCAAATTGTTACAAACCTACGATAGTAAGGGAGGTACTTTATTTTTGGAAAGATATACAATACTATAATAGTATTTATAGGTAAATATGTAAAATTTAATACAAATAGAGAATCAATTATATTTTTACTTTATATATAATAAAAATGACTTTTAGAATATACGTATATTTATAAATAACAAAAAAAATATATAATATAAAAAAATTCCTTAATTTTTAAAAATAAAAAATAAATTTAAATCCCTATTATTTTTTTTTATAATTCCAAAAATAATCGTACTAATCGGAGGCTTCTGCAATAACATTTTACTACTACCTGTTGATATATGTCTATATCTATCTAGCTGTATGACTCTTCGGATCACATTCCTTCAATTAAATTATATGTACCTACATATTGTATATGTAACTAATTGATTGAAAGGACCATTGCATTTTTTACCGACCGACGATAGTGTTAAGGCCTGTTTTTGACAAGTGTCAAGTTGAAAAGATTCTCATTTTCGAATTTTCGCCAGACATCGCTGCCGTCTTGACGACAATTGCAAGTGTCTCTCTTTTTTTGAAGTGAAAACTTCTTTAGCGGCGTTGAGCACTTTTGCGGGATGGGGAAAAAGTATAGAACTCGCGTGAGATTCCAAAACGACCGACCGACCGACCCGACCGATATACGCATGCGCAATACGTCAGAATGTTAGACACTAAACTTCTGATACATTCTTTACAAAATTTTACATATTTGCCATATTAAATATTATTATTTATATTTACATTAATAATCAGTATTACTAAATTATGTATATATAAAATAAAATATTTTAATATATTATTATGTGTTAAATTATATTAAATTAATTTCTAATATATTTATATAATTTAAAATTAATTTCAGAATATATATATATATATATATATATATATATATATATATATTAAATTATATACTATATATAATATATTATATAATATATATTTTAATAAATTAATTTTTAAATATGTGTGTGTGTGTGACCGTAAAAATAAAGATATATGTTTGATAATTTTTCACAGGATTAATAATTGTATAAAACTGCTATATATAGAATTTCAGCTTGATAGAATCGCTGAAAGTACCAGAATTAATTTTTTAACACTGGAAATCTCACTCGCCAACACGTGACGTGGTGCCATCAACAAAGAGCCAAACACTCCACTATCCACTCGACTATCTCGCAAATTTGAATTTGATTAAATAATACTTATTAATTAAATTATAATTTAATAAATATTATTTATAACATCAAAAACATCAAAATCTCAACATCGAAAATTGAATTGCTGAAAGTACCAGAATTAATTTTTTAACACTGGAAATCTCACGCGCCAACACGTGACGTGGTGCCATCAAAAAAGAGCCAAACTTTCGCTGGTTTAATAAATATTATTTATTAATTTTAATTTATAATTGAATTAATTTAATTTAATTTAAATTAATATATGTTATTTAATCCAATTCAAATTTGCGAGATATGCTGAATATGCTTTAAATAAAAAAATAATTTCAAGAAAGTAATTGGAATTATTAATATTAAGAATCAATAAATAAATTTATTAAATATACATTTAAACATGTAAATTAATCTATATATAAATTTAATAAATATTCAAACAATAATTGAAACAATATAAATAAAACGATTCAATATTTTACTTACATTGTGATTTATATTTTTATTTTTATTACAACTATTATTATGGGTATGTTATTTTTGGAAGTTTTAAAAAAATTAAAAATATTAATAAAATTTATCAAAATAATAAGTTGAAAAGATTTCCAATTATTTTTATTTATTTATTGTAAATTTTTCAATGTAACCATGGTAACCATAAATAGACTTTTACCAAAATATTACTAATTTAATTAATTTTGGATAAATAATTAATTTTGGATTTAACTACACTAAAACCTTCCATGGGACGCCCACAACAATCCCTGAAAGTTTCATCGCAATCGGACGGGTAGTTTTTGAGTATTTGACAGACACACACAGAGACAGACAGACAGACAGACAGACATATATATATATATTCATACACATCGTATTTTTAATATTTTTGTAATAATAATCAGTTTGCTGAAAAAAATAATTATGAATTTTATATATATATATATACGTATATAAATTTCATTTTTCTCGTGAAGCTGGTGCGCATTCCGTCTGCTTTCAAATTTCTTACGCACAAGTTTTCACTTCTGTCGGCCAGTCCCACGACTGCCAATTCGACTTTTTCTCCTCCTTGAACGTTTTGGCGAGGCTAGAATCGTCTCACCTCTCGTTTTTCGTTACGATTGTGGTCTTGAAAACATATATCTTTAAAGCGTTTATTTCACCTCGCTTTATTTAAAGCATTTCTTTAAATTTATAAATAATATTTTCTATTTCGTGGTTTTCTCGACCTGATCGGAACGATTGGCTTAAGTATTGGATTTCTTTTCATAAATCCCTTTATTATACTTAATTTTTGTAAAAAAGAAAATCCAACACTTGATCTTTTCTTTCTCATGTCTATTATTGAGGTATAGCACCAATTTTCTTTTTCTTTTTTACATATATCTCGATTAAGAATTTATATATTTCTTTAATCATTTATCTCTATTGATATTTTGTATTGATTACACTTTCAATACAGGATATTTTCTACATTATCTCTTGAATTTAATTATTGTTCATTATAGGATATTCAAAAAAGAGATACCCTTTAAAATTCTCTTTACATAGAATATTTTATTTTATTTATTCTATTGTAATCAACCTTTGGGTTAAAAAACAAATAGTTAACCTCTTTTCTTTAGTTTAAGCTAAAACCATATAATTGTAATTATCCTTTTACTTTTATACTTTTTCTAATAATTTCTTTAAAATATTATTTCATTTTTATTACAAATCAAATTTATTAATTGATTTTGTCTTATCTTATCTTATTATGCTAGCTAAAATTGTATATATCTATCTATATATATTTCTATATATATTGGTTCACAAAAACCGCTCTAACGATTTTTTTCAAATTCACACTAGATATAGTATTTATAGAGAAAAATTAAGTTTTATCTCTTGAAACATACAGCTTCATTATTTATTTCTTAATTAAAAATTATATATGGGTGACGTCATACTCCCGCCTTTTTTTAAAGGATATTGTATTAATATTTTTTTTATATTTAAAATATTTTAAAATTTATTATTTAATTTCGAAATAAAATTAAAAATATTTATTTTTAATAATATTAGGTCGAGTCATAAATAACTTCCGTTTTTTATTCATACATTTATTTTTCGATAACACAAAAACAAATAAAAATTAATCTAAAATGTATTCTAACAGTTGATTGGGATGTATTGAGCTTCTGTGATAACTTTCTAGTTGACTGGCGTGGATTTTCTTCCAAAACTGACTTCAAAACATCGTCATCAAAGTCAGAAGGACGACCCATCCTTGGCTCGTCTTTTAAGGTCATGTCTCCAGAACGGAATTTTACAAACCAATTTCTTACTGCCCGATCAGTTATCACTCCTTCACCATATACACTGCAAAATTTTCGAGCCGTAGCTGTAGCACTATTGCCTTGTTTAAATTCCCAAAGCATCACATGTCGAAAGTGTATTTTTTGATTATCCATTTTAAAGGTTTAAATAAAAAAATATTTACGTGCGCACCGAAACGAGGTTGTCTAGAGACTGACCAGTTTATACTTGCTAAGCGAAAACAAAAATCCCTTATCAAGGGGAATCTCATTGTGTACAAACAATACCAAAAGAAGCACACTACTTAGGCGGAAGTTATTTATGACTCGACCAAATATATATATATATATATATATATATATATTAATCTCTCTCAAAAAAAAAAAAAATAACAACAAAATAAAAAATGGTTTGATATTTGGTGTCGGAAGATGGTAAAAAGATTATCTAAATATCTTAGACAAGTGGGTAAAGGCACTGTTTTGACGAGTCAAATAAATAAAAATAATTTTTTTTTTTTTTTTTATCTATTATTTTTTAATAAATTACTATTTTATATTTATTTATTCATTGTTCTTTTATTAAATTTAATATTTATTAATATTATTAATTATTAATTTATATATGGACAAATGACACTCATATTGAAATTTGACTCCCGCCTTTTTTTAAAAGATATTGTATTAATATTTTTTTTATATTTAAAATATTTTAAAATTTTTTATTTAATTTCGAAATAAAATTAAAAATATATATTTTAATAATATTTTATAATTATAAATTACGATATATATTTATCATTCTTCCAATAAAAAAAAAATATTCATGCACTTAGAAACATATCTAATAATACATATTTATGTATTATTGAGGACCCCAAGTTCCATTCATTTTAATCAGATTGATGCAATGATGCAACATTTAATAATTGTAATAAATAATTAAAAAATTGTATATCAGCTCGGTGTCCCAAGTATTAATATTACCAGCCAAACCCAATATAATAATGAATTTTTTTTTTTTAACTTAATTACCTAGCCGAGGCTCGGGGTCCCGGTGTGATCTTAATATATTGTCAGAATTAGATAAATAATGTAGAGAGAAATATTATTTAAAAATAGATATTTATTTAAATGAAATAAAATTATTTAATTTACAGAATGAAAATGTCTATAATAATGTCTAAACATTTTTTCGAGCGACAGCTCGGTATCCCAGGTATTAATATTACCAGCCAAACCCAATAATAATGAATCATTTTTTTTAACTTAAGTACCGAGCCGAGAATTTCTCTTTTGTGATTCAAGATGAGGTTCAGGGTTATCATTGGACCTCAGACTCCTGCACTGTTCACCCAGTAATAATTAACATGTGTGTTGATGACAAAAAAATAGTCTCATCACATTGTATAATTTCCGATGACTTTAATCATGATGTTTGTATGGTTTATAAGATTCAAGATACACTGTTAGAATCCAATGATAACCCTGTACCCTGTACCTCATCTTGAATCACAAAAGAGAAATTCTCGCTGAAGTCAATTGATTGATATAATGGTTTGATTTGGCGCGCAGTTATCCTTTAGACTTTTAATATAGCTCGACTAACTTTTTGCAATATAAGAATGTGGGATCAATTTTTCTATTTTTGTTGTTAGTTCATCAATAAATTCATCAATGGTTGAAGTTTGAGTTATCATCTGTGTCCTGTCTGTAGCTACCCACTGTTTGAATTCGATCCTATCTTCTTCCTCATAGTTTTCAAACTTTGTTTGTAAGAATGCTGTTAAACTTTCCTTCGATGGACATTTTTAGGTAAAAATATTTTATTTAATATTAAAATGTCTAATTATTAACAATATTCAACCATTGAGACTCTCATATTGCTCATAATTAATGTGTTGTAACTTGCAGTGGTCTTAGTAAATAGAAGGAGGCAAATACACAAAACTTTTATTTTATTAAATTAAAGCCCATTTCATGTAGATAATTTAGGAAAAAAAAAGTTCTTGATTATCTCATTCCCTTGTCGTGATAATTCATTTTGCGCTAAACCTTGTTTGTAATTTTAAAATTTTATAATGTCCAACATATAATTTTTTTAAAAATATTTTGGGATCCGTTATATTTTTTTTACAATTCCTCATAGTTATAAGAACATGCCTTAAAAATTTCAACAAGATAGGAGGTTAAATAAGTGAATGAGAAATTATTTTCTTCTCCAATACACGTTTTATTTGGCCTTATCCGAGACTCGGAAATTTAAAAACGCCAATCTTTAAACTGCCATTACTCAAAAACTATGTGAGATAAAAAATTAAAATTTGATGGTGTTTTTCATGTTTATAAATAGAACATATTTACCAATTTTCATAAAAATCTGAGATTTTGGGTGAAACGGCCTGGATGAGTTGACGTGGAATGACCCTATGAATTTTTTCTAAAACTAAATATAGGTTATTTAAATTCAATGTTAATTGATATATAATTTAATTGAATATAAATTTTAATATACATATTTTTCCCATATGAAAAAATAAAAATTAAATTAATTTTATAAAATATATTTTATAGAAGGATTAAAAAAGTTTATTGTTTGCTAGGATATAGCAAATATATTTTTTAATATCTAAAATTAATATTTGAATTATATATAAATTGTTTTTTTGATAAAGTTAAAAATTAAAATATCCAATAAGGTTGGGGAAAGGAATATAAGGAGTTTTAATGAAAAATTCAAAAATTAATTTACTTATATACAAAAATATTTATTAAAATATAAAAAATAAATATTATTAAGAATATAATTATATTAATATATAATAATATAACATAGGATTAGAGAATAGTAATATTATATAGATTATACATTATTTATAACAAAATAAAAATTAAATATTATATAAAAGAATAATTAAATTCTTAAATTATAATAGAAATTTCTTTTTCTATTGACTACATTACTTGTTAAGTCCAGATTTCTTCTTCTTAGTCGACGATTAATCGGGTGATTTATCACCGTCTCGATGTCATCCTCGTTCGGTGGAATATTTTCTTTATTTGCCATTATATCTAAAAAATTGATGTCACCACCAACTAATCTTTCCGGGGTTTCAATTCTTATTGATTCATCCTGGAAAACGTTGAAGGATGCTCTATGATGATAGTAATTGAGTCCTTCTTCTATGATATTGTGAAGAACATTCCACTCCTGTTTTAAATCCATTCTGAAATCAAAAAAAATCAAAAATAATTAATGATATTTAATAAAATGAAGAGTACAAATGAGGAAAGAAATATTGAATATAGTTTGGTTGTGTTGGTCAGACAATTCCTTGAGAGCAACTGCTTGCCAACTGAACGCTGAATGAATCTCAACACAAAATTTCTGTATATATACTCCCTTTTTAACAAAGGAATACAATGCATGGGTCATACAGGTAGGTATCTTTTGTATTGTTTTTTGTTTTGACCCTTTGAATAGACAAAATTTACAGGTAAATCTTTTCAATTCAAAATAAACAAAAATTTGAAAAAAAAAATATTTTTTTTCTTTCATATAATTTCATAAATATAATTGAAAATATTTAGGCTATTTTTTAAATTTTGACATTTAGTAATATTTATGACTTTGTTCGATTTCTTATCTTTTGTTATTATTTATTATTTTTCTATTACAAATTGTATCTATCCTTTCTAACAAAATACAAATAATTAAAAAAACCAAAATTCATTGTTAAATGAACAATCCAAAAGGAATTTCTTAATTAAAATAAAATTTTAAAAATTGACAATGATATTCTTAAAAATAAGTTGACATGTGGCCAGGCGCAGAACCGACCGACGGTTTGAAGTAAATTAATTTCCAGTTACAGAAACAATTTCAAATAATTTTAATGTATCTATTAATGCAATAAAAAACAGATATGGATACATAAATAATAAATATAAACATTTTTAATTTTATTTTATTTATAATATAAAAGTAAGAGCTTGCTGTGACGTCATATAATTTTAAATTAAGAAAAAACTAATGAAGATGATATGTAAAAAATCTCCTCATGTGAAATTTGGTGTGAAAATAACCCTTCCCTTCCTATCGTCGATCGCTAATACTACCCCTTCCGGTTTTCGGATTTGCACCAAAAGTTGATCAATTCATCATACTTATGCATTAAGTAAATATACCAAATTTCATCAAAATCCGTTGAGCTGTTCAAGCTGTACACATCTAGACGGACGGACGGACCCAGGCGTTGTTTGAAAAGTCTTTGTTTTTATTTTACCCTCTTGCTGACAAAGTAAGAGATTAAAAGTATTATTTATGTCGGCCGTTCTGGCGGCTTTCCTTTAAGAGGGAATCCCTCTTACAAATATAGATATTGATATTTTAAATATTCTTTGTATATAGATGGATTTGATTGCATTGCGATTGCTTTTTCAATTCATTCATATGCAATCGTTATGTTTTAATTTAATTAATACGTAAGACTATATTAATAAATTTATTATCTATTTTATTAAATCTTAAATGTAATTTACTTTTTTATATTGTATTTATATTATTTTATATTTTCCATTTTTACGGCATTCGAAAGGAAAAATTTGCTTCAAGGATGGTAAAAGTTTTCCTACAGTGATTCACAATATTAATTTTTATTTACATTTATATGTATTTTAAATTATACTTATGAATATTATATATATATATATATAATCTAGTATGGAAAATATAAAATTGATGGAAAAAACTCAAAATTGAGTCTCATATATATAAACAAGGACTTTTTTGATTCACTTTAATCTCCCATAAATTAAAATTCTTATTCTAAATTATTTAATATACATTTCTATTTCTTGATTTCTTATCATATCATTAAAATAATTTGATATTTACTAAGTAAACCATGCAATTGTGATTAAATATACACTTTAATATTTGTATCTTTTAATTTCAATGCAAATTAATCACTTAATGTGGAAATTTTAGTAATCAAATCACACATATAAATCAATTAATTTTAAAAAATAATACATTTATTAGGAAACTAAAGAGATTAAATATTTCATTATAAAATTGTCTTTCGTTATTTTTTATACTATTTTTTACTTTATAAAATATTTTATTTTTTTTTATAATTTTATTTTTGTTGGAATGAATGATCCTTCTCTAATTAGAAAGTAAATATATCATTCACCTTATTAGAGAGGGGGTAGTGAGGGGGGGGGAGAATTCGATGGTAGTCAGTATCAATGTTTTTTTGAGTAAGTAAATTGTTTTTCATTTACATATATGTACTATTATTAATTAATAAACCTTTACCAATAACCAAATAATCTAAAATCCTTTTTAAGTCTTATTAATTCGTTAATATTACCTGCAAAGTTATTTTCAATTTATATTTTAGAAATTTCATTTCATAAATGAAACATCAAACGATTTTTATTACTATTTTATTAATCAAAATATTTATAATATTTTTTTTTTCAATAAGAATAATTAAGATTTAATTTATTGATAAATTTTAGTTTTTTATAGGTAATCCAAATCACAGGGGTGTAACGTAAGTTTCTGCCCCCTGGTGTAGTTATCACAATTGCCACCTTCTGATTGCATTTTTAATAAAATTTCTTTTTATCCTAAACTTTAAAATTTGTACAAAACGCAAGGCGAGGTGTCATCAACACGCGCTGGTTTAATAAATATTATTTATTAATTTTAATTTATAATTTAAATATAATATATGTTATTCCATCCAAATAAAATTTCCGAGATAGTCGAGCGGAGACACTCTAGATTATTTTTTCCCCTAAACTGAACGTAAAAAAAAGATATATGTTTGATAGTTTCTCACATGATTAAAAATTGTATAAAACTGCTAGATATATAGAATTTCAGCTTGATTGAATCGCTAAAAGTACTGGAATTATTTTTTTAACACGAGACATGGTGCCCTCAACAAAGAGCCAAACACGCACTGGTTTAATAAATATTATTTATTAATTTTATTTTATAATTTATAATTTAATTAAATTTAAATATAATATATGTTAATTAATCCAATTCAAATTTGCGAGATAGTCGAGTGGAGACACTCGAGATTTTTTCTAAAGGGAAGGGATTATTAAAATTTAATTAATCTTAAAAATAAGGAAAAAAATATTTTTTTTATTTATAAATATATCTAATTATATAAAATGTTTCAATATATATCTTATCTTATATATTACTCCCCTGAGAAAAAATATTTTTATTTTTTAAGAGTAAGATAGATTTGAATATTATTTATTTAATAACAAATACTCAATGGATAATTTATTATAGTAGTAGATAATATGAAAAAATATAAATTGAATTATGTGTAGGCACCTCACTGATTAAAACCACAATTATATATATATATATATATATATATTTAAACATACAATATCTTAATATGGGCCCCAAAAATCAATTTCTCCCCAGCCCCCTAATTGTATGAATCCACCACTTGGCATTTGCTATTTCTTTATAGTAATTTATTTTCTTTTTTTCTAAAGCGATTTTTAAAATTTAATTAATCTTAAAAAAATATATATATATTTTTTATTTATAAATATATCTAATTATATAAAATATTTCAATATATATATTATCTTATATATTACTCCCCTGAGAAAAAATATACTTTTATTTTTAAGAGTAAGTTTATTTGAATAATATTTATTTAATACCAAATACTCAATGGATAATTAAATATAATAGTAGATAATATGAAAAAATATAAATCGAATTGTGTGTAGGCACCCCACTGATTAAAACCACCCCTGGCGGCCAATATTGGATTAATTTTTCTTGGATTTATTTTTGAATGTTTTGGTTGTGTTATTTGTTTAGTTGTGTGTCTGTGTGTGTGTGTGTGTGTGAGAGAGAGAAAGGTTCCTTGTATGTTTGTGAGAGGTTGAGAGGGGTTAGGAGGGTCTGATTGGAGATCGCAGGTCGGTCTTTGCAGGTGCTTCCGCTGACCAAGTGATCCAAGCCCGTTAGCCTGGTGCTAGGGGATTGCCCGTTGCAAGGTTGCCAGCACGCGATCAATGCTACGGCGCGGCGCCGCTCGTTCGCTCGCTCCGACAGTAGTTGTGTTTTTGCCGTCGACTGCTACTAAACGCAGTCATCCGGGTGTTGTGTAGCGAACGCACCAGTGTACATATAATCAGTGTAACGAAACCAAGTGCCCCAAAGGATCCTCCTCTCGTCGATGAAGTGACATGCGGCCTCCGCCGCCATGGACTTCGAACACGATCAAAGTCTCAAGGAATGGGTGAAAGACAAACCACTGAGCATCCTTCAGCTGGACCCAGCTGATCGGGCCGTATTACGCATAGCAGGTAGCGATCAACCCCCTTCCCATTTATTTTCTATCTTTTCAATCCATAACTCTCATCCATTTTATTGAAACATGGACTAAAGTTCACGCGACTACAGCCTTGAATTATTCTCGTCTGCTTGACAATTGAATGAAGTGACTTCCCTCCCCTCTTCACTATACAACCCATCCAGATAATTCGACTTTTTTTATTTTTTATTTTATTCTAAATTTCTCATTGATTTCTCGACCCTTTTCACACACTCATTGAAGAACGGCCAAGTTACGCACCCTCGAGCCTCTCCCTCTGCTTACAACCCCAAAACGCGTGTTGCTATTGATTTTTCCCCTCCCTTTCGTCTTCGCTCCACGCGTCCGTTTTGAAATTTCAACTATCACTGACTCATTCATCCTCCAGTTTTTGGTGAATCAAACCCCCTCCACCCCCCCAGAATTGTTTTTACTTACGAATTTTTCTTATGCAAAGCGATTGAAATAGCCAAATGACATTCGAACGTAAATAGCCGGCTGCATTTGAAGGTTGGGGGCAGCTCGCGACCTTCCGTGATGCATTCAACACGTGCTTTGGCTAATCAGCCAATTGCTGATGAGAAACACATGAGACGAATTTCCCCACTCCATGACCTCTTCTTATTCGGGTTAATTAGCATTCATTCAATTTCAATCCACATAATATGAGTCGATCAATATTAACCCAAATATGCCACGAGGACATTCTTTATATATATATATATATATAACATTTAATGTCACACGTGATAAAAAATATTATCAATTTTATTATAGGAAAAATTCCACTATATATATATATATATATATATATATATATATAATCATTCAAACTGTCATTCTGATATGGATTTTTATAAACCTTTAATAGTGGGTTTCTTTTTTAATTCCAAATAAACTTATTCAATTTTTGCGGGTCGCTTTTAGTTTACGGGATAAAAAGGATTAAAGTTTGCCAGATTAGCTTATTATGAACCTCGAAATATGATGTCATTAAGTAATGTTTTATTGTTTAATTCACTAATTATTCACCTATTCCTAATTTTCTGGTGTTTTTGGTTGGGTTATTAATTAATTAATTGATTTTTTTAATTAATGGAGCCCTCTTATGGTTAAATTAATAAAATATGGTAGCTAAATAGAATATCAATGGATTTATATGCGAATTTTAATAATTTTTATCTCGTAAACTAGAAGTGACCCGCAAAAATTGCATAAGAAAAGTTTATTTGGAATTAAAAAAGGAATCCACTGGTAAAGTTTTATCCGTGACAGGATGATCAGTTTGAATAATTACCTATAGATAATATTATTGATTTATTCCTTTTATTTAATTTAAGAGGAATACATTATATATATATAAATAATGACAATATATATATTTTATATTATATTATCCACACTATTATCATTATTATTATTATGAATTATATTTTCTTTGAATTTCCCTATCCAAAAATAAAAATATAAATATTCTAATATTTCTCTAAATGAATAATAAATCTAAATCTAAAATGAATAAATATACCATTATTATGCCATTGCTATACTCTTAACATTTTTCTGCTAATCAATATCTAATATATATATATATATATATATATATACTTTTAAAATAATTACCTCAATTGTAAATAAAATTTTTTATCTCTCGATATATATATATATATGTACATATCTATTATTCTTATCTTTAGATTAGCAATTCATAATTTAAAATGAAAATAAAAAAACAAATATATCTATTTTCTGAAAAAATACTTGGAGTAATATTTGTTTTTTTTATTTTACTTAGAAATATATAAAAAAAATTGCTCTTTTAAAAGTATTTCTAATATTCAAAAAAGTGAAAACAAATATTAAAGGAGAAATACTTATATATATATATTTGTTTCATTTCATTTCGATTTATTTTACCTGCCCTCCAAACACGCCTTTTATTGATTTCTTGACTATTGTATATAAAACCTTAGTAAAAATTTAATGAAAATTATTTTATGAAGGTCGAATTTTTTCT
Organism: Labia minor; assembly: GCA_963082975.1. NCBI lineage: Eukaryota > Metazoa > Arthropoda > Insecta > Dermaptera > Spongiphoridae > Labia > Labia minor. Next base: position 98,774,641 of record OY720344.1, read on the forward strand.
AATTGATAAAAACCAAAAAAAAAAAAATAATAAACAAACATTTATAATTATTAATTTTTTTCTATTTATAAAAAATATTAAATTATTTTTTAATTAATTATCTCTGAAATACAATGTAAAAAGTTAAGACAAAAAAATCCAAAAGATTATTCTTTTTAATAATTTATCAAAATCAAGGAAAATAATAGAATAAAAATTGTTACTATAATCGAAGGACTAAAAATGTCTAACATAAATAATTTAATTAATATGATAGATAAAATGACATACTATACTATATAATGATGAATATATATATATATATAGTGGTGTATTGGGAGGGGAACGCGGAGGAACGACGTTCCCTTACCTTTTTTCAGAACCGGAACGCGTTCCAGTACTCTTTTTCATGTCCCGACAACTCACTTAAATCTACTATTATAATTTCTTTTTTTGGTGTTTCTAAAAATTTTATATAGTAAGTTAAGAATAAGAAAAAATAAAAACTTAAGATGGAAAAAAATAGTTTGCTGAAAATAGGCCTTTTTTATGCTCCCTCTATGCGTTCCCTCACTTCTTACTTTACCAATACATCACTGTATATATATATATTTATATATATATATATATATATATATAATATAAATATATTATATTTAATGATAATAAGAAATGTCTTCTGATGATTACCAGGAGCATTGTACAAAATTTCAAATAGTAAATTAAATTTATTGGGATATTTATTAAATTGATATTTACTTAGAATTTTTAACTAAAATAAATCTTAATTTTTCATGTCAAAAAAAAGCAATTGGTATGTTACTATAATTTAATGATTAGAGTACAATCTATAAATTCTTCTCTATTGAAATTTATTATTTCTAGAATTAAATTTGACACAAACATTTTTTAAAAAATGACCGAATTAATGTATGTATATTCTTTGTATTCTGGTGTTTTTAGTGTTGTTTATATTGTTTTAATTAAATCTTATCAATCCAAAAATTTTCAATCAAATTTAATTTGATTTAATTATTTAAATTTAGTTTCAATTCTAAGTTATTAGTTGATTTATTTTTAATTACTTTTTTCTACATTTTGATTGAATATCTTTTAGTTAAAATGTTTTTTTTTACTTTAATTTTCTTTTTAAATTATTATATATTAGTAAATAATAATCATATATTCTATTATTATATGATGACACTTATAAAAGATAAAAACACTATATTATTATTATTATTATTATAAAATCTGAAAAAATATACAATCAATCTTTGTTTTGGTTTAGTAAATAATTATTTTCCCAAATATTTTGTTAAATTCAACAAAGTATTTATTATTCTTCGTTTAATTCTCAAAAAAAAAAAAATTTTTAAAAACATCCCAAATCTTATTAAAATACAAATACTTTATGAAACGTCAATTTTTTTTATAATTATGTCGCCCAAAAAATAGTGTGTTTCCATTTAATTCATAACAGGAAGTGATCTTCGTTAATGAATTTCGGAAGAATATATATATATATATATATACTTTTATATACTTTTTTGTTAATGTGGTGTTTGATTTCCTTCAAAGAACATTCGTGTGAGTGAATCTCTCTCATGAGGTCATTTGGAACATAAAATTCATTAATTGAGCCAGTAACTGAATTATCTAATCCATATCGTCCTTGATAATTGTGGTTTTATTTTAATTATCTAGCGGAATTCTATTCTATTATATGATTTATAAATAAATGGTATTATATATTACTAATGTATGATGTGATCTTTAAAAAAATAAAATACTTGTGATCATGAATAATTATATAACTAAGAGAAGAATGCAAAAGCAGACGATGAATTTTTATTAGCATTGCCATGATTTCCGTTCTTGAAAATAGATAAATAATTCTTTTTTATCTTAATCATTATTTTACGACTTGAATGTTGGATAATTATATGCATAAATAGAACGATCTATTCTATGTTTTAAATTTTATTTAAAAATTATTCTTCTTTCTATTTTTGTGATTTATTTTATTCAAACCTTAAAGGATATTTATTTTTTCCTAATAAATTTCATAAAATTCAAAATATATATTTTATTTAATTATTTAAATAATTTCTAAATAAAAGAATAAATGGTAAAAAGAGCTTTAAAATAATATGTATCCATTATTTACTATTCTAAAAATCTGGAGTGTCTCCACTCGACTATCTCGCAAATTTGAATTGGATTAATTAACCTATATTATATTTAAATTAAATTTAATTAATTAAATTAAAAATTAAAATTAATAAATAATATGTATTTACTATTTTACAATATTTATTTATTTAGTATAGTTATTCACAATTAAATTAATTATTAACAAATATTAAATTTAAATTTAAAATCATTTGTAAGTCAAAATTTAAAAATTTTAAAAATTAATCCTCGTGTTTGGCTCTTTGTTGATACGTTGATAGCACCACGTCACGTGCTGGCGCGTGATTACCAGTCAAGATTAAAAAAACAAATATAAAATAATACATTTTTTAATACTTAAATAATACAACTTAGAAAATAAAACTGGTAAATTAATTACTTGAACTAAGAACTAATAAAATTTAAAAAAAAACAACATATTCCTATAAAAGAGGGCGAAGAATTGTCACTATCTTTAAGTAAGAATTTATAAGTGAAAAATTAAAAAAAAACCCTTAATTTCTCATTTTTAGGATTGATTTTTTTTAGGTAAATGATAAATTTTATTTTAATAAGCTATTATTTTTAGTATCTGTATATATGATCATTATCCAAATGATCAATATTTCCAAAATAACTCTTTAATGAAAGAATCCATAAATAATTTTCATTTCAATTTATTTGCAATTATAAATACAATTTTTTTTGTGAAATTTCATTAATTAATTTTTAAATTTTGAATGAATATAAATATATATATACATATATATATATTAAATATTTTTCCAATTCAAAATTTTTATTTTTCATTTTTACAAAATATCCCTTTTTAAATATTTCTTCTATATATTCGTGAAAATCAAATAATTACTGTTATTTCTTACAATTTATTTATATAAAGTCAGAAGATTAATTAACTGTTTGCTATAATTTCGTTTTACTGATAGAGAAAAAAAAATTGTTTCCTGTATAAAACCTGAATAATTTTCATAATTTAGTGAGCTGTTTAAACACAACATGTTCTCTAGAATCTGGATTTGTTTTAGAACAATTAACCCTCTCTTTATCTCGATTGGCCTAATAAATTCAATGAACAGTGCCTCGATGCTATTCTCTCCGAGACTCTTTCAATTCTATTCAGTTCAGTGAACCTGAAGCCGTAGAAAAGCGTTCGCTTTTTATAATTATCTATAAGAACTGTTCATCGGAAATTGTTTTCAAGCAAATATTGAATTTTTCTTTCAATCGCTATTAGATTAATTTTTTCTTTTTCTTTTTCTTTTTTTTTTTGCTAATTGATTTCTACTGTCGATAACCTCATCGACGTGAGGTTCAACTTGAACAACTCACTATTTTATATACCAATTCATGATCTTAATTTATCAGAAATGTCAGTTGAATTGCCGATAAAATAATTCATTGAGACTTATTCGTGATTTAATTATGCGAATTGGTTTTATTTTATTTTTTTTAGGCCAATATAAATAAATAAATAAATGAAACAAGTTTAATATAATTTTGAAATAAATAAAATTAAAAGGTGACTTATATATCTAAATTTACAAATAATTCAATTAATTTTAATGTTGACAATTTTTTTATCATATATTATTATATGGGAGTAAACACTGTTTGGGTATTTTGGTAGGCAAAACCGCGAAGGATGTTGGCACACAATGGAATGTTGCTATTATTAGAATAGGCAATGCATTTTCTCAATATCGGAAATATATTTTAAAATTTATAAGTCAAATTAAAAAAAAAAACAGTTTTGTGGAAATGCTTTGAAATTCAAAAATTGCCTAAATTATTCTCTCAGAATCAAATAAATTTTCACAACCATTCGCTACACAATTAGTAACCATGTTTGTTTCTTGTTTATTGGCTTCACGATATTTTCTCCTATTTTATTTGCTCTAAAAATTTAATTTTCACACATATTATACGGAGACTATTCAAAACTATAGGCAATTTTCATACATATTCACCATTAAATCTATTTAGATTGACAAAGTGATACATTTTTACCGACCGACGATAGTAAGGGAGGTATTGTTTTCACACCAAATTTCACATGTGGAGATTTTTACATATCTCCACGAATCATGCATTTTCTTAACAGAAAAAAGTATTTTTAGCATGATGTCTGTCCGTCTGTCCGTCCGTCTGTCCGTCCGTATAGATGTGTACAGCCTGAACGGCTCAACCGATTTTGATGAAATTTGGTATATTTACTTAATGCATCAGTGGGATGAATTGATCAACTTTTGGTGCAAATCCGGAAACCGGAAGTGGTAGTATTAGTGATCGACGATAGTAAGGGAAGGGTTATTTTCACACCAAATTTCACATGAGGAGATTTTTTTATATATAACCACGAATCGTGCACTTTGTATTGGTTTTATCCTCGGGAAAATCATATTTATTAGTTTTTTTCTTGATTTAAAATTATATGACGTCATCCAGCCATTCATGACATCACAGCCTGGTCTTGCATATATTATAAATAAAATAAAATTAAAAATATTTATATTTATTATTTATGTATCCATATCTGTTTTTTATTACATTAATAGATATATTAAAATTATTTGAAATTGAAATTGTTTCTCTCTCTCTGGAAATTAATTTACTTCAAACCGTCGGTCGGTTCGGACCTGGCCACAGGTCAACTTATTAAATTAAGTTGTTATAATTTCTTATCAATTAATAATTCCAAAATCAAACTAATTAAGTAGTTTTTTAATGTTAAGTGTTAGTTTATTAATCACCTCAAGTGAGTTTTATTTTGTTGTAAAATCTTTAAATAATTAGATATTTTCAAGAGCTTCTTGATACTTTTTTTAATCATATTATACCTTTATTTAAAATTGAATTAAAAAATAAATTTTAGTACCAAATAATAAATAAATATAATAATAGAAAATTAAAGTATTTATATTAAAATGTCATGTATTTATATTTTTAAGGCTAACTTTAAATTGATATTATCTTAAAAATTTATTAATAGTTGTTGAGTATGACGTTCAGTTCCAGTGAAAACTTATTTAAAGTTTAAAATGTACATACAATGATTTATATAAATTGAATCAGACTTAAACCTTGCAATTTTATATCCCATTAATTTATTTAATCAAATATTTAAAAATAATTACTCTTTGATTCCATCATTTCAAGAATTTACATTTAATATCCAAAATGTCATTGCCCCTAATAAACAGAAAATATAAATATTTGTATTTAAACCTTTTTTGATTATTACTTTACTATAAAATTAAATAAATATATATTTTTTAATCTTTTTTTTTCTTTCTTAACTTTACATAATTCAACTCTTGAAATTTCCTGTTTTTAAAAAAAAAATATAATAATGATATTAACCTAAAAAAATGTCTTTGTTTTTAAACTTAAAATTCATAGTTTTCATATCATCAATCATTTTTAATACTTATTAATTAAAAAAAAAACAGGAAATTGTGCCAAGTATTTAATTAATAAAATGTTGTAAATGGACAATCAATCAATAAATAGATACCTAAAAAATGACCTTTGGTATAAAACAATTTAAAAATAAATAAATAAATAGGGTTTTTATTTTTCACAATTTATAACCATTCCATAGTTTTTTTAAAAAAACATTAGTTTATTAATATAAAATAATCACTTTATAAATTTTTTGAATTAATTAATCTATCAACCATCAACCCCAAAAATTATTAGTTTTCCATAAAGATTAAATTTTAATGTTTATAAATACTTTAAATCCTTTAAATTCGAATTCCAAATAAATATTATGTATACATAAACTTGTTTTAATTCAAAACAATTATTTATATATATTTTAATCCTTGTTTAGAAACAATTCATAAATGAATTAATCAAATTTTAAAATGAAAAATAATTTATATTTAAAAAATTAAATATATATATTTAAAATTTTAATTAAACGAATGATAATTTGCTGATATTTTGTAAGGTATACTTTCTGTGGTTACTGTTATTAAACTGAATAAATAAAAAAGATTCACTGATCCAATCCTTAAAGACCACAATGTTCTTTTTTTCTTAAATATAAACCACAATTATATATATATATATATATATAATATTTTTATATTTTGTGGAGGTGTCGATAATAATAATAATAATAATATAATAAGAATAAAAAATAATTAATTAAATCGGAAATTATTTTTTTCTAAAGAGGAAAATTTTATTCAATATCTAATTTAAAAAATAAAAAAAATGAATGGTTTTACATTCATTTAATTTAATTATAATATGTATAACCATTGTTTGAATTTGATCGTTTTTAGTATTAGTTTTAGTATTAGTAAATTATATTAGTATAGATCTGTAAATATATATGCTATATATTATTATTTAACTTTTCAATCTAAAATATGCAAATTTAAGAGTTAAGTAAGGTATATAATTTATCTTTTGACAGATCTAAGTATTTCAAGGGCACTAATTCAAAACAACAAAATTCCATTTCATATAAATTTGAAAAATATTTTTATTCTTCATTAATTACAGTTTTCAATTAATTTAAATATTATTAGAAATATGAATATAATAATAATATTAATAAACTTGATTTTTTAAATTATCTAAATATACTGAATTAAATTTTTCCAAATGAATTTTTAAATTTTATTAAATAAAAAAAAAGTAAAATAAATAAATAAATCAGATTTATAAAATTTTATAAAAAATTTAATATATTTTGATTTATTTCAACATTTAAAAAAATAATCTAAATTAATATTAAACTAAGATCATACTATTAGGTATATCATAAATATTATGCACTTAAATAAGTGAATTATTTATTATAAATATGATTATTTAAATTGAATATAACCGTTATTTTAAATTTTCATTGATATTATTTTTTCCCCCTTTCAGTTTATTTTTAATATATTTTCGTAATGGTGTAATAATTCTTAAAATAGACTAAACTAAATTTTTTTTTTCCATTCCCGCTTTCCAAAAATAATCCCTCGCCAATCGTTATTCATGTTGCGCTCCTCCGATTGAGAGGCTGCGAAGGAATGAATTAACGGCTTCCCTCGTCATCAGGTTAGATTAACTAAATCACATTGATACGAGACACCGACTGATTCACGCGTGACTTCTGTCGCCTCATTGCCGAAAATAGAATGGGATTAGCCAGGCCTCATTAGAGAAGGTGATTCCAACACTCAGCACAACCAATTCAATTGCTCTTCAATATTTTTCCGCTCATTGACTAAATCCTTCTTATTCATTCAAAGAATATTATTAACTTCATTTTCCAAAATACAAAGAGAACATATATAACATAATATTTTTTATTTTTCCACACACAATTAACATTTCCAAAAAATGCCATTTTTTCATTCTCTATTTATCATTTTATAATAAAATCTTATATTAAAATTTTACATTGTACAAATTTTACAAATTTAAAAATAATTTAATAATAATAATAATATTTCTCTTCCTTTAATAATTGAATCGAAAAATTAATCATGATTCAAATAATATATATTAATAATATTTGGAGTTCTCCTTTAAGTTTAATTACCGATATTAGTATGAAATGAAGAGAGTAAATGGAAAATGAGGATATATATATTTTCTTTTTATTAAATCCCTTCGATCAAAAGGATAAAAAGGAACTTTTAATTAATTAAATGTTGTAAATTAATGTACTAGAAATCTTACCAACGAATAATGCACGATTTTATTACCCAGAAACCACATTGGATGTTTTTAAAGATCACTATGATATATTTATAAAGAAATTATAATTTTTAAACATTTTGTACTTTAATAATATTAAATTTTAGATATCTCTATACAGGGCGTATCAAGACAAAACTTTTAATTAACAAAATCATTATTCAAATGCATACATGCGTTTATCTGGTATAGGATTGGGCGCTCACTAAAATATGGCGCCCTGAGCGGCCGCTCCTTTTAATTTGGCCCTGTCTTCATAAATACATATATGTGTTTGTAAATAATTGATACAATTATTTAAAAGCAAAAATTAAATTACCTTTCATTTGAAAGATTTCATTAATAACCAATATTTATTATTTTTTGAATTAATTAAAATTGACTTAATACAATTAGTATTATTTTATAAATATATAATTATTGACTGGTTTAATAATTTTAAAATTAAAAAATTATTTTTGTAAAATTTTACCTTTTTCAATTTTTTAATATTCTGCAAATATGTACATTAATTTGTTTTTAATTCTGTTTTTAAATTTTGCAATCCAAAAGTTATTATCTATGGTTATTTCTAATCTGTCTTATGATGAATTTCTTTTTTTTTTGAAATATAAATAATTTTATTATATTTTTCCATCATTCAAAGTAAATAATGAACTCCTTTTTCATTAATTAATGTCATTTCTAACGGATTGCCGAACACTCTTCAGGAAGTTAATTCATTTTTATTATCACGTCCAACCTACTAACCACTGTTGGAATTTTTTTTATCTTTTATTTTAAAAATAAATGGTTATTTAGTAAAATTATATTGTATATATTATTCTAAAAAAGCAAAATTAAAATTTTTATTATAAATAAATTTTAGCAAAGATGAGATAAATTCTTGATAGTAGGTATTCATTCGTATCTAAGAAATATAATCAATGATTCAGACGTATAAAATTTAATTTACTTAATTATTCATTCATTAATTCTTATAATCAATCATTTAATTTTATTTTTATTTTCTAAATATAAATAACTATTAAACATTTTAAATGTAAATAATTTCATTAATTAGAGAAATTTATATATATTTATATATATATATATATATATATATATATATATATATATATAATAATAATATACATATTTTGAAAAATTTTATATTTATTCGATTTTTAATTAATTTTCTAAATATAATATATCGAGATATATATATATATATATAAAATCTAAAGTCTAATGAAAATATTATTTGAAATTTGTAAATTAAATTAATATATAGGTAAATATTGATCATCTAGTCGAGCTGTTCATAAACTTTTTAAAATTGAATCCACAGGAACTTCCAACAAAAAGTTCAGCTACCACTAAAATGATTTCGTTACTAAAAGTAACTGTACTGTAGGTACCATCGTCAGGTTATATCAGTATCCGTGGTATATGTAGCACATTCTTAAAACCTCTGCCCTAGAATATTTGACTTTTTACTATCTCACCAGAGATATGTTTTGAAGGTTCCTGAGTCATTTTCACTAAGGTTGCGAAAAATGTCTGTGTGTGTGTATGTGTATTTAGACAAGATTACACAAAAACGGTTTGAGCTAGAATAATAAAAATTGGTACACAGGCATTATTCAAAATTCGTAGTTTTCTATCAACTTTTGAGAAATGTAGCTGATCCGGAAGAGGGTCATTACCTACCACGTTTTCATTTTTTTCCTCTTAAACTGACCGTAAAAATAAAGATATTTGTTTGATAGTTTTTCACATGATTAAAAATTGTATAAAACTGCTATATATATATATATATAGAATTTTAGCTTGATTGAATCGCTGGAAGTACCGGAATTTATTTTTTAACACGACTTCAAATCACGCGCCAGCACGTGACGTGGTGTCATTAACAAAGAGCCAAACACGCGCTTGTTTAATAAATACTATTTATTAATTTTAATTTTATAATTAATTAAATTTAATTTAAATATAATATATGTTAACTAATTGAATTCAAATATGCGAGATAGTCGAGTGGAGACACTCCAGATTTTTTTGGAAAACTCTTTATATGGAAATTTTAAAAGATACAAATAATATAAATAGTAAATTTGAAATGTAATCTTTATTATAATAAAATATTCAATAAAGTTAATAATAATATTAATATAATATTCAAATATTCCTGTTTTTAGATAATCCCGAACATTTTCTTTCTTATATTAATTTCATTTTTTGATAGATAGTTTTTATATTATAATTATGATACAATTACTTAGAAATGTTCTTTAAACAAAAAAAAAACAACTCAAATTTTTTTCTGAAATTGACGTCAGCATGACATTAACTATTAATTAATTAATTTAATATATATATCTGATATCTCATAGATACGAGAACATGGGAAGAAATCCTCGATAAAAATGAACACCACAAATTCTTGGAATTCAAGTAAAACAAGAAAACTAATTCTTAGTTAAACGGTATAAACGGTATTCGTTCCTCCAGTCCATGCGATAATGTCACTTTTGCTTTCATTTTACGCCAACTCGTCTGTTCTTGTAGGATCTTGTTTCTTATTCCCATCACTACGGGCATGAATCACCGTTTGAGGCCACTGGCTTGGAGATCACAGCTTCTTTACCTCCTCGTTGGAAAATATTTGAATCTTGAGTGAATTTATTTATCTTGGCTCGAATGACGATGGAGTGGAGGCAGCTGGGGTGACTCATACACACTCTCCACCCCCTCCCCCTCCTCTCTGTCTTCACCTCTCCCCACCCTCCTCTCTGCTTATCACCCAGACAACTTTTTTTTTTAAATCAATTAACACCCTCGGCACTTTAACCTCCTCCAAATTTACACTCTTCTATCATTCCTTTAAAAATAATAAATAAATAAACTTTCTTATCTAATTATCGTTATTTTAGGTATTTATCATTAATTTTAATTTTAATTAAAACTTGTAATATTCATTAATTAATGAACAATTAAGAATTATAATAAAAATAATTTATATTTCAATATAATATTTAATAAAAAAAAAATTCCTAGTTTTATTATTTATTTTTACTATCTCGCCAAAGAAAGTATGTCGAGATTTGTATGTTTTTATAAGTTTTGAAGGTCCCTGAGTCATTTTCACTAAGGTTGAGAAAAATGTCTGTGTATGTGTATGTGTATGTATATATATGTCTCTCTGTATATATATATATATATATGTGTGTGGGTAGACAAGAAAACGCAAAAACGGTTGTAGTTAGAATCATAAAATTTGGTATACGGGCATTATTCAAAATTCGTAGTTTTCTAACCGGAAGAGGTCATTACCTACCACGTTTTCATTTTTTTTCCTCTAAAGTGACCGTAAAAATAAAGATATATGTTTGATAGATTTTCACATGATTCACAAATTGTACAAAAATGCTATATATAGAATTTCAGCTTGATTGAATCGCTGAAAGTACCGGAATTAATTTTTTAACACGACTGCATATCACGCACCAGCACGTGTCGTGGAGCCATCAAGAAAGACCCAATCACACACTGGCTTAATAAATATTATTTATTAATTTTATTATATTATTTAATTAATTAAATTTAATTAAATATAATATATGTTATTTAATCCAATTCAAATTTGCGAGATAGTCGAGTGGAGACACTCCAGCTTATTTTGTTTAAAATTTGCTTTCTGCTTCTCTTCACTTTCTTTCTTTGTGTTTTTCTGCATCCTAGTTCGTTTGATACCAAATCCGTTCATTGTGTTGTTTCTATCATTCTATTCAGTTGTAACGTCGAAACAAGCTGTATTTTCTTGAAATTCTTTGTCTATCTTTATCCACTTTTAGAAAGTATAAATAAATATAAATTCTGCCTTATGGAATGAATAGCTAACTGTTCACTTGAAGGGTTCAAGATTAAGGGTTTTTTTTTATTCCTATATATTAAGGATCAAAGAAGTTCTCACAGATATAGCTTATCTCAAAAACTTATCAGGAATATAAAAAAAAATAATATGAAAGGTTCCTCCTTTATTTATTTGCTAAATGATTTCCGTTGCAATCTAAAATGGTGGCTGAAATGAAAGAAAATGTTTTGTTGGCTATTTTTCCCGAGTAGAGTCTCTAAGTGGATAGGTGCATGTCATGGATCAAGGAACATGAAACAAAACGCCGAGCGTCCAAAGTACATGATACCCCTAATTTCCGTTTACTGCAAGTCATCGGGCAGTGAAATCGTGATTTTGATTTTTTTTTTTGTTGTATCGTACCGTAGACAAATTTAGTATCAATTTCATTTCTAAATCGATATAAATATATCTAGATAGATAACAAATCAATAAATATTAGAGAAAATGTTATGGATGAATGATAAATAAAAATTATTTCTTACTGTATTTTTTAATCACGTTTCTCTGAATATTTCACTAAATCACACAAATCTTATTGTGAAAAATTGGATCATTGAAAAGAATGGCTGATTGATTGAGTTATAACAGCTACAAGATCAGAGCGGAAAAAGAAACGCTTTCTGTAAAAAAAAGAACAACTTAACTATTCAAAAATTAATTGGTATCCTCAGAACACACAAACACACAACCAGTCTCAATCATTAAGATTCTTTTTTTTATTTTTAAAATTTTTTTAATAATATGTATCTTCATTTATAACATATATTTATTGTTTATAATGTCTATTAATATTTAATTTAATTTAAATATTTAATTTTTTAATTGTATAACAAGAACAAAAATCTGGCAAAACTATCTTACAAAATTAGTGAGCTTCTATTGTGTTCACCTACACTTAACTCATTGTAAAAATGTCAAAAGTTAAAATTTCTGAAATTTTTTTTAATTGTTATCAATGCCCTCCTTTATTCAAAAAAAACCCCTCATTTAATTAACCCTTTGTTCTTTCTTTTATTATTAATAAAAATGTTAACTTTTTTTAAAGTTAAATAAATACATTTTTCCTTAATCTACCTAACTTGATAAGTTAATCAAAAATCTATTTAATGATTTCCCAAAAAAAAAAAAAAAAATTCACTTTGGCAACTTTATTATGTTAAGAGTTTAAATTAATTAATCTTAAATACATTTAAAATATTCGATTTATTTTCCTTCTATAAACTTTTTTATGATTTTGTTGTTGATTTTAAACTTGACATTTTAGCAACATCATTTTTATGAGCCTATAAAAATAAACTACAGGTGAACTTGATTATTCTATTAAAAATCGATTAATTAAATGTATTCTACCCTTAATGAGGAAATTAAAAAAAAAAATATTCCAACAGATTCTTTTTTTTCTTTAGATGTTATTTTTATTTTTTAAAAATACTTATATATATGTATATTATACCTAGTTTAAATTTTTGATCAATTTTATAGCATATTTTATTTATTTAAGCGATTCATTCAAGATGATTGGTTTAATGACATTATATTTATTGAAATTTTCAATTTTTATTTTTCAATTCAAAATTTCCACTAAAAATAACGTGTGATTTAGGTATTAATTAATTCAATATGATTTAAAAAAACACTATAAATATAACTAAATATTTTTATTAAATTTGACACTTTAAAATTTTTTATTACTTCTCAGAATCTATAGATATTTTAGGAATTTTTTATATTTATTTCAAAAAATTATCTCATTAAATTATATTTAGGTGGGATTATATCACCTGGATTCAAGATTATTAGCTCACAAATATCACTTCAATAATTATAATATTAAATTAAATATAATAGTTAATTAAAAAAAAAATTTTTTGGTCTTCGGGATCTATGTTTATTTATATAGTCTATAAATTTTTACTATCTCGTAAGAGATAGTATTGCGATCACGAAAATTTTCGATGTTGAGATTTTGATGTTTTTATACGTTTTGAAGGTTCCTGAATCATTTTCACAAAGGTTGAGAAAAATGTCTGTGTGTGTGTGTGTGTGTGTGTGTGTGTGTATGTATGTAGACAAGATTGCGCAAAAACGGTTTGAGCTAGAATGATGAAATTTGGTACATGGATATTATTCAAAATTCATAGTTTTCTATCAACTTTTGAGAAATGTAGCTCATCCGGAAGAGGGTCATTACCTACAACGTTTTGATTTTTTTCCTCTAAAGTGACCGTAAAAATAAAGATATATGTTTGATAATTTTTCACATGATTAATAATTGTATAAAACTGCTATATATAGAATTTCAGCTTGATTGAATCGCTGAAAGTACCAGAATTAATTTTTTAACACTGCAAATCTCACGCGCCAACACTTGGTGCCATCAACAAAGAGCCAAACATGCACTGGTTTAATAAATATTATTTATTAGTTTTAATTTATAATTTAATTAATTTAATTTAATTTAAATTAATATATGATATTTAATTCAATTCAAATTTGCGAGATAGTCGAGTGGAAACACTCCAGCTAATTTTAATAATAAATATCGTATTATATATTGTATTTTGTTAACTTTCTGATGTATGTATGAATCCCATGTACTTCATCTATAAAATTAATTTAATCTATTTATAATAATTAAATTATTTTTAAATTAATTTTTATATACTTAAATCAATATATACAAATAATGTAATTATTTTTTAATTTTTATTGACTAGATTTTTATTACTAGATTATTTATTACAATATAATTATTAGGCATATTATATATAGTATATTTTTTTAATAAATTTCTAAGTTGATTAATATGTATATTTGATATAGGCGCATTTCGGTTGTTACACCATCATCAGAATTTATTCTTTTCAAATATTCTTTATTGGTTTGTGGAGCATTATTTAGACATTCTTATTAGGCTTTAGAATTTTCAATTTAATTTTAGTTTATATATTATTATATATTCTGAACGTGCATAAAATGTTTATAATTCTAACATAGAGTTTTTTTGTAACAAAAGTTTTTGATCAAAGTATAATAATGTTTATTTAAATAACATCTTTTATGGATGCCATCTTGTTTAGAAGTCTAAAGTCATATTTTATTGAAAGCAGTTGAGACATTCAAAAGAGATTCACAGAAGGCATTAAAAAAGCCTTGTTGAGTATTCATAGAATATAGAATGATGTCTTTTCAACAAATATTCATCCATACTTTTTTTAACATTTTCATGTTTTTTTTTTCATTATTCTCCATTTTATTTATAGAATTATTATTTATTTAGATGTTATACTTAAATATGTTGTTATTTTTACAATGAAAACAATTTGAAATTTTTTCCAATAAATGTAATAATGATAATATTATTTTAATTATCTGATTAGAAGATTATTGAAAAATATATGAAAAAATCTTATAGATTACTACTATAATAATCAAGTACACATCTATAATTAGTTAATTAATTTGTTTAACCTTCAAACAATAATATATTTATTTATTTAATTGAAATAAATATTTATTTAGATAGATTTATCAATTTTAATCCACCCCATTAATAAAAAAAGCCTGAATTTAATAATAATAATGATAACTGAAAACTTAATCAATCAATCAATAATTTTTTTAAGTTCCAGATATTATTAATTTTTTTTAAGATCTATTTAAAATTTATTAAGAAATCTATTGCTTCAACTGTTCAGCCAATTCCCATTCTCTCCAAATTCCTCATTCATTTTTTTTAAGTGAAGAGAATAAAAAATTTACTTATTGCCTAGTATATTCATAATAAATAAAAAGATATTCTGAAAAAAATAAATTTTAACAAAATAATTATTTTGTAATTACTATTTTTTTTCCTTCATTGATAAGGAAGACTATAATTTATTATATTGTAGGTGTTATCTTATCTTATTATACTATTAAAAATTATATATATATATATATATATATATATATGTATTTTTGAAATATTAAGCCGCTGCAAGGATTTTTTTGAAATTCACTCCATAGATAATATTTATAAAGAAAAATCGATATGTAAAGGTTTCAGCCTCGGGAAAAATCATCTTTGTTAGTTTTTTCTTAATTAAAATAGGAATATTAATAATAAAAAATGGCGCCGGGCAACGCCAGACAGCGCTTCCTTAAATACAAAATATTACAAATAAAATAAAATTAAAAATATTTATTTTAGTAATATTTTTTAATCAAATTACGAAATATATATATTATGTTATATCCACAGGCCATACTTTTCTGTCTTTCAGCGCATTAAATTGTACGTTTAAGGATTGTATGTTTTATGACTACTTTTTTTAAATTTATGTCCTTTTACATTATTTGAAATTGTTTCATATATATTTTTTCGTTTATTTATTTTAAATAATAATCTTAATCTTAAATATTAATAGTTCATAAGGAGTAATTTTTTTAAAGTACCGAGCCAGGAACTTTTAGTTTAATTTAATAGAATCATAGGAACTTTCAATGATATAAATTTAAAGAATTTAACTTCCAATTTTACAATCGCTTTTAAATTATTATCTTGAAAATGTTATAGAAATATAAACTTGGATGAAAAACAGCCCTATCCATTTTAATTTATTTAAATAAATTAATATTTATCAAAGAAAAAGAACTTGAATAAATCCTTTCAGATTAGAAGAACGAGTGTAAATCAAATCAGGAGAGCTGAAGCTCATCCTGTAAAGATTTTCTCTGTTTCAGATTAGATAAGCAAGAAGAATGGCTCAAAAGTGTTTAAACCAATTTTCTACCCCCCTTGAAAACGTACTAATGGGACGTTGGCCAGTCTCCCAGAATGGGAGAATTCAGACTCCATATATCACACATCCGAATATATTATAATTACCATAGAGCTTGCATATTCATTCAACCAATTCACGTCTTTTATATTAATATATGATAATTTACAATTTATTTAAATTTAAAACCATGTTGAATGTAAACATGTTTTTTTTAACGTTTCAATGATTTATATTTCTTATTACATTAAGCTTCATCATTATTATTACCTTTAATTAATTTAAAATCTGATATTTTTCTCTATGATTATAAAATAATATATTTCCATATAAAATTATGAATGACATGACTGTTTTGCTTTTTCCATAATCTAATTTTATATAATATGCACAATATAATTATATAAAATTATTATAATTATCCTCATTAGTTAGAAAATCAGTGTTGATTGTTCCGTTTAACATAATTTTTTTTTTTTAAAAAAAGCCGAAATAATAAATCGCTATTTTAATGTCAATTATTATTCCATTTAATGAAAATTAATGATGTTGCATTCACTAAACTAATCTCTCATTTCTAAAAATAACGATTATCAGAATCAGATCATTTTACCAGTATAACAATGATAATGATACATTTACTATTATAAATATTATAATTTTTTTATATTTATTCTTAATAGTTATTTTTATATAAATTATATATATTAAATATGCAAAAATAAATTGCCTTCATAGCATATTAAAATAAAATTAGTATACATATATATGAGATAAAATGTTATTTAATGTTATTAAAAAATACCAATAAGTTTTTTCACCTGAAGGTTATTTTTAATAGTGTCTAATTACTTTCTTACTACTAGACAAACTTTAATTATTGAATCAACGTTTAAATATTTCTAGTAATTAAGATAACAATCATTCGGTTAACTTACATTCAGTTAGTTAATGTAGTATTTGTAATATGATCGATAAATAATAGAATCCAATGGTTAATTGCTAAGTTGAATTTTGTATCTTCATGGAAGTTAAACATTCCTATTGAATAAATTTCGGTTTGTCATATTCATCCTCTATATTTATTTATTTATTTAGCTATAAAGTTAATTTTCACAGTAAGGAATTTGTTGATATGAGACAAAATTCAAACTTCCTACAGATAAGTTTGAAACTCTCTAACACAACTTTGCAGTATTATTATCAATAACATCATCATCTATCTCATCTTATTTCCTATTTATAAATTTAAATATAAATATTAACCAATTTTAATGCAATAATAATTAATAAATATTTTTCTGTTGAATAAAATAAATACATATGTATTTATACACTTAAACTTCATTTACATAAAAAATATTTAATTTATTATTATCGCTAATGAGTTTGAATTTGTCCGTCTAACAAGAGAAAGGTTGAGAGAATCCGTTGTATTGATCATACAACACTATATTTAAAATGCAAAACAAAAATAGAAAAACCTCTAAAATTTCACTTCCACTAAACATGTGAAAAATCATTAGGAAACTTATTTTACAGATTTGTATTTTCTTATTATAACTGTGTTTATAGAATTTTTATATGTATTAAAAAAATTTTCCAAATAATTTATTACATCACATTGCATTATACGTTTTGCAATCATATGGGCGGGAAGCAATTCGACAACTTATCAGAAATTGGTTTCAAAAATAAACGATTGTCACCAGATTTTTATTTATTATTATTTACTGATACAATCTTTATTTCTTTATTTATCTTTCCCTCTTCTTCATCTATTTTTTTCCTCCTATCCCATTTATTCAGGAACATTAAGCAATTATCAATTTTTTTTAAAAAAATAACTATAAATAAATATTTTAATTTTACATTTTTTTCCTATTGACATACTTTATTATTTATTTTTTTTTTAGTCTTTTGGTAGTCCATTTTCATATTCAATTTCTAATTATCTATCATTATTTAAAATAAATAATTAAACGAATTTCAAACTTAAATCTTTCATTCCATCAACTAATTCAAGATTCGTTGATTTTTCGTGCCTATGTCGATGTTCTACTCATCACCTTTATTATTATTATTACTATTATTATGATTATTAATACATTTTTTCTTGCTGAAAACATTTTTATATATCTTCCTTTTTATTTTTTTTTCTCTTCTTGCATTCTTAGAGTGTGTAATAAAATGGTGTCAGGTGATTCACGCATCCCTACCTTCTTATGATTAAAGCTAAATGAATTCTCACGGCGTTGGATTAGCGATTGCTGAGCAAGCCAGTGACCGGAAACGAAACGTTGCCACAGATGACCGCCCATACAATCTTTATTTTATATCTTCTACAATACAAACATATATATTGCGCCAAGTTTTCTTCCCCCTATTAAAAATTTGTTTTTACCATTCATTCTTTTCTTAAATTAAATTATTATTATTTTCAATATTATCACTTCAATAGGTGCTATCCTTATTTCTTCTTTTTAAAATTATTATCTGTCTTAAAATCGAAGGAATTAGGGAGGCTTAAAATTTGGAAGCCACTTGAAAAATAATAGCGCCTCCCTTTAAGAAAATTAAGATTAATGTGGAGAGGACCCGTTTTACTGATCATAGAACACCTTTACCTAAGCGTCAATCGACTTGACATGAAAAAAAAAACAGAAGCTTTTTTATATTTTTCATTTTAAATATTACATATGTAAGTATGTATTTCATAATTGATAGAAAAAAATGGTTTACCATTTTTTATTAAATATTAAAAATGTTTGACTAATTGAAATAAATACATAATCTAATTTAATATATATTAATTGACATTAATTATTCTACCTCAAAAGACTTAATAATTTAATAAATAAATAATTTATTCACTTAGTTATGATTCATTAGGTAACATTTAATTAAAAATATTTATAATTTAAAAAATAATAAATAAATTAAAAGAATATTTTTAGAAATCATAGAAAAGTAATTAAAAAACACAATACAATATTCGTAAACTTTCATCTAATTATAAATCTTTCGAAAAAAATCAGTAAATTTTTCTTTTTATTTATTCAATTTTCACTTTTTATTAAAATAATTTTAATTAGTTTTATATGAAATAATAAATATGTCTAACATTTAATGATTCATCTATAATTATAATTAATTAAATTAATATTATAAGTTATATATGAAAATATTAAAGAATAATATACATATATTATCATTATATTATTTCTTATTAAATATAATACAAAAAAAAAAACTGATAATAAAACTATTTCAATTAATCAATTTTAATATTTAATGCACATACAATTACCATAAATAATCTAATAAATTTCTTAATTCTAAATTTAAATTGTTATTATTTTTTCTTTAACATTCAATTTTCATTGTATTTATCCAAATTAACCTATATTTATTTATATTCGGATAAATGAAAGTAAAATTTCATTGCACTCTCTTTTTTCAATAAAAATTCATTATCATTATCTTCTTTTGAATATTAATTCTTGACCTATTTACTAGAACTATAACATTCATTGAAAGTTGATAATAAAATCAAATATAAATTTAATTAATGATTGTTATCATCTGAGATTAATATATTATACCTTTAATTTAAAAATTATAAATATATTTCTATTTTTATTCATGTGTTATATATACTATCTATATAATGTTTAAATACATACATGAAATATTATAGTTTTTTAAACATAATAAAAACAAGCATAAAAATGAAAATGTTGATCTGCTAACAAATAATTAAAATTCTTCGCATTTCTAACGTTAATTTAGATCAAATGTTTTTAAATTCATTCTTGAGAAATTCATATAATAGTTATAATAATATTTTTATTTGTTATAGTTATTACATTTTGAATTATATTCTAGGAAAACATACCTACCATGTAATTTTACATAGTTCAATTCGTATCAAATGAGTTATTTATATATAAAGCTTTTTTTTATTTTTTTTATGTAAATTATAATATAATTTTCTTGATATAATAACAATTTTATTTTTATTCAAATACTTGATTGAAAAGTAATTTGAAATAATTATTTTTATAATATGTAATAAAGATATAAATTTTGATTAATATTATTATATATTAATATAAAAATATACATTTGTTAAACTTATTATTATGAAAAGTTATTTCCGGGTTATTTTCACGTGTTTTATGTGAGATTTAGTTATTTTCAAAAGAATTTAGAGGAAGAAGATATTTTTGGAATTTTGGGTCTTGGTAGTCTCTGTGATCATGAGCTAATCTTTGACTTACTGCATACTGAAGCTCTAAATAATTCTCGACACTAGCACTGACACCAACACGCGCCCGGCTCGTAACACTATTCTATATACATACAAAAAATAAAAATATATTTTTCATTAAATCATTTAAGACATAAATTTAATTTTTATATTTTTTTTTATCTTATATTCTCTTATATTTTCTTTTCAACCAATAGTTACTATGAAATATTATCTGTCCAAACAACGAACCTTTTACGGACCACTTCTTCAGAACAACTTTTTGGATATGACCCAAGTTAACAAAAAATATTACGGTCATCAAATCAATACAATTAATTCTCAAGGATTTTCAATATATATAGTGATATCGTTTCATTAGGAATCTTTATTTTAAAACAAGTTTGGAAGCAATCATCCATATCAATAAAACTATTAAGGAAATTTTCGTTTTAATTTCTCTTGGAATCTTGATGACATTTTAAAAAAAAATGATTAAAAATAAAAATAATTAATATAATTACTTATAAAATAATGTTGTCACTTTTAATATTTTATCTCAACTATTTTATATATATTACTTTATATTTTTATTTTCTTTAGTTTCTCTATATTTTACCCTGAGCTGGGTTTTATGATAGTAAAATAAATTTGTACCTAAGATGTTATAGTTTGATTCCTATACTTTATTAGACATTCGTGTCTGTGATAACATCGTTTTCATTACGAATTCAGTATTAATTTCATTGGAAGATCAATTATCTCTATTTAAATTACTGCACCTATAATATATTAGTCTTTGTATGCGTATTACTTTTTTGTAAAAATTGCTGTTAACCGTATCATAATTTGATTAGCAAAATAATATATTTTATTGTCTTCATCAAACAGTAGTCTTCTTTTTATCTTTATCTTTATTTATTCTAGTATCAGAATATTTTAGTTGTCATTTCTTCTTCTTCTTCTTCTTCTTCTTAGTAGACCATATGCCTGTTTAGACCAGCTCTTCACGCCAGTGTTTCTTTGGACGTCTTCTGCTTCATCTTCCATCAGACCGATTTATTAAGCTTTTCTTGAGGAGTCGATCTTCACTCATCCTCTCCGCATGCGAATACCAATTTACCCTTCTACACCTACCCAGTCATCATTTTTTTGAATTTTACATATATCCCTAATATCAACGTTTCTTTTCCTATCTAGTATCCAGGCATTTAAAATTCTTCTAAGGATCTTCATCTCATTCGTTTCCAATATTTGTTTGTTATTTCGATTCCAATAATTTGTTTTTTAAATATATATAAAATGATAATATATTTATTATCTTTGATGTTCTTAATCGATGGTCAGGGAACTTTCTTCAGTGGTTCTTTAAGAGAAAGCACCACTGAATATTTACATCAATTATTTTGGTAGGCAAAATCCCAGGATGTTGGCAATGGAATGTTATTGAAATATGGAGAGTCAATGAATTTTGTCAATTTGTGGGAATAATTTAAATTTTTTTAAAACCCAATTAAACAATAGTTCAGTGAAAATGTTTTGAAATTCGAAAAATGGACAAATTTTTTCCAGAAACAAATCAGTTTTCATAACCATATTCTACACAATTGGTAACTGGTTTCGTCTCGATGTTTTCTTCTATAGTTAACCATAAAACTAAGAAACATTCACCAATTTTAAATATTTATATACACTGGTGGAGGGATATTTTGCAGAGCTGCCTGAAAACCACTACAGTCAAGAGATCCATAAATTAGAAGACCTTTGTATTGAAGTTGAGGGAAACTACGATGAAAAATAAAGTCATTTTTACAAATAAAAATTGGTTTCTTCATTTCCATTCCGCAAACTTATTGAACAATCTAGTATATATATTAGAACTAATATAACAAAATCTGCAGAATATGTAAAATCAAATAAATTTAATTTTAAAATATCTTATTCAAAATGCTGAAAAACAATTTTTTGTTTATTTGTAATTTTGCTAATTGTTTTTGTCTAAGTTTACAGTTACAGATTTTTATTTGTATATTCCTACTTATTTTATATATGATATTAATTATTTTATTAAGGAGTCCCAAGTTTTTTTTTTATTTTTTTTATACCAATTTCTACAGAAAATTTTTTTTATTCGACCCACAGGCATTGATTGATCTGAAGTTTCAGAGTTTGTTGGTGTCCATGTGTTTATGTCTCGGTCTTGGCTCGTGAACAACTGGTTCAGTTCAAAAGACTGGTTTCTTCCTTCTACGCTCCAAAGCAGAACAATTCACACTGGCTTTGTTCTGTCTGCTCGTCTTCTTTGTTGATTGATTCATTTCAATATCAATTCTTTCTAAACAAATTAATCAATGCTCTTTCTACATTTCTTTTTCTTTTTTTTTTAAATTGTTGATGAATTTAACTTATTTTAACATATAAATTTTCTTTCACAAATTGTCCTATATAATATATATTGTAATAAAACATAAAAAAATTATACTAATTTAATATTTGCATACTATTCATATTGTTATTTTAATGAAAAAATCATAAATACAATATAAATATATTTATTTGTCATCCAAAGATAGTAAATTGTTTAAAATAATAAAATATTACAAAAAATCTACAATGAAAATTTTATTTATTAATTTATATTTGAAAATGTGAACAAAATATAATATATTATTCAAATAATATCAATTTATTTTTTTTCATTTTGTTATTAATTAAATGATTATTTTTACATACTTATTCTTTTTTTACATATTTTTATTAATAAATAATTTATATAATCAATATTAATATCCAATAAAAATATTATTTGAAATATTTCTAGGCTTACATCACCATACATTGGTATTGAAATTGAATATTTTCTTAGAAAACCTTTTTAAACAAGTAAAATGATAACCATAATTTTTAGAAATTGAGCACAAATAACGATGAGACACTAGGATACATCAGAGAGAGAGAGAGAGAGAGATTAAATAAAGTATTTATTTATTTTACAATTAATATTCCCACGTTTATTTTTATAAATCTAGATTTTTAAACGATGTCGTCTTTATTTTCATTCGAAACTTTACATACCTTTTGTTCAAATATCGGATCTCTGTGGAAATATTCACTAAATAATCTTATTTCTTTTCACTTTATGTAATTGTACTATCTAATTTTTATAAATTTTAATATTTTAATATGGGAAAGGAATCAATTATTCACTTTCTTTTTCTTGCACCTATTGGAAAATTAGAATTTTAAATTTCTTCACACAAACAATTATAAAAAAGAATCAATTTCCATTAGGTTTTGATTTTTACTATCGCGCCAGAGTGTGTATGTAGACAAGATTATGCAAAAACGGTTAGAGCTAGAATAATGAAATTTGGTATACGGGAATTATTCAAAATTCGTAGTTTTCTATCAACTTTTGTGAAATCTTTAGTTCTTTCGTAAGAGGGTGATTACCTACCACGTTTTCATATTTTTTCCTCTAAACTAACCGTAAAAATAAAGATATATGATTATAATTGTAAAAAACTACTATATATAGAATTTTAGCTTGATTGAATCGCGTAAAGTACCGGTATTAATTTTTTAATACTGCAAATCACGCGCCAACACGTGACGTTCCATCAACAAAGAGCCAAACACGCGCTGGTTTAATAAATATTATTTATTAATTTTAATATATAATCTAATTAATTAAATTTAATTTAAATATAATATATGCTATTTAATCTAATTCAAATTAAGAAATAGTCGAGTGGAGACACTCCAGTTTTTTTTTTCACATTCCTTCTAACGTGCCTATGGTGATTCAGCTTCATATTATTCTAATTCTTCTTTAATTATTCCATCATATATTTAATTCCTTCTCTCATCATTCTTTTTCTTACCACTCGGCCTTTTCCCAATTGGTTTCCCAACAATCTTTTTTTTTACCAATCTAATTTCTTCCTTCTATTACATTACTTCAGGTTTTTTAATCAAAAACATAACATATGTTCTCTTTTTTAAATTTTACAATTTATTATGAGTTAAACCAATAAGAGAATTAACATACAATTAAAAAAAACCGGGAAAATTGTGTTGATATGATTTATTGTTAATTACTTCATTATAGATATTAGAAACAGTTTTTCAAGTTTTTTTTTTAAAAATTACTCTTCTTTTCATATTTGTTAAATTATTTTATACGTCGACATTGCAGTATAGACAACAAAATAAATTATTTTATAAATATTTTGATTATTTTCTTATCATATTGGTATACAAATATATATATATATATATTATATATTATATTGAATTAAGTTTGGTGGTTATTAAATTGATGATAAGCAACTATTTGTTTGTCTTTTCGTGACTAAACACTCTTCTACCACTTTGACATTTTTCATTAAGAAGATGGATTATAGATTATCATAAAACATGTAACAGGTATTTTATTAAAATACAAATTTTGAGATATTTTTTTTTATCGTTAATCAATTTTGATATATGAAACCATTATAAAAAAATATAATATTTTTTTTCTATTATAAAATTAAAAGCAGGAAAGTTTAGTATTAAAAATATTTTCCTTTTTTGAGAATTG
The DNA here is from genome assembly GCA_963082975.1 of Labia minor. Taxonomy (NCBI): domain Eukaryota; kingdom Metazoa; phylum Arthropoda; class Insecta; order Dermaptera; family Spongiphoridae; genus Labia; species Labia minor. The sequence goes on from OY720344.1 coordinate 98,800,023, forward strand.
AGTTAAATTCAGTATAGAAGGTTGAATACTATCCGAAATCAATATTTTTCCTTCGCAGATACGATGACCTATTTCTGTGAATTGCCATTACAGTACACCTTTTTCTAATAATAATTAAATACCACTAAAATTATTATTTGAAAATATTTAACAAATTATTATTTTTAAAATTTAAGTGCTTATATAATTATAAATATTTTTAAAATATTTTTTTTTCAAAATTTGATTTTAATTCTCAGTAGAATTTATTTACCAAAATAATTTTTTAGATATTATATTTATTTTGATATTATATATTATTATATTATATTTATATTATTGATTATTAATTATTATTCATTAATATTATTCTAATTATTAATACTTATATTAAATTGTCTTTTATTAATTGAATTTTTATCTTTTTTCAGGTAAATATTTCTTTCACATAATTTTCTGCCTGGAGAAAAAACTAGAAGGTAAATTGATTTCAAACATACCAAAAAACGGAAGATTATATTAACTTTTTTTAAATTTCCCCATTTAATAGTTAGAAATTTTTTAAATACATGTACTTAATTCAATTGATACATAAGCAAATACATATATATAGTTATATTCTAAATATTTATGTCTATTTTGTCTAATAAGTGCAAATAATTTAAATTTCTCAGAAAAATCGATAAATCATCTGATATCAAAATGCTTGACAACCTGTAAGATATTCTAACTAATCTAGTTATTCTATATTTAGCGAATTATCAATTTGAAATTTATCTTTAGATATAATTTTTCTCTATTTGTTTATACACGTACATAACATAACCTTGAATATAATATAATATTAATAATAAATCTATTTTATAAGCATAATTAAATATAATAAGTAAGAATAAGGGTTCAAAACTAATCTGGTGAAAAAATTTAAAATTTATATTTATTGAAATAATCAATTCAATTTTGCTGACGAACTATATATTTAATGATGATTTTTAAAAAAAAAAAAATTTTAATTATATTTCTTGGATAGTCGTGTTTTATTTTTTTTTTAACTCAACGTAGTTGAATACCTTTTTAAAAATTTCTAAATAAAGCGATATTACATAATTTTATACTAATTACATTAATAAAAAATTCGGGAGTGTCCTCCCCTAGACTTTCCCGCATATAAATAGGTAATTAGGTTATTATTATTATGTTTTAACAACAATAAAAATAAACAAACTAATTAATTTAAATTATAAAGTAAAATGGTTTAACACTATTATATATATTTATAATTTACACCTAAAGCTACTTGTATAGGTAAAATGTCACTTCCGGTAGTCAGATCATGATGAAATTTGGTATCTGAATTTTTTTCATATTTGTAAATCTATATACAAAATATGAAGCAAATATCTCGAAGCAAACTGGTACTTTACTTGAAAGGTAAACGCAACCAGTGTAGGTAAAGTACCACTTCCGGTTAACCGATTTTGACGAAATTTTGAAAGAAATCTACAAACTGTGAATAATATCGGTGTACCAAATTTCGAAGTCCTAGCTTGATTAGTTTTTGAGTAAATTTGCTCACAGACATTACATACATACATACATACATACATACATACATACACACACACACAGACATAATTCGAAAAATGGTATTTTCCGACTCAGGGAGGTCTAAAACGTCAAGATCTATCGAAATCTCGAAGTCGAAATTTTTGACGATTCCAATACTTCCCTTATACGAAGTATGCGGGAAAGTAATTAACTGAAGGATATGATCTTAGTATTACGTGTATCTTAGTTATAGAAATTATGAAGAATAAATTTATGAGATTATTATATGATTATTAATATTATTGAAAAACCATTTCCATGTAATTTATACTATGTATTAAAATGAATTATTACATCTATTAATAGGTTATAATCTAAATACTCATTTTTGATTAATACTTTATTTTATAGAAATTAATTCCTAATTTTTCATTAACTTTTTTTTTTAAACAAATTTGCATCATCTTTCACTTCATTAATACATAATAGAATATGCTCGCAAATCGTCCAAGATAAATTAAAAAAAAAACATGAAAGATTTGAAATTAATTAATACTTTTCATTCTGGTGGTCCGTTAAGCATCAACTTCATTTCTTATGAATAGGATTATTAAAAAATCATAATAATGATGATGAGGTGAATAACAAAAAAAATCGCTTCTATCATTTTTCTAGTTGTTATTATTACGTTTAATTTATCTTAGTCTCCCTAAGGAAGTAATCAAACTCTTTTTCCAAGAGATATAAGTATATATAAAAAATATTTTATTAGATGATTAATTAGTATTTGAAATAATATGATAATATATAAGAAGTACTAAAAAATGATTTTGTTTTATAAAATTGAAATTATTACACAACAAATTACACCTCAATGGAATGATAAATATATTTCGTATTTTGATTCTAAAATATTTTTAATTTTATTTCGAAATTAAAAAAAAATTTTAAAATATTTTAAATATAAAAAAATATTAATATAATTTCAAAGAATGGCGGGAAGCAAATTTCAATATCGATGTCCTAAATGATGACGTCATTTAAATTTACTATTTTAAATTAAGAAAATACTAATAAAGTCGATTTTTCTTGAGGCTGAAACCAATAATGATCGATTTTTCTTTATAAATATTACCTATTTATGGGTTTTCAAAATATCCTTAGAGCGGTTTAATATCTCAAAAATATACAAAGATATATATGCAATTTTTGCTAGTATAATAAGATAAGTACTATATAATATATGAGAAATATTAACAATTATATAAGTATTTGTATAAATCCGACCTATGTGGAGCTATTAATCAAAATGACAGGATATTTCTCGGACAATAAAAAAGAGATTAGGTCCTTAATCAAATTGTAATGTTCTAACATTATAATTATTTTCTAAAATTAATATTTCATTTTCCTTGAGGTAATATCTGAAGATTTGTTATAAAGTCAAATACAATTTCCTCAAAATTTTTCTTGATTATACAAAAGAAACCCCAAAAAACAGTCCAAATTAAAGAAAAATCCCGTTCATGTATAAGAAACTTTTTTTTACTAAATATACTCCCCCAGATACATCTGTATATATACTTTGAGACATTTCCTAAAATTTCAAACGGAAGTGAATTACTTTCTTATACTTTGTCACTGAAGATGTTCAATAACAATAACATGCAATTATTACATTCAAAGATACTTTTACCTGCTAATACAATTGTATAAAAGAATGAGTTCTGTGACAATCATTAGAACAAAGATCATTTTTCTTTCCAGTTTTTATTTTTTGGATTGATTTGATTTGTTTGTTTGTTTTGTTTTTCACAAATCTTCTTCCGTGACATGACATGATATTCATGTCGGTTGAATGAACGCAAGGTCGCACTTGTGCATCTTTATTTGATTCTGTTGTTGTCTTTACTTTTTTTTTGGTTGTCATCTTTTATTTCTCGCCTGTCATTGCGCCTGGGGGATCCACCAACATCGCTTTACGATACTTACGAGCCCACTGCTAATGTCTTTCTTTAACAACTCTATATTCGATATTGGTTTTATCGTTCATTAATATCTCATTTCATTTGTAAATATTCAATGACTAAGCTTTTTTATTTTATTAATCAATTTTTTTTTTATTCTCATTCATTGTACACGATCAATTAAAAACATACCGAACAAAAAGAAAAACACATGCATCTATGAATTACATCACACATTTAATAAATTTGTTCAACAGAAATTTTTTTTTTATCTAAGTTATATATCTACATTTACATAATGAAGATATTCCTCTTTAGAACCATATGTATTATGTGTAGATTATTTATTACAAAGGGTAATCAATGTTAAAAATTTTTAAAATAAGTTGACCTGTGGCCAGGTCCGAACCGACCGACGGTTTGAAATAAATTAATTTCCAGCTACAGAAACAATTTCAAATAATTTTAATATATCTATTAATGTAATAAAAAACAGATATGGATATAACATAAATATTTTTAATTTTATTTTATTTATAATATATATGTAAGGCTGTGACGTCATGAATGGCTGGATGACGTCATATAATTTTAATTAAGAAAAAACTAATAAAGATGATTTTTCTCGAGTATAAAACCAATGCAAAGTGAATGATATGTAAAAAATCTCCTCATGTGAAATATTTGGTATGAAAATAACCCTTCCCTTCCTATCGTCGATACTACTCCTATACTACCACTTCCGGTTTCCGGATTTGCACCAAAAGTTGATCAATTCATCCCACTGATGCATTAAGTAAATACCAAATTTCATCAAAATCCGTTCAGCCGTTCAGGCTGTACACATCTATACGGACGGACGGACGGACAGACAGGCATCATGCTAAAAATACTTTTTTCTGTTAAGAAAATGCATGATTCGTGGAGATATGTAAAAATCTCCACATGTGAAATTTGGTGTGAAAACAATACCTCCCTTACTATCGTCGGTCGGTAAAAATCATATAAAATCTAAATTTTGCTTACCTGCATTATGTCAGCCTGACTGAATCTCTGATTTTTGTGCTTTCTATGAAAGGACATCGCCTATCAAGTGGGTTGCTACCTTAGCAGAATAAAGGTGTTGTTTGATCAGTCTAACGGATTCTCTCAATCTTTATCTTGATTTTCTTGATCGGAGGTCGCTACTTTTTATTTAAACTAGTTTTCCAATTTTGATAGACCCTTATCAGCCTTCGGACTAGATCCGGGACCAAGATTGTCAAGCGTGATGTTCCCTATGCTGCAGAGCATTTTTATTATTTTAAATATTACACATTTTATTTTATTATGCTTACATTATTTTATTTATTTATTTATTATATCCCCAGCATTAATTAAAGTAATTCGATGTTTTTTTAACTCAAGACACACTTTCCACCCTCACGGGTTTACATTATATTGACTCATTCTTAAATGATTCATTATCATGAAGAAAAACCCTTTATGAATGTATACGAATATATATATTGACCTATTTAAAATGAAATAAATAGATTAAAATAAACTCAATAACACATCTAAGCTAAATGAATATGTAGGAATAAAAAATAAATTTTAAACATTTTTCAAAACATACAGATTTAATTAATTTTCTATAAACAAAATAAAAGCATGTGATACCAAGTGGGTTTATAATAAGAAAAGAAAAGTTCTATTCAATCTATTCCTGCGAAGGATAAAACAAAAATAACTGAAAGAGAAAAAAAATTATTAAAATTTATTAAGCTCGTGGGCTTGGGTTCGATCCCTGAGTCTGATAAGGGTTTTTTCTTGTCAGGTTTATGAGAACGAGGTCAATCAACCTTACGTGATCAAAATACGGAAGCTATTTGAAATAATTCCGATCGAGAAAATTTAGATAAAGGTTGTGAGAATCCGTTGCACTGATTAAACAACACCTTTACTCCGCTTAGACGCCATCCGACCTGATCGGTCCTGTCCTATCATATGATATATACAAAAGTGTGTGTGTGGGCACATCATATTTAATTTATTTATTTAAAAAAAATAATTAAATTTATAATTTGTGTAAAATGCAATATAATATTTATGTATCAAGATATGAAAAATTTATATTAGAGGATCAATTTTCTTGGAAGCATCCAATTTAATTTCATGTGAATAATACATTTTATTTTTCTTTACCCCTTAGGCTTAGACGGCATTCAACTTGATAGGCGCTGTCTTTTCATATAATGTACAAAAAGTCAGAAGTTACTTTTTTCTAATTCTACATATAAGATATAAAGTTCTTAAATTTGATTTGTTAGAGTGAGTGAGCTGCTCATAGGATAGAATAGAATAGCTTATAAAATTGTTAGGGTGGAAGAGAAGATAATTCTTCAAGTATTCTTTAAAAAAATCCTCTTTTAACAAATATTTATTTATCGCAGAAGGTTACAATTTTAAATTCGATTGTTTGAAGACTCGATGGGTATATTCTATGTTTTTGTTTCTATCTCTCCAAATCAAGGAACATAACTATACTATATTATTTTTCATCTAAAATTAATAAATATATTATGCTATAAATGAATTGTGATAGTTAAATTGTATTATTATCATTATTCCTCTTTATTATTAAAATATATAAATTCACCTCAGTATTTATTTACGATCTTGGTAACAATTTATTTATCTAATCTAATCTTATTATGCTAGCTAAAATTGTATATATATTTGTAAATGAGATCTCAGAAACCGCTCTATCGATTTTTTTGAAATTCTACCATAGATAGTATTCATAAAGAAAAATCGATCTGTATTGGTTTCATCCTTGGAAAAAATCATCTTCATTAGATTTTTATTAATTTAAACTTATATGACGTCATAGCATGCCACCCAGTCCTTCATGACGTCACAGCCAGCGCCTCCTTATATGTTTTCTTATATTATAAATAAAATAAAATTAAAAATATTTGTTATATCCATATCTGTTTTTTATTGCATTAATAGATACATTTAAATTATTTGAAAATGTTTCAAAAAGTTTAGAAGATTTATCTTTATTTAAAGACGTCATCAATTTCAGACAGCGCTTCCGTCCCTTTATTTGATTGGAAGTTTATATGTAAAAGGTTTTCATCCATTTTGTTTCAATCAGTATATTACATAAAACATTCATTTGTTTTTGTGTTCTTACTTAAAATATATTTTAATTGAATCAGTAAATTAATTATATATTATTATTGTATGTGTTATATCTATCTATCTATCTATCTATCTATCTCTGTGGCTCTACGATACTCGAAACTTCTTGGCCACAACATCCACATTTCTTCAAGTGTCCCTTCATACATTGTCCACCCATATTAAAATCTTACTTGAAAATCCAATTATGAGATCAAAATTAAAATTATTTATTCATATAATCATAAAAATTAAAAGAGGAAATTATAGTCGCAATGTTAATGTTTTCAGTGTGTTAAATATAGAAATATTAGAAAAATAAAAATATAAATATTATAAACATTCTTTCAGTTGTATTCTTTGCTCTGCTGAATGACAAAATGTATATATATTATATTTTAAAAAATTAATTTCTGTGTGAGATATGCAAGAATATTGTGATGTAATTTCAGCGAAATCGGTTCAGCCAATTTTGAATCTATAACGTTAAAAATTCCCGACATAAAGACTTAATTTCTGCGGTTATTGAATATATAATATATCAATAAAATTAGGGGTATGTAAGTATATTGTGATCTAATTTCATCGAAATCGGTTCAGTAGTGAACCAGGTATGTATTAATAAATGTTAAATATTATTAATTTTCTTTTTATAATAATTTCATTCCAAAATTTTTTTACATGTTTGAATTAGTACATGTCAATTTAAATGTAATTAAATTAAAATCAAAATACATTTCTCGTGAAGAATTAAAATAAGGATTTTTATAAAGTTTCTTTTTTATTTACAATTATAGATTAGTAAAATGAAAGAATCATAGACATATTTTAGATTTGTATAAATATATAATAAATAAATTAAAACATATGGATAATAAAATGATAGGATTCTTAAATGTAATAGATAATTAGTAATAATGTATTTATTAATAGAGCAAATAAAATAGAAAATATAAATACTAAGTTAAATAAATCAGATTTTTTTGATTTAAACTATAATTTGTGCTATAAAGTATATAAGATGTATTTAAAGAAAATGTTGTTTTCATTATTAAGCCTATTTTTCAAATATTATGTATTAATAAATGTTTATCTAAATGTGATTTTCTATTAAATTTCTTTTCTCAATAATTACATTCAAAAGGATTTTCCCGGGTATGAATTAATAAATGTACTTTTAAATTTGATTTCTGATTAAATTTCTTTTCACAATAATTACATTCAAAAGGTTTTTCTCCCGTATGAATTAATAAATGTGTATTTAAATGTGATTTTCGATTAAATTTCTTTGCACAATAATTACATTCAAAAGGTTTTTCTCCTGTATGAATTAATAAATGTGTTTCTAAATGTGATTTTCGATTAAATTTCTTTTCACAATAATTACATTTAAAACGTTTTTCTCCTGTATGAATTAATAAATGTCTATCTAAATTATATTTTCGATTAAATTTTTTTTTACAATAATTACATTCAAAACGTTTTTCTCCTCTATGAATTAATAAATGTGTATTTAAATGTGATTTATCATTAAAATTCTTTTCACAATAATTACATTCAAAACGTTTTTCTCCTCTATGAATTAATAAATGTACTTTTAAATTTGATTTCTGATTAAATTTCTTTTCACAATAATTACATTCAAAAGGTTTTTCTCCCGTATGAATTAATAAATGTGTATTTAAATTTGATTTTCGATTAAATTTTTTTTTACAATAATTACATTCAAAACGTTTTTCTCCTCTATGAATTAATAAATGTGTATTTAAATGTGATTTATCATTAAAATTCTTTTCACAATAATTACATTCAAAACGTTTTTCTCCTGTATGAATTAATAAATGTCTATTTAAATTTGATTTTCGATTAAATTTTTTTTTACAATAATTACATTCAAAAAGTTTTTCTTCTTTATGAATTAATAAATGTATTTTTAAAGTTGATTTCTGATTAAATTTCTTTTCACAATAATTACATTGAAAATGCCTGTCTTCTGTATGGCTTGAATCAGTTTCTTCTTCAAATTTTTCGTCTAAATATTTCTTTGTATCCTTTTTGAGATTTACATCATTTTTAAAAATTGAAAATATTTTTTTATGAAAACATTTTTTTAGATGTTTACTTAAAAATTCCTCACTTATATAATTCATATGACAATATTCACAAGAATATAAAGGACCTAAAAAAGAATTGTTTTCGTTATTTTAAATGATTATATTTTATATATCTAACTACATATTTTATAATTCAATTTAAAGAATAATATCTCTCTCATTACAAATAATATTAAAAAAATAATCTTAGTGACAATTAACATTACTTTCGATGAAAAAATAGAAATATCAATTACTGGTAATTGTTAACGAAATAAATAAATATTTAATTTTAGCTATAAAAATATTTTATTTTTATTCATATAATATTTAATCCCATTTAAAATAATATTTAATTCTGTTTAAAATAATATTTTTTATATTTATTGAATATTTTTTATTTTTTTATATTTATAAAATATTTTTTATTTAATATAATATTTAATTTAATTTTTATTAACCAAATATTTAATTTTTTACAAAATAATTTAAATTTTACCGACGCCACAGATTTATATGCTAATTTTAATAGTTTTTATCTCGCAAACTAGTAGAGTCCCTCAAAAATTTCATAAGAATAGTTTTTTAGAATAAAATAAAAGGAACGCACTGGTAAAGTTTTATCCAAATCTATTTTGGAGTAACTTTTTTGTAGAATTACCATTTTAGTGACAATTAACATTAATTTTGATGAAAAAAACATAGAAATAAAAATTACCTATATATATTGGATATTTTCTATCTTCTTGGGAATAAAGATCCATTTTTAATTGATTAATGTATTATCAATTATAAAATATATACTAGGAAATAAATAATATACCAGATGATCTGTGATATAAACGTTTTAAATTTTGATTTTGATATTTACTATTAAAATAACAACCAAATATTTGTCTTTAAGATAGCAACCAGGTGGGTGACACGCAAATTTGACTTCCGGAAACCTTAAGTGTTTTTACTCTAAGATGGCGCTGCTGTCGACAAATTACATTTTTACCGACCGACGATAGGAAGGGAGGGTATTGTTTTCACACCAAATTTCACATGTGGAGTTTTTTACATATCTCCACGAATCATCTATTTTGTTAATAGAAAAAAATATTTTTATCATGATGTCCGTCCGTCTGTTGTGTGTCCGTATAGACGTGTACAGCTTGAAATAAAATTACGAAATATATATTATGTTATATACCCAGGCCATACTTCTGTCTTTCAGTGCTTTAATAGGTTCATTTAAGGGCTGTATGTTTTATGCCTTTTTTTTAATTTATATCCTTTTAAATTTAAATTATTTGAGCGGCGGCTTGGTGAACCAGGTATTTTATTTACAATGTAACTACAAATTTTATTAATTGTAACAGGCATTGATTATTATTTATTTACAAAATTCACACTATATTTTTTTACACATTTTAATTATTTACTTTTCGAATAACAAGTTACACTTTTTGCTTTTAATATATAACCCAGTAATTCCCAAACTGAGACGCGAAAAAATTTCCTAATACTTGAAATTAAAATAGAAATTTTTGATTTTTGTCCCAATGAAAGGACATCTTTTTTATTGGAGTAAAAATAAATATAAATTATTTTATTTCATGTTTTAAGAAACCTTATCAATGATGTATGTATGTATTTACTTTTCCATTTAGTATTAAATTTAATTAAAACGTTTAACCTGTGAACTTTTCTCTCAGGCGATTTCCCTAATAATCTTAAAAATTGCTCGATAAACCCTTCCCACATAACAATTTAACCAATTAGAAGGAGATTTTAATAGACACCTGGACAGTTTTATTGCTGGGATTCACCTTTAACCTTGATTTAGCATCTAATCAAATGCCCTTCTTAATTTTCAATTGGGTGAGAGGAAGATCACGAATTCCCACAAAGAAACAAAACAATCATCTATCAAAAATTGGATATATGAGATGAGAGAGGGAGAGAAGGTGCGGTAAATAAAAACGACATGTGATCCTGAACTGTATGTTAATTATAACTGGATACCCATGAATAGCACTAAATCATGTCAATGTTTAGAAAAATCCACCTTGAATTCCCCCCCCCCCCAAATTAATCTTTATTTTTTATTTATTTATTATTACTATAATCAAAAAACATAAAATATATCATATAAAATCACTATATTAGATTTAGGCAGGTATATATTTATATTTCGATTTTTATACTAATTGTGTTATGGTCAAATTTTAATCTATAAAAAATATACAACTTCGTTTGCCTTTTATATATAATTTGTCTTCTAACATTTAAGTTTATATTTTTTTTCTTTTTTGATTGATTGATAATCGCATTTAATATATTCATAATTCTTTTACCCGATTACGTATTCAATGATTTTATAAATTTTCTTTCCATTATATCAAGCACTATAAAAAAATAGATAATCTGGACTAATCCACTAAACAAATATCATTACATAATATGAGGCTTGGAATCTTTAACTGGATAAGAAAAAAAATAAACAAAGTAAAATTATATCTTATCTTAAAATTTTTAATTATTAGATATTCAAAAAAGCATACATCATCATTTATTCTAATTTGTTATGTAATTTTTCTCCTAAGGTGTATTCTTTATACATTAGAAATAAACAAATGATATAATGTGAAATAATAGAAAATAATGAGAATAATAATTATCTCATATTGTTATTCTATTTAATTTAATTCCCTTAATTTTACAATCTTCTAAAATATCCAATATTTTTTTTATTTATTATTTCATTATTTATTTATTTATTTTAGTTTAGTCTAGGTCAGTGGTTTCCAAACTTATTTGGTCAAGCGCCACCTTTACAAAAATAAGTTGACCTGTGGCCAGGTCCGAACCGACCGACGGTTTGAAATAAATTAATTTCCAGCTACAGAAACAATTTCAAATAATTTTCATATATCTATTAATGTAATAAAAAACAGATATGGATACATAAATAATAAATATAAACATTTTTAATTTTATTTTATTTATAATATATATGCAAGACCAGGCTGTGACGTCATGCATGGCTGGATGACGTCATATAATTTTAAATCAAGAAAAAACTAATAAATATGATTTTTTTCGAGGATAAAACCAATACAAAATGCATGATTCGTGGTGATATATAAAAAAATCTCCTTTGGTGTGAAAATAACCCTTTCCTTCCTATCGTCGATCGCTAATACTACCACTTCCGGTTTCCGGAATTGCACCAAAAGTTGATCAATTCATCCCACTGATGCATTAAGTAAATATACCAAATTTCATCAAAATCGGTTGAGCCGTTCAGGCTGTACACATCTATACGGACGGACAGACGGACGGACAGACGGACGGACGGACGGACAGACGGACAGACATCATGCTAAAAATACTTTTTTCTGTTTAGAAAATGCATGATTCGTGGAGATATGTAAAAATCTCCACATGTGAAATTTGGTGTGAAAACAATACCTCCCTTACTATCGTCGGTCGGTAAATATATAAATATATTCCCAGCTTGGAAATTAATTTTTACTATCTCGCCAGAGATAGTATTGCGATCACGAAAATTTTCGATGTTGAGATTTTGATGTTTTTATACGTTTTGAAGGTTCCTGAATCATTTTCACTAAGGTTGAGAAAAATGTCTGTCTGTGTGAGTGTGTGTGTGTGTATGTGTGTGTATGTATGTAGGCAAGATTACGCAAAAACGGTTTGAGCTAGAATGATGAAATTTGGTACATGAGCATTATTCAAAATTCATAGTTTTCTATCAACTTTTGAGAAATGTAGCTCAACCGGAAGAGGGTCATTACCTACAACGTTTTGATTTTTTTTCCTCTAAAGTGACCGTAAAAATAAAGATATATGTTTGATAATTTTTCACATGATTAATAATTATATAAAACTGCTATATATAGAATTTCAGCTTGATTGATTCGCTGAAATTACCAGAATTAATTTTTTAACACTGCAAATCTCACGCGCCAACACGTGACGTGATGCCATCAACAAAAAGCCAAACATGCGCTGGTTTAATATTTATTATTTATTATTTATAATTTATAATTAATTAAATTTAATTTAAATATAATATATTATGTTATTTAATCCAATTCAAATTGCGAGATAGTCGAGTGGAGACACTCCAGCTAATTTTTTAATTTTAATAACAATGAAATATAAAGATAAATGTACCTATTTGCAAAATATTATAAATAAAGGTGTAAATTAGAAACATTAAATTTATGTCTCTATTTATTGATCTCAGAAAAGAAAAGTAATATACAAGTAATTTTCCCTAAATATACCTTGTGGCCATCACCGCCCCCCTGGATCGCTCCAGCGCCCACTTTGAGAATCACTGGTCTAGGTGGTCTATTGCAGGTAAACCCAACACGTCGATCGCGAAAAGCGTTTTTTGGTCGATCAGAGCCCTTAAATTTTTTCAATTTACCTCTTCAAAATAAAAACAAAAGCTCAACCGTTTTCAGGACTAAGGTTTTGAACACTTCATACTTTTTTCAACCGTTTTCTGGACCAAGGTTTTGAACAAAATTTTTTCAACATTTTCTGTGCAGTTTGAGAAATATATTAAAGAAAAATATAGTTGATCCTATATATAAAGAAGTTGGACACTCCTGGTCTATTGAAAGCCACTTTAGGTTTGTCAAGATCATCAAAATTGTAATTATTTATTTATTGCCATCTAGAACATTTTTACAATCACACTTAAAAGTGATAATATTTATTTATTTATTTATTTCTTAATTATTAATTAGATGAAATAATTAAAAGTCCTCACATTCGGAATATGACGTTAATAGCCTAGGAGGCTGCCATATTGAAATAATAATAATATTAACATAATGTTTTTGACAATCATGGATTTCTATACCAAAATTCCATTTACATTGTTAAGTCATAATCTCTCACAGCATAATTGATAGCTTGGTTGCATAATTTTGCAGCGAACTGTGTATTTTAAAGATATTTTGACTAATATTATATGTTTATTAGTTTAGGTATACATTATTTATTAACTAATGAATAAAATAATTAAATTAGAATGAATTGAATAATTAGATTAAAATCAACGTTCTTTGGTTGAAAAATTAATCAATGCATAATAAAATTAAAATAATTCAATTGAATAAATTCATACATCGAATTGATTTATTTTCATAAGCAGAATGCTAAATTAAATTATTATTATCAATATTATTATGATACAAATGTAACATTTTATTGATAAGGAAAATCTTGTCATATAAAAATTACTGAATTTTATTTATATTTAGTTTTTTACCGACACCGACGATAGTAAGGGAGGTATTGTTTTCACACCAAATTTCACATGTGGAGATTTTTACATATCTCCACGAATCATGCAAGTATTTTTAGCATGATGTCTGTCTGTCCGTCCGTCCGTATAGATGTGTACAGCCTGAACGGCTTAACGGATTTTGATGAAATTTGGTATATTTACTTAATGCATCAGTGGGATGAATTGATCAACTTTTGGTGCAAATCCGGAAACCGGAAGTGGTAGTATTAGCGATCGACGATAAGAATGGAAGGGTTATTTTCGCACCAAATTTCACATAAGGAGATTTTTTTACATATCACCACGAATGTATTGGTTTTATCCTCGGGAAAAATCATCTTCATTATGTTTTTCTTAATTTAAAATTATATGACGTCACCCAGCCCTTCATGACGTCACAGCCTCGGGTAACGCCGGCAATGCCGGCTACTTCAGCTATATATTATAAATAAAATAAAATTAAAAATATTTATGTTATATGCATATCTGTTTTTTATTACATTAATAGATATATTAAAATTATTTGAAATTGTTTCTGTAGCTGGAAATTAATTTATTTCAAACCGTCGGTCGGTTCGGACCTGGCCACAGGTCAACTTATTTTTCTAATATTCTGAAATATAATTTGAAATCGATTAATTTCTTAAAATATCAATGAAATTTATCTTAAATGATTAATTGTATTACTTATTTTTCTGATACAGATTAAATAAATATATTAATAATATAATAAATAAACTTATAAACTAATTAATCATAATTAAATTTTTAGATCTCGAAGATCTGATCACCTTCTTGAAATTTTAGATTTTTTTAAATTCCAAGAACTAGATATATCTATTAATGAGTCTTCTTAAAAATATTATAATTAAATTATTTAATCTCTTAATTATTTTTTTTTTTCAATATGTAGTTTAGTTTATTTTTATATTTTCTAATTAAAATATTTCTACTTACTGATTCGAATGGCTTAAAAAAAACAAAACAAAAAAAAGTATAAAATGACGGATGGAGGGGTTCGAGGTTGAAAGTTGCAAAAAATAATCAACGGTTCTGAAAATCATTATACAAGAAAAAAAAAATTGCAAATCTTAACAACTCCTTCCTTTTCCGTAAAAATTTGAAACTTTATATAAATATCATACATAAAATGTCGGAAAGAATAGTTGCTTTCTTCTATTTGCATTAATTAATTATTTTTTAATTTTAAAGAATATTTATTTTTTGATTAAAATTATATAGAAAAGAGTGAAAGTCATATGTATATACCTGTATAAGTATATTCTCTCTCTATATATATATATACAACGTATATATTTTCCTTCGATACACTTTATATTTATATATAAGTATATAATGTTATTTATATAACCAAAAAAACAAATAATTTTCTATTACTTACTCTTTTTTTGAACGAAATTCAATATTTACACTCTATTAAAAAGTTTGTTTCTAAAATAATGATGTCACCATTTCAATATTGATATACCATTTTCTGAGTTTTTTTTATAGAGAAGAAAAAATGATGATAACCGGGAGAAATTGACAAATTGTGGTTAGAGGATCATTATATTTGGGGCGATTTATAGTATCCTCCTCTAAAAGAGTTTAGTAAGTGTAAGGTTTGTCTGCCACTCAGCATCCAGACGCTGAGTGCAAGGTCGAGGCCTAAAAGCCAACGACACTGACACAACACACACATACACACAAGCATATATATATATATATATATAAACAGACAAATACAAACAAAAACAAGTCCTCAGACACGGCATCCAGCCGTCGACAGCTGCTTCTCCAGCATCCAACCTACACAATGCCATTTCTCACTTTTAAATTTAGAAATATAAAAAATTAGACCGGCTTTTTTTAAACTTTTTTAGTTATTAAAATTTAATTTTTTTTTTAATAGAATATTTATAGAATTCCCAGACATATCATTTTTAAATAAATACAAAAAAAAAAATTTAGTTGTAAATTATATCTTTATTGAATGATAATTTATCATTTTTTTGATAATTTTTTTTAGGGAGTAATGGCCGAAATTCTACTATCATATTATTAGTCTATTGACATATGCATCCATATCTCAATTTCATTTATAAATATAACAATGATAAATATAAAGAAAAATCAATAATTAAACTCATTAAATTTAAAGATTGAATTGACAGCTCTCGTTGAAAAATTGTAGCTTTTTGGAAATTTTTTTTTAACAATTTTCAATTCAGAGTGACAAGCTTCTGATTATGACTTGTTGAAATGCAAATAAAGTTTTATAAAATTTGAAAAATTGAAACTTAAAACCAAGTGTTTTTAATAACTTACTTTTAACCTATTGATTTTATTATATATTTTCAATAAATTGGTTAAAAAGAATTTCACGTTGAATTTCCAAAATAATCTCTCTTTTTAAAAATTAATTGAAATATTGGGCAAATGTTTTAAATAAGAATAAATTGAAAGAACGTAATAAAATTGTAATTAAAATATGTTTAGAAATAAAGAATCAAATTTTATAAATGGATTAAATTTGTATAAAAATTTAAAATTTGTGGAAATATTAATATTTTTTGAAAAATAAAACTATCTATATTTTATTTAGCAAATAAAAATTTATAATAATATCTGAGATTTATTCTTAATTTTAAATTTCAATTTTGTTTGAATTTTTAAATGATTCACTTTTTTGCCGGTGGGTGTATAATTTAATCAAAATATTATTTAATAATTTCGTTAGTACTGTCAAATTATAAAAATTTTATATAATGATAATAAATAGCTCTCATTATAATGGAATATATATAATATTATATTATATATTTAATGAGAAACTAACAAATTAGGAAGTAAATATTTTATTATAAATTTTTTATTTAATAAATGATAAGAGAACTGAAAATGAAAAAAAATAAGATAAAAGGTCATCGTGAATAACAGAACAAAGCAACCGATTAAAATCATTATCAAATAAATCACCACTTGATGTCATAATATGTTATAATTATAAGACCGGAGGAGTTGGATAATAAATGACAAGGGCAACCTCCCAAAGTACAGAGACATCCTCCAAAGGACAATTAACGACTATCAGCCTCAACATTGCCTGGCTGGTTTCTTAATTAAAGAGAGCAACCACCTGATTTTTTTTCAGTTGAAAATTATGTACTATAAATCATAATCCTAATAATTAAAGATTCTAGTTTACGATGGTTAATTTAAGAACAAATACATATAAATTCATAAAAAGAGGAAATCTGTAAATAAATATTAATTATACCATATATGATATATTTAGAAGGGGATTTTGTTATTATGTCAAATTAATTATATATTATACTGTAGCTATTGAAATCTTATTAAAAAAAACAATCTAAGACTAATACAATTGTTTTCAAATTAAATCTTTAATTTAAATAAATTGATCTGTAACGGGATCATTCATTAAAAAGACTAAAATATGTATTTAGAAATTTGAAAATTTCAAATTCAAATAATATATAAAAACATAAATATAATATATTAATTATTGTATTTTTAAATTTTTTTCATAATGATTTCATAATTTTTTTTAAAGAAATTTTAACTAAATATTTTATTACAGGTAAAATATAGAATATATAAATTTAATTAGGACAAACAAGGAGCTGTTCTCAGAAAATTGTTCCTAAAAACTTTTTTATATCATTTACTTATTTGAAATCAGAAATAAAAAATTATTTCTGGTTGATAAATAAATGTTCTTTCACCAATTCATTTGATAAATAAAATTGAATCGTCAACCAAATAGGTGACAAATTTTTCTGTAAACTATGCGTTAACGCAGTCAATAATCTCAATATTGAGTCTTGCCTTTCTGAATGTAAAAACTATACATAGCTAGCTTTTGATATCCCTAAAAAAAAATTTACCTTAAGACTATTTATAAAAATATAATGAAAATAAAATAACCCTTTTATTTGTTATTTAAACAAGATAAATAAATATATATATATATATATATATTAATTACAAACTCACCCCTTGACTGCTTGAAATTATTTATAATATATATATATAGATTTATTTATTCTCAAAAGTATAGGTATTCATATTTATATTATATAGTTATAAGCAAAAGTAATTCAGTCATATTACGCCTGTACTTTATGCAACCAAACTCTCGAATTAAAATGCCCCGAAACTGATATTGGAAGAATATTTTAATGGCTTAGACTATTATTCAAAGAGTATTAAAATATAAATTTTTTATATCTTGAAAATGTGTTTCGGGGGATTAAATATATACACCTAAAGAGATATCTTTAATCCAATTGAAAGTTCTTTATTTTGCTTATGTCCAGAGAAGATAATTTGATTGAATATTTAATTAAATATTAAAAAAAATTAAGATAAAAAGTAAAACCTTTTATGATTCAATCACATTTTTTTAATATTTACAAATTATTAAATGAGATAACAAAACATCAAATAGTCATAGTTTATTTGAATAAAATTTGCATATTAAATGATATGATAAGACATTATTTAAAAAATAGAATAAATTAGATTGAAAATTGCAAAATTAACAAACCTTACTCTTATAGATGCATTATTTTTAATAAAATAGAAAGTATTTACTTATTGATATGAAACGATAATACATGATATTATTTATTTTTTTATGGAGTTATGAATTTTTTAAGGATGATTATAATATTTTATTGGGTGAATATTCTTATCTTATCTAAAGCTTGTGATATTTAGTCACTAAGTTCATATAAAATATATGGGATAAAATTATTAAAGTATTTTTAGAAATGAAAATATAATAAAATGTGCACACGTTATAAGAATCAATTAATAAAAAATATAGGGAAAGTTTTGAAAAAAATAGGTCAAAAATTAGATAATTAAAAATATAATAAAAGAAAGTATACAGTAAATGATTTTTTATTTATACTACTAGTGATTATTTATTATTTTTAATAGTTTTAAAATTATTATATATAAATGAAGATATAATAATAATTAAATATAATATATACATATTAGTATAATGGTAAATAAAGAATCTAAAATCCAAGAAAAACTTAATTTTAATTTTGGCAACGAATAATTCTTTCTGAAAGAGCATTAGCAAAAAAATTGAATAAAGTCATACTTATAGATTATTATATAAATAAATAATAGAATTTAAAATATTAATATAGGTAATTTAATAAATTTAATAACAAGAATAATAGAATAAAATTCAATCAAGAGGTATTTTTGCTTTATAGTTGTATAATCTTATTATTATTAATGAATTATTAAACTAGTTATTTAATTAATTTATAAATATTATTTTCTTGTATAAAAATATATTTCCAATTAAAATTGAACAGCCAAAATTGCCAATTTATTCTTGTAATTATAAATTTTTATAGTTTGATTAAATTTCTAACTAAATAATTAAAATTCATAATTATTTATTTTTACGAATCTCATAAATCAAATTAGTTTGAAGGTTATTTAGAAATGTATTAACTTTTAATATTCTTATATTAATAAAATACTAGAAATTAAACCTGTCTTATCGGGTGTTTTTAGATTATATCTATTGAAGAGAATTTCACTTACTAAAAAAAAAAATAAATAAACATAGATACTAAAATATTTTATTATTTGAATTTTATTTTTTGAATTTGAAATTAATATAATAATAATAATAAATAAAATATAATATTATATATATATTACTAGTTGCTCAGAGCGCCTTCGGCCCTCTTCACACCTAGACGGGGGCTTTGCCCCCTGTACCCCCTGAAATCTATCTTTTTCTAACCTCTCTTCTTTTTCTTTTTCTGTCTCAGTAGAGCGACCTGCTGCATTTAAGTCCCTATTTTTAAAAAGCCTATTTTCTCTCTCAGACTGATGCTCAATTAATCGTTTTTTAATTTTAAGTTCCCTATCTTTGTTTTGTAATTCTAACAACCTAACTTATTTTTAAACGTTCTGTTCTTTGCCTACTATTTTTTAATAAACATACTTAAATTTGATTTTTTCGGTGGCATTCTGGAAAAAAAATTTCTAACTAAAATGTAGAGTCCAATTTGAAATTTGTTGTTATCGGTTGCCATGGTAACGTATGGGGAAAAGAAAAGGGCTGTTTTTAGGGTTTTTCTGACAATTATTCGATTTTTTCTCGCCGTTAAAACCATCTTTGGACTTCAACGAACATTAAAAATAAGAATTGGCAAAATTGGTCCAGGCGTTATTGAGTTATGCGCTTACCAACACATTTTGCGATTCATTTTTATATTATAGATATATAATTATATATAAATATAAAATATAATAATACTATAATTTCAATTTGTCTGCGTTGTTATCTTCAGACTGATTAAATTTCATAAACACCGACAGGGACCGACCCCGTATAGTAATAATGATAAATAAAATTGCAAATTTTATACTTTGGAATAAATAAAATGAATTGGTCACAAATGTTTTGCAAGTAATAGAAATGTAGTAATTATATATTTTTATATTATAATTTACTAAATAAGAGGAAAAATATTTTAATGACGTTTGTTATATCCAAAAATGTAAATCCTAATTAGTATTAATATATATTTAACTGAAGATGAAACTCATGTTTCGAAATTTTAATTATGTAATTTCAAGGAAAACTTCACTCTGTTTTATTTATATCTTTATTTTTTTTTTCTTTCGAGAAGAGATATAATTTGCGCTGGCATTATTCTATGGCATTTGTTCATTCTTTATATATTAAAGAGAAGAGGAATAATAAAATGCTTCGTTAATGGATGCAAGGATTCTATTCTTATATTCTCTGGGATGTATGTGTCTTCCGAAATGGCAGATGCCAAATGAATGTCAATGCACGAGAGATCACTTTTCCTTTCTCATCGATATCACTTTTCTTTAAATCAATCCCTAGAATTGTATGATATATATATATTTCCTATTCACAGTCGATTATTAAATCGAAAATTTATATCTGTTAATATCGTCTAGTACAAATTTATATTACTTATTCTTTTACTAAAATATTAGATAATCATTATTTTAATCTTCTGTGAATCATAAAATTGTATTATCTTATCTTTCTTATCAAATCATTAATTCATAATTTGATTTGTTTTTTTATTTTTTATTTTACACATTTTATCCAATTCTTAATTGATTTTTCAAATTTATATCTACAAATAATCTCATTTGAAAGTAAATAAAATAATTTTATTATCAGGATTTAATTTTGCTAAAACTAAATAATTTGAAAGATATGATTAAGATATATTAATAATAATACTAATAATAATTATCAATATTCTTCTTATTATTAACCTAATTCATATATATATATATATATATATATATATATATATATATATATATATATTTCCAAATGATTTCACCCCTTTGATAGGATCTAATACTTATATTCAATTAATTCATTCACCCTTGGAATAATCCCTTCAGTCTACAACCTTGACCTAATTTTAATTTATTATTATTTCAATCAATAAAACTAGATGGTATATTTTGATAAATAACTTAGAAAATATAAACACATCACACAATATTCTATGTACACATTCAATATTGCATGTAAATATTTTCTTTCAATTTCGAAATATTCAATTTTTATCAATTTTATACAAAAATAGTTTTTTTTATCAATCAATATACCAGTAATATTGGTGATTTGAAGGCCATAATTTTAATATATAAATTTATATATTAATGAATTAGCTAATATCGTATACCATATACAGGTATTTAAATTTACTTTGCATTCATTTTCATAATTATTTCATTAATTCAAATTAAATTAATGTCATTTATAAAATTTCTATGTTAATTTATTATTGTTTATTATGTTAAATATGTAAGTTTTTAATAATATTATATGTTGTTAAATTATTTGTACATAACCAAATTAGTGTTTACTCGAAGACATAAAGTATAAAAAAAAAAAATTACAAAAATCTTTGTTGTATCCCTGGTACTAAGGTATTATATATTCATTAGGAGGAGAATAGATTTGATGAATTATATATATATAATTATTAAAATGTGTTAAACAATTAAAATTAATTTATTATAATATTATTTACTATTAAATCTATTTTATATGTATTAGCAGGCCAATGCGGATATTTCGCACATATCGGCGTTTTCTCTTATTTGGATATTCGTTTTCTCTCAAATGTGCAAATTGTACAATTTTTCAAAATATAAATTTAAATATAAAAAATATTACTTATTTTGTTTTAGAAAATATTAATCAATTAGGAGTATTATTCAATTTAATTTAATTTTACTTTTAATATTATAGTATATTAGAACTTAAAATAAAAAAATTAAATATTATAAACATTCTTTGTATGGAAATTTCTACAATTAATAATTTTATTTTGTGTGTCAACTTCTTAACTGAGCCACCAGAGGCGCCACATGGAGCGTTGTTTATGGATCGGTTTTTTGCCCATAACTTTGGAACGGATCAAATTTTGAAATTTTTATTCTTGCGTCATGACGGTTCTAAGATCCATGAAGACGTTTAGAAGGAGTTTAGGATTAGTAGCCGTTTAATTATATAGATTATATATACATTTCATTTCTTATCCAACTTTTCAAATAATATTTTATAATTGTATATATATATATATATCTATATCTAAATAACTTTTAGAATTTTTATTTGCCATTGTAGCTTCTCTCCATTAGTCATATTTCCTAAACAAGTAAGACCGGGAGTGAGGAAAATAAAACATGGATTTACACTTTCTTCAATAATAAATACATAAAAAAATAAAAAAAATAATAGTGATAAGTGATTTTTGATATTTGTTGTTGAATTAACTACTGAAAAAGATTGCTAATCGACTAATTTCTAATCTTTCACAAATACTAATATCTTTTTTATTTTTAATATTTTATATTTATTAATTATTTCAAATTAGTAGTAATTAGATTTTTATAATCATTATATAGACATATCTATATTATATTATTTTAATATATAGTATTATTATGTTATTTTTTTATTTTTAAATTTTTTAAAAATTACTATTGATGCTAGTTGACTTTTTTAAAAAAAATGATAGGTTTTATATAAAATTGAATCAAAAGCAATTTCATTCTTTTTAGATTAGCTTTATATAAAAACAAAACCAAGACTTTAAGAATGTAAATGTTTAGGTCACATTTACAACATGATTTCTACTTTATCTTAAATATAAAATATAATCATTGTAATGTATTTTTTTACTTTAAATATATATCCTATATTTGTGTAAATATCAATTTTTCTTCAACTAAGTTAATTACCGTGTCTTTTAATATTAACAAGCCTTTCGTTTCTTGTTATTTCAATGTTGTCACTCTTATAAATATCAAGAATTCAATGTCGGACAGGTTGTTGATTACGATTCAAATGAGGTCACCTTATCAGGCGGATATTTTCAGATTAAAAACGTCCGGTTTTCCAGTTACATTTACGATCAAATGTGAACTTAAAAAGTACAAAAATAATTCTTATTCTATGTTTACTCAGCCGCCTTCAATCAATAATGGTATTATTTATTTTAAATTTTTGAATTACTTTTTATTATTAAGAGAAATTTATTTTATTATCTTCTATGAAATTTAACTACAAGAATATATATATATAGTAGGTCAAGACATCGATAAAACTATTTCAAATAATGGAAGAAATTACTTCCTTTTTGCAAACTACAACTAATATTTGGTTTCACCGTGTATGTATTAAATACACATTGTAACGAATGTATATTTTTATATATTATAAATATGACAAAATCACCCCAGGCGGTGTTGCACAACTAAATGGCAACATCTAAGGGATTCCCACTGGCCCTCAGTGCGGTTGACGATTTTAGCATTATTAAATATTTATTTATAATGAGAATTTTTTCCGGGTTATTTTCAAGTTTTATTTTAATAATTTTCTTTCGAGGTTAATTTTGGAGCCATTTTCCAGAAAGTTTTTATGAGGGAATTTTTAGGATCCTGGATCTTAGTCTGTGACCAGGAGCCAATGTTGGAATTTTGAGTTAAATGGGTGGGTAGTCTTTGACTTGACTGCGTTCGGAAGCTCTGTATAATCCTGAGCACTGAAACACGTCTGGTTCGAACTAAGCCCGATAATATATATGTTTGTTTAGGTTTCATTGAAAGTTTTTATTAATTTGAGAAGTTATTTCTGGAATATTTTCATATTTAATTGTGAAATTTGTTTCTAGACTTTTCTGCGCCCATTTTGGCGCCATTTATAAGATAATTTTTAGGATTCTGGGTCCTTGTCTGAGTGACTTTGGTGCTCTAGGTCATGTGAACATAACCCGGAAATAACTTCTCATAATATATATATATCTTAATATTCACAATAACTTTTAAACATTAATTCTTCCTTCATTCCCACCATTTCTTGAATTTATATGAATAATAAATGAAAATTGCCTTTTCTAATATAATATAAATATTTTCATATCAAAAATAAAAATATTTTTTTTTTGTCTTTCCATTAAAATCCTAATCTTATATTATAATATAAATTCTTAAAATATTTTGTCTTCCAAACAAATACGTATCAATTAAATAAAAATCTCATTAATTTTTTCTTTTTTAAAATTTCTATTTAATCCGTTAGATAGAATTCACGACATGGGTAAAATTAATTGATGTTCTTTTGACGGAAATGAAAATATTTCTTTTTATTATAAACGATTCAGTCGAATATAAAATAATGCCATTGCCAACTGACATGATTTCGTGTCTAAACTTGAACCTCTTAAAGTTTTAACTTAAACATTTCATAAACTTTACGGTGCTATTGTTTAAGAGACATAGAGAAAATATAGTGAGAAAAGTAATAGGAAGAGATAGAGAGAAAGAGAGAGAGAGAGAGAGAAATGAGGGAAAGTTCTTAAACAAAAGTTGAAGAGTACCTAGTAAAATTATGAGATTTAATTTAACACAGATCAAGGATAATATAAGTAAAAATAATTAATTATTTTTCTTAAATTTATTTATTTTTTCACTTGCTTATTAAAATGAATTGTGTTTTAAAATAATGTTAAATAAAATATCAAAAAACCTTCAAACTTTCAATTATTAATTTTATATTTCACTTCGTCAATTAATTTTCAAGAAAAATATCTTACTCGAATCTATGAATTTATGATATGGAAAACACTTAAACATTTCAAGGCTATTATAAATTTTATAATTATTATTCTATACTGGTCATACAAAATTAATCGTTTAAAATAAACACTATACTAATACAATATCTATTCTTGTGGCGCTACCGAACTCGAAATATCTTGTTTAAATAATCAAATTCCTCCAGTTGTTCCAATCTTGAGCCACCACCCTCCAATCTTTATTTTCTCCTAATTCCCTCTTCTACCTTTATATTATATTTCATTGTTTACCTTAAGGACGTCACAGGGTGGGAAGTAGCCTCACAGTCCCGGGCCTGGCAAGGGAATTCTCTAACCAGGGTCTATGGGACGGAGTCAAATCAGCTCCGGGATCAAAATTGGGAAAGCTACTTGATAGCGCCTCCGATCAAGAAAATCAAGGTAAAGGTTGATACGACCCGTTCTATTGATCATAGGACACGGAATTGATATATCCGACTTATTAGGCGTTGTCCTTGCTTAGGACGTACAAAAATCAGAGTTTTTTTATTGTTTACCATCTCACCTCATTTCTAGTCTACTTACTTGTCGTTTCCCAATTATTTTTCTTTTAAACAAATTTTTTCGGTAGCCTTTTTTCATCATTTTGAACTACTTAAAATATTTGGATTGGTTTGAGGTCATATCGTTATGAATAAAGTTAGGACAAAGTCTACTATAATTTTATTTTTAAATATGCTAAATCTATTGTCGTCCCTCAATGTCATGGGCCCAGATAAACACACATCATACCTTAATTAAATGTGAGTGATCTTAATTAAGATAAATCAATAAAAAATATTCCTGAACAAGAATCATAAATATTCAAACCAATACTATTGAACTATTTTGGAGAAAAATGTCTAACATATCTCAAGCGTGTCATCACCCTGGTTTGCACTCTCTAAAAAAACTTCTGAAAATGAGCAAGTTTCCACTTTGGGACCATTTTGGCACTTTTGGACTATTGGCATCCAGACATATTATAATCAATATCATTCGTACATAATTATATTAGTCAAAAAAAAATAATTATATTATCATTTTTAAGAGAGCTCACTTTTTTCCGATTACTACACTATACTACTATTCCTTTTGGTAAATTTATGATCCAATTCTTTGTTATACCTACCTTTAAATAATGAAATTTGTATCTGTTTTCGCATGAATCTTTTCCTTATTTAATATCGTGATATTTTTTGTGATATTTTCAAGCCACGCCTCATGTATTGCTGTTGCTTGTGTCCGACCTACAGGCGCTTGTTATTTTTAATTGAAGCGTGTATATAAAAGTTTTCTAAAAAAACTATAATTTTAATGAAAAGTTTTTTTAAAAAAACACACAAACCACTAATTGGTATTTGTAAATATTTTACTACAAGTTATATAATTCAAAATTCTAAAAAAAATAATAAAAATAAAATGATTAATATTTTGGTGATAAAATGAAATACAATATAAATATATTCAATTTTTTTCTGAATCAATTAAAAACAAATACATACTTTTACAATATGTTTCATTTCTGCAAAAAATTATCTTAAATATTGTATAGGTATCTATTTAAAACTTGATTTTTAATAATTATAAAGAATTT
Source organism: Labia minor (assembly GCA_963082975.1). Classification (NCBI taxonomy): domain Eukaryota; kingdom Metazoa; phylum Arthropoda; class Insecta; order Dermaptera; family Spongiphoridae; genus Labia; species Labia minor. The sequence goes on from OY720344.1 coordinate 98,826,890, forward strand.
ACCTATATTTATTTTTCTTCATTAAAAATTAACTATTTGTAAAGCCTGGACCTAGCCTGAAGTAGTTTTTGAAAGAATTTATGGAGAGTAGAAAGTCGACGAGAAAGATAGGAGAAATTTTGACCAAATAAAATAAAATGAATTTGAAGTAGGAAAAAGAATGTGTTCAGCACCCTTTTGGACTAACTTGAAGTCAAATAAGAAAGAATGTTTTTTACCGACCGACGATAGTAAGGGAAGTATTGTTTTCACACCAAATTTCACATGTGGAGATTTTTACATATCTCCACGAATCATGCATTTTCTTAACAGAAAAAAGTATTTTTAGCATGATATCTGTCTGTCTGTCCGTCCATATAGATGTGTACAGCTTGAACGGCTAAACGGATTTTGATGAAATTTGGTATATTTACTTAATGCATCAGTAGCATGAATTCATCAACTTTTGGTGTATGTCCGAAAACGGGAAGTGATTTAGATTTAAATTTGATTCTCGAAACTATTTTCATGTAACAATTTTTTTTTAATTTATTAAATGTTTTATATTAAAACAAATCAAAAGAGTATATTATTATATGTATTATATCATTCAAGTATGATTGATTCAAACGATTTAAATCTGTTTATTTCTTAAGTTGCTAAAATTTATAATATTTATTTTTCATATACTAATACTTTACTTCCATTAACTTGATTCTAATTTAAATTAATTTAAAATGAATAATAATTTAATTTTTAAACACATTCGATTCAATACTACGTTATGTTAACAACAACAATTTTAAAAAAAATGTGTAAATTCTTTCTTTGATTTAGTCTTCAAGTATTTTGGTATTTATTTGAATATTTTCAGCAAATAATTAAACCAAAAACCCAAGATTTTGGGCAGTCTCTTTCAGCTGAAAATATTTCTTTTTAAATATTTCTTTATTTGAATCGTCAAAAAAGATGTTGCAATTAAGAAATTTGAATGAATTTAATATTTTATAATTTTAGTTTATTAATAGTAACCGAAAAAACAACCTAAATATTCATTATTTTATAGTCAACTAAACGAGGTTCAGTAATTTTCATTTCATTCAGGATAAAATATATTTATATAACTAAATTTTTAAAGATAATCTAATAGGATCATCATGGAAGATTTTCAGCTCCAAAAAGATTATTTTTAAAGTTGCTGCCATCTAATAATATCATTTCAATTGCATTTCTCATTTGACGAGAATGTCGTATTCATTATGTAATTACCGTCAATTATAACAAATATAAGAACAGGGGCTGACTAGTCGGTTTATTTCAATAAAATTTTAACATTCTTTGCATTTAATAGAGGAAATTATGACTGTCAAGGTTTCCTCGAAGTTCAAGTAAATAATAATTAGCCTTCAAATAATCAAGTATAATTAATTTAAAAATGTATTTAAAAATTGTCACAATTAAACATTAATATTATGATAGTCAAATTGATTAGTAGACAACAGATGCCCTGACTCTAAATTTATCGGTGATTATTCAGTTCTTCTTTATCAAAATTACATTCATTTCTACATCTGTCCGTCTCAAAACAATAATCCAATTTTTTACTTATAGTATTAAATCTGCACTGAAGAAAAGGCATTAAACTCCCAGTTCATTCCTTTATTATTGCATGTTAATTTTATGTTACTATAATCGAACAAAGATTGTGATAGTATCAAAATATTACGCAAAATAGTTTAAAGAAGTTTAAAAAAAACATAACTTTAAAAATAAAATTATTATTAATCAATAATCCAGAGTACTTGTCATCTTTAGATTTTAGGATTTTGATGAAACTTCGCTAGTTGATTCCTTGTGATTAATTCTAAATAACTTTTTCCTTAACTTAACTTCTAGTTTTCAAGATAAAAGTTAAGTTTTGGATATAAATCCTTTGATATTCTATTTATAATAGCTACCATGTTTTATCCGTTTGACTAGCAGAGGGCGCCACTAATTTTCTGTTTTTTTTTTATTCGGATTGTATATAGAAAAATTAAACAATTAATTAATTAAATAATTTTTCTTTATCCAAACCGAACCGAAAATTAATGAATAAGTGAATAATTAGTGAATTAGTCAATAAAACATTACTTAATGGCTGCAGATTTCGACGTTCATAACAGGCTAATCTGTCAAAATTTTATCCTTTTTATCTCGAAAGCTAGAAGTTTACCAAAAATTGCCTAAGTTTCTTAGAATTAATCAAGGAATCATCTGGCGAAGTTTAATCAAAATCTAAAGGTGACAACTATTACCATAATTTTGATTGTTGCCTCATGTCGTTAGACGCAGGAATGATTGTTGAAAGTGACATCAAAACTTATGATGATATAAAGAACCCACAGGGCAATTCGAAAATGAACTCGACATTAATATTAAAAATTTTGTATATGTAACATAGGAGAACATAAGAATTTTAGGTCTTGGGGGGGGACATGGCACAGAAAAGGTTGGGAAACACTGATCTAAACGCATCCTTCATTTACATTGGTTAATAATTCTCATACTATTTAAATAGGTTATACCATTTTATTCAATTCTTAATGGATACATGAGATGCATAGAATAACAAGTATTATATGCTCATTAATCTATATGGAACATTTTTTTTTAATTTGATTGAATATTTCTGGTTAAAACCAAAATTAAAACAAAACATGATATAATAACATTAAAATCCAATCTCAATCTTCTTTTCTTTAATTAATTTTCCGTATATCAATGACTATTCTCTCAAAAATTAAATTCTATTTAATAATAAATACATCCGGTGTTCATTTAATAATTAGAACTCGATGCTAAGTGGAGTTGTAGAGATTCAATCCGTCAACATTTCAATGCAATTCTCATTAATCATAGTTAGCTATACAATAGACGAACATTTTTCAATTGAAATGTCTCTCATCTATAATTAATTGTTCTCTTTATTACTATGTCATCGCAATGTTGTAGCAGCTTGCACAATCCCTGTCCATGTCTGATCTTAAAATGTTTTCGAAGCGAGCCGAAGGAGGGTCGAGGTCACCGATGCAATCTAATTTAGAGGATTGATGTTGTAAATTAAATCGGGGGTCCCTTTTCAAATTTATGGCACTTAATAAAATAAAAAAAAGCTATTTTTTTAATAACATTAAATCATGCAAATATCTTGGATCTTTATTTCCACTTCCATCATCCCATTTCAATAAAATTCTACTTTCTCTTTAACATTGAAAAAATTATAAAATTAATTTTAGTTATAGTCTTTATAAATAATAATATAACAAATCTATTCTCTGGCAATTATATTTTTCTCATCAGTTTTTATTTAATTGTGACCCTCTCCGATCTCCAAAAACTATTGTGATTAGTCCATTGTGAATTAATATTTCTATTGTTTTTTGTCGCTTGTTTTGGAAAAAGTCATCAGATATTTGAAAGCTCTTATTTCTGAAATGCTTTTTTAGTTATTCAAATTTTTTTGTAAATATCTGGTAAATGGTTAAAGAACGATCATTTTTTGGTAAAATCGGATTTAATGTCAATTTTTTTAGATTAATTCTATTTATATAATAAGTTTAATTAGATATTTAATTTAATTTAATAAAAAAACTTTCAATAATCGTAGAAATTTATGGGAATCGGTTTACTCTTCCTATATTCTCAATTAAAAAAAAAAACTTTTCAGGATGTTCGATTCTAATTTCCGGAGTTACTATCAAACAAAAACTACAATATGAATGAAATAACCTGGTTATTATTCAGATTGAACAATATATATTCAAAAAAGTTTAAAAATACAATTTCTAAATTTAGAATTTACACCAAAATATCTTTAATCAATACTTATTAATAGAATTCTTTTATGAGTTTTTTTTATATTTTATTTTTATTGAAATAATGTGACAAATTTTATTTAACCCTTGAATTATCTTTAAATTAAGTAAAGTTTTATTCCTTGAACACAGATATAAATATAAAATACACTAATAAAGAAATTTAGTTGCATGAACACCAGCCAATTATTCACATTTAGAGTAATTTATTTGAAAATAACTATGTTAGTATTATTATCTTCATTTATATTCATTCAAATTCATTTAAATCAAGATTCATGGTAAATAATAATTTCTTAAGAAAAAAAATATTTAATTTATATTCATCAATGAATTATTTTTTACTATCTCGCCAGAGATAGTATTGCGATCACGAGTTTTCTATTAACTTTTGAGAAATGTAGCTCATCCGTTTTCATTTTTTTCCTCTTAAACTGATCGTAAAAATAAAGATATATGTTTGATAGTTTTTGACATGATTAAAAATTGTATTAAACTGCTATATATAGAATTTCAGCTTGAATAAATCGCTGAAAGTACCGAAATTAATTTTTTAACACTACCGCAAATCACGCGCCAGCACGTGACGTGTTGCCATCAACAAAGAGCCAAACACGCGCTGGTTTAATAAATATTATTTATTAATTTTCATTTATAGTTTATAATTAATTAAATTTAATTTAAATATAATATATGTTAATTAATCCAACAAATATGCGAGATAGTCGAGTGGAGACATTCCAGATTTTTTTTTATTAAATTTTAATTAATTAATTCTTGACTATTTTTTTTAAATAAATAAATACGAATTGTTTATTTATGGTATTTACCTTTTTTTCTTTCTAAATAAGAAATAAAAATATAATTTTTATAAATCACATTCTCATTCGGAGAAGCTATTTTATTTATTGAATAGAAACCCACAAAGGTTAACTGGTACGATTCATTGCCAAACACTGGCATTAAACAAACCCAAATCGAATTTTCCTGTTATTTATTAGTAGTAAAGAATAGAATATTCGTTAAGGTTTGCAAATTGATCTTTGGCTCCCCAGGGAGGTAGAAGATTAAAAGGAGATTACGATTCGTTTTTGCTTTATGGAGGATGTCCGTTTCCTGAATTCTTAATTGGAACCGTTAGAAATGAAATTGGTAATAATAAATAATGGATGCATGCAGGTGGTATCGATAAAGGATCCGATATTTATGCATTAAATTTTCATATAATTTTTCTATTAAATCACAAAAGATTTTTTTTGTGATTTCTCATTTTGATATGAACTTCATATAGAATGAAATTTTAATAGTATATAAAAATTTACTACTGAAATTTTATTTGACATAACTTATAAATAAATATATTGAAGTCACATGAAATTTAAAAAAAAAAAAATTTTTTTCGATTCCAAAAATTATTTTAATTTTCAATATTTAAAGTATAATGATATTTTAACAATTTCTCCTTATTTTAATTACTTTTATTTAAAATTTTATTCTTAATTTTTTTTTCTAGATACAAATAAATATTTATAATAATTGATTTGAATGTATGCCTTCGATTTATTTTGCTTAATATATACCTATATATACCACATAACCCATATAATAACTTTTTCACCTATCATTATATTATACAATTTGAATACAATTGCATATAATATAAGTATGCTTCTCTCTCGCCTGTCAAATGAATAACTTTCGATTGCTAGCAGGCATACTTCTTTTTTAACTGCCTTTGCGCCTCCCACTTTTGCCTCGTTATGAATGATCTCAAGTGGATGAGTGTCGGCCTTGACACTTCCCCCTCTCTACACTAAAGTTCCAACAGAATTAACAAATTGACCATACAAATTTGAAATTAGTTTAAATGAACAACCCTTCAAATTCCACTTAGAATTAATTTTATTATTATCATCAAATTCATTCTTTTATTTCTAACCGATAAATTATGCTTATTATTATAATTTTCATATATGAATAGAAAAAAACAAATAAAAATAAACATTGCTTGTTAAATAATATTTATGTTTTAAAAAGAATATGTATTGTCATTGCAATTGCAATTCCAAGAGATGTTGCTAAAGTATGTTCGGTTGCATACATCTAGGTGCTTTCAATATACACTTAAAAGATTATACATTTAGTAATAGCATTCATTCCTTTTCATAATAAGAAATGATCATCTTTTTATTTTATTTAAATAAAATATTTCTAGATTAAAAGAAAAATATTTTAAGAATTACATAATTTTAAATTTGTATTAGAATTTTGTAAAATTAAGTATACAATTTTCAATATTTTTGAAATTATACAAAAACCTTGACTTTTTTTTTGAGTATAATGAATTTATTAATTAATATAAAGAATATTCATTAAATTAAATGAAACCGGTTTCTATATTTAGATTTCATTTCTCTTATTAACCTATTTTTTTCATTTTTATATTTAATTTTTGTTTTTAATAATTGGTTGATAAATTATCTTTTTACTCCATTATAAGAATAATATTTTTATATTAATAAATAGCATTTATATTTTATTATTTCGTATTTGTATATTTAATCGGAATATTAACCTAATTTTAAATAAAGCTTATGCAATTTTAATAAATAAAATTATTATTTATTTAATTAAATTTTTAATATTCATTTCATAATATTTAATCTAATATTTTATTATTTTTGTAATATATTATATAAATATATTTTTAATTTTAATATAACAAGATAAATTCACTTTGATAATAAATATATATACTAATCACATAAATAATTTATATTTAATAGGTAGAAAATTTTAATTTTTAGCATTTAAATAATTACTTAAATAATGAAATAATATTTATAATATTTTAATTTGAATCATCATTAATATATATTAAAATATATTTAATAACATTCTCTCTAGATGAATTAGTAATAATATAATAAATTTAATAATATATTATAGTACAATTTACTCAAATATGTTTATTTTTATTTAATCTCAGAACTTCTAGTCATCTATAATAAATTTAACAATAATAAATTTAGCATAAAATATTGAGTATTCAATTTTAAAATATCAAAATATGACAAACTTAATATGTTATTTATCATATAGATTCCAATATATTTAAAAAGGAATAATTTTTTATTTATATAAATAACATTCACTCTTTTGGACAATTGCACTTACACCGAGGCTTTTATGATTTCTCATTTTGCTTATTACCTAAAGAAATTTTATTCCTTACTATATCCTTTCCTTCATATTCTTTTAAACTTAGTTTCGATTGATATAATTCTAATTTAATTAATTAATTAAATTAATTTATTAATAGAATTTTACTTCCCTTATAATGAGTAGTTCGCAGATTTCTTCATGGGGGCGGTTATGTCAATTTAAATCAATTCTCTCAAACGTAAAATGATTCATCTTTTTATAATTAAAAATAGATGACTATTTTGGCTTTTTTGTATTGCTCTTTTTTAGTTTGCTAAATCAATGTTATTACATCACTCTTATTTTTATGTTTCTCATTTAAATATAAAATACTTGTTTTATTTATCAACAATAATTTATTAAAATCCTAAATAAATGGATTATCGCTATCTAGATATAATACTACACCTCAAGCCTTACCCCATATTTGGTTAAAAAATAATTCTATTTTATTAATACAATCTTGTTCTTTCAATTTATTCATTTATACATATAAAAAATACTTTTAATTTCCGGTCGATATTAGTTATAATAATATATATATTAACATATTTATCATTGATTTGTACCAAACAAACTCGTTATGAATATTATGTATTTTTTATGGTTTTTTTTTCATTTTTAAAATTATTCATTTGATAATTCTCATTAAAACTTTTATAATTAATTAAAAAAAAAGAAAAAAAAAGAAATAATTTTAATTAATTTTATATCTTTAATTGAAAACAAAATGAAAGACCTTGAAATATAAATTATTATCACACGTGTTTTACATATTTATGATGTCATTTACTAAAAATAAATAGAACTTTCTCTAAATATTTTTTAATTCATTAATTATTATTATTTTATGTAATAATTTTTAATATAATAGTATATACTTTTAAATAAAATAACTTATTAAATATTTTACTTTTAAAAATTTTAATTATTGTATCAGTCACGTGATTTAATAATAAGTATTTGAAATTTTAAAATTTATATTATTATTATTATTATTAAAAACAACACATTCTGAAAATTACTATTTAATCAATTTACTTTTAAATTTTGTAGGGTTTCTACTTATAAAATACCTATTTATTCTTATTTTGATAAAATAAAATAACCTGTTTTAGTTTTCTTGTTTAAAATATTATACATAATTCTTTTTATAAACTTTAATTTTCATTATTATAAATATAATATTATACCAAGGCAGAAACAATTTAAAACTAAAGAAAATTTTCTAGTTAATATATAATTAAACTTTTTAAACATATTTATATGAAAATAAATATATTATTAAAGGTCATTTCGTAATATATAGAATATAAATTCTTTAATTTAATAAATTATAAAATTTAATAAAATAATATATATAATATCTATATATTATTTGAAATTAAATTTGTTTTTGAATTTATTTTTTCTCATTTTTCTTATAATAAATCCAAATTATAGTATTAATTTAAGAACATTGTGTTTCAATATAATATAATCTCAAGGAAAAATCTAAATTTAAATTATTTATTTTCTCTTTCCTCGATATTCTTACTTCTTCTACTTGGTTTGAAATATATGTAAATTTTTGAGCTTCAATTTGTCTAAATAGCTAATGTAGTCGTGAAACGAGTTTAATTTTAACCTTTCATCTTCTCTCCCCCTTCTTTTTTTTACACCGGAGACAAGATCTAATTTTCATACTAAAATTATGATGATAACATTTATTAAAAGAAAAAAAAAATTTTCCAGTCTGATGTAACTAGCCGCAAGGATATATCAGAATGGAAATTACCCATTAACAATTCACCATTAATTAATAAATGGCGAATTATTTCAAAAGGGGGGAGCGCCGCGGCGCCAAACAAAGGATTTCAATTGCAAGTGGGCGGTACGACAAGGTTTCTATCAGGATTAAACCACATCACGAAATCTATATTTATTGCTCTGCACCGTTTATCTCCTTATAATTATAGATAATTTTCATTAGATATTTAACAAGCTTTCTATAAATTGTGGCATATCTTTTTAATTTAAGAATTTATTATTAAAAGTTACATATTTATTACATCTTATCAAAATAATAATTACAATAAAATAGGTTGTATTTTTGATATATATGTACCAATTTCCCTTTTTGCTCTCTGTATTTTACATGTAGTTCTAGAATTATTTTTTACTATCTTGCCATAAATTTTCGATGTCGAGATTTTAAAGTTTTTATACGTTTTGAAGGTCCCTGAGTCATTTTTTACTAAGGTTGAGAAAAAATGTCTGTAATACGCAAAAACGGTTTGAGCTAGAATGATGAAATTTGGCACTCGGGTATTATTCAAAATTTGTAGTTTTCTATCAACTTTTGAGAAATGTAGAAACCTACCACGTTTTCATTTTTTTCTTCTAAACTTACCATAAAAATAAAGATATATGTTTGATAGTTTTTGACATAAATAAATATAGAATTTCAGCTTGAATGAATCACTGAAAGTACCGAAATTAATTTTTTAACATTACTGCAAATCACGCGCCAGCACGTGACGTGTTGCCAGTAACAAAGAGCCAAACACGCGCTGGTTTAATAAATATTATTTATTAATTTTCATTTATAATTTATAATTAATTAAATTTAATTTAAATATAATATAATTTAATTAATTCAATTAAGATATGCGAGATAGTCGTTTGGAGACACTCCAGATTTTTACCGACCGACGATAGTAAGGGAGGTATTGTTTTCACACCAAATTTCACATGTGGAGATTTTTACATATCTCCACGAATCATGCATTTTCTAAACAGAAAAAAGTATTTTTAGCATGATGTCTGTCCGTCCGTCTGTCCGTCTGTCCGTCCGTATAGATGTGTACAGCCTGAACGGCTCAACCGATTTTGATGAAATTTGGTATATTTACTTAATGCATCAGTGGGATGAATTGATCAACTTTTGGTGTATATCCGGAAACCGGAAGTGGTAGTATTAGCGATCGACGATAGGAAGGAAAGGGTTATTTTCACACCAAAGGAGATTTTTTTATATATCACCACGAATCATGCACTTTGTATTGGTTTTATCCTCGAGAAAAATCATATTTATTAGTTTTTTCTTGATTTAAAATTATATGACGTCATCCAGTCATTCATGACGTCACAGCCTGGTCTTGCATATATATTATAAATAAAATAAAATTAAAAATGTTTATATTTATTATTTATGTATCCATATCTGTTTTTTATTACATTAATAGATATATGAAAATTATTTGAAATTGTTTCTGTAGCTGGAAATTAATTTATTTCAAACCGTCGGTCGGTTCGGACCTGGCCACAGGTCAACTTATTTTATATAGATATTTTATATATTCTTTACCGTTTAATATTTGTTTGTTTTTTTTTTTTTTTTACAAATTTTTGTGTTATGTTTTATAATAATTTAATTATTTATAAATTTTTGCACAAATTACATTATTCTGTAATATATTAATATATCTGGCGACTTTCTAAATTTAATTCAATTACACGGACATTTTTATTTACTAAAATTTTTAATTACAGGGATAAAAAAAGTGAATTCTTGTTTGTTAACTGAATAAATATAAAATAAAATAAATGTGAAATCTCTTTTATTCATTATATTAATTTGTCTAAGCAAACTGTTATATTCTTTTTTTAAATTAATATTTGTATGAATCAATGATGGATCTGAAAAAAATTTAATTTTATTAATTTTTTTTTATTTATTTCCATGTTTAGTAAATATTTTCTGATTCAATTCTTTTACTTTATTCACATTTAAAATTAATTAATTACTTAATGATTTATCCAAGTGGATGTTCAATGTTATATAACTGGAAGTTCATCTTCTTATCTTCTTGCCTATCATCCTGGTCCACTTGATCATCTTCCTATTAATTCTCTCACTTCTTATATCGCTTACTCTTCTATTCTCTTTTTTTATTCTATATATTTATTAATTTATTTAATTTCTCTTAAAGGAATTTAAAATATTTTCTTTTGAAATAATAGTGCAAGAGAATCATTGATTAACCTAGAAAAAATTAATTTTATTTTATTTTTCATTTATTTAGATATAATTTAAATTATTTCTCAATCTCTGCTTCAGATTTATTGTGATTTATAAGTAATTAATTATCTAGTGAATGTTCAATGTTCTAGAAGTTCATCTTCTTCCTCATTTTAATTATTTTCCCTCTCAATGCTCCTCTTCAACATTTTCTTTAAGATCCACTTTTGCTTTTCCTTTTCACCAGCTGATAACATCCGTGATCCTTAAGCCCTTAAAATATCATGTCAAATCTTACTCTGCTGAAGAAAAAAAAGATGATAAATTGAGAGCAGACATGATAACATTTACGGTCAGATGTTACTTGCTGAAAAAAAGCAAAAATTAAAATTACTTTAATATCAATTAATGGTTGGACGAAGAATATAAGAAACAGAATGAATGTAATGAATTTGTTTTGTGGATTTTCTAATGATCATCTTCTTCTTTCTTATCCTTTACATTATTTTAGAAATTGTAAATGACGATGAATTAGGTTGAAACCAAAAATAAACAAAATTTGGATATCTCTGTGAAATGCCTCACCTTATTATTATTCTATTGATGGCTATTTGTTTAAACACATGAATATCTTTTCGACTGACTCAAGTACGCATATTTTCATAAAGTGAAACCTTGAAATATATGGTATTTAAATTTATACGACTTGTAGCGATTTATGAGGTCAAGAGGTCCCTGGATTTGAGGTCTTGACTATGGTGCAATGAATTAATGAATTAACCAAAGTAGAATATTTTTCAATATGGATTGCTTTTGTTTCTTACTCCAGTGTTTAAAAATATTTTTGTTGAAAACATTCTTACTTCAATTTCATTTTATTATTATGTTTTTTTTTACTTTGTTATTATAATAAACACTTTAAATCATATATAGGATAGGAGAATTTACATACGATATTTTTGCGCATGCGCACTCAACCGGTAGGCAACACCGAAACATGTTTGCATTGAAAATTATTTATATTGCATAAAACATCATTTAAATCAAAATTGATGAATGAAAACTTTTAAATCTTTAGAGTTTAATAATTTATTAGTTCACTGTATAGTCCAGAGTGTGTATTACAATGTAAATTGTTAATTTAAAATTATAAATATATGTATAAAATATATACAAGCCCGGATTTAAAATGATTGTAGCGTTTGGGCCCAAGTGGGTCCCGCATTTGAACAGGCCCCGCATAAATCAGCATAGCCCACAAAATGTTATCTTTTGAAAGTAAAAGGATTTATTATAAAATAATTCAAATAATGAAAAATATTTTTATTTTATGTTCGTATTATATATATAGAATGGTTTACAACAATTTTATATTATTCCTTAAATTAAATCAATTTTTGATTTTGTTTTGTTTTGATATTAAAAATAAAATTTTTAATAAATAATTAATTAATTTAACATTTTTTTGTTGTTTCAGGTAAAATTCAACTTTCTTTATTGTCAATTCATCACATCGTAAGTAGTTATTTACCAGATATAGTACTCTATTATGTACTGAAGTACTTTTTTATTATTATAAAATCCTATCTAATTTTTTTTAAGATTACCTAATAATAATGAATATTTTTATCATATTCTTATTGTAATATTTTAAATAATTGTTGGTACTTCTTTTGAGAGGCTTTCAAACTGAGAAGGCATCTTTTCTTCACTTAGCAGTATACTAAGATTACACTGCAAGTTCCTTTCAATGTAGTTAATCAGACAAGTTAATAAGCGTGTGCTCGGATTATCCAAAGGAATAAACAACATCCAGTCTTTTCATTTTCACAACCCGGGGCTTACAATTCAATTCAATTCCCAGATTATCTCTCGCCTGGATTAACATTTCATTTTTCATTCTGCCGTTTAAGAGATTATTAATTATTTATTTATATTAAAAAAATTATATTTTTAGATAATAAATAAATAAAAAAATTTTACTTATTTTTTTCTAAAATAAAAAAAAATGGATATCAATTAAACAATACAAATTAAATTAATCATGTCAAAACTTAGAGATTTTAATAGAAAAAAAATTAAGATTAATTAATTAACGTAAAGTTTATTTTTCGAAATTTAATTTCATTAGATTTAAAAAAAAATACTACTTGTAAATTTATCAAATTAAAAGATAAGTATAGTCTTATCTTTCATGAAATCTTTCCCCAAATTATTGCAATTCATTACAATTTGTTATTCTCTCATTTTTTTTTAAACTAAGATCTCAAAAATATTATTTATAGGTATATATATATATATATATATATATATATATATACAAAGACATTTTTTATTTTTATCAGATCTTCAATCTTAATATATCACAAAAAGATCAAGGTTATTATTTGTAAACAGAATATAACGTTCTTTTTCTAATAACAAATTAAAATAAAAGAATAGAAATTCTTAGAAATTCTCTAAAGTAGTAGTATATAATATTTTAAATATTTATTATAATATATCTAATCATATTACTTATATAAAATATTATTTTAATATTATTTTTTCATAATATTTTTTATTAAATTTTATTATTATTATTATTACAATATATTTGAATTTTAATGACTGATTTTTTTTATATATTTATTAATTAATAATTATAGCATCCAATAAACAAATCTTTTAAAGTTTTTCAATTTTGTTATATGTATTTATAATTTTTTTGATATAGATATAATATATGATCTATTATACTTATATTTTATATACTAAAAACAGTGACGATCACATATAAAAAAAATAATTTATATCCTGAAGATGATTCTAATATGGGAATCAAAACGTCGACATAGAAAATTATTATATTTGTTGTTATTATAATTATCTATTATTAAAAATACAGAAAAGATTAATTATTAGTTAACTTTTTTGAACTTTTAATTAAATTTTCATATGTATTATTAATTAAAAAAAATATTTTATTTTTATATTAAGACATACAATATTATTATAAATGATTTGTATAAATTTTTATTATCGGATGTCTAAAGTTATATTATAATAATAGTTTGATCCACTCATTACATAGTTGTGTATCTAAAGAAGGTTTCGAAATTTTTTTATTATTCTAAATTAATATTAATGTCTTTTTTTTAAATAATGGACCTCCTTCTTCTCTATTTAAATTCTATTTTATTTCTAGGATTACATTATTCTTTTAAGACTTTTTTTTTTGCTAATCTTCTAAATTGGATAAATTATTCACTATGTTTGGTATCGAGAAATAAATTTCATATTAATTGAATTCATTGTCTAGTGATATGTTTATGTTGTTGTCGCTTATGACCTTATTGTGATGATAATTCATATATAGCGACCTTTTTACAAATCACGAGGTGAATTTATTGTTCTAAGAAGAAAGGATTAGGTTGAGTAAAGAGGACGGCCTTGTTTTGACAAGCGTATCGTCCACCAAACAAATGTTATTCTCAATCGTGAACTCAGCAACCATTCCAGGTAAAATTGCGTCGAATGGGAAGCGTGGGCTGCGTGCACAACGGGACACTTGGACAAAAGCGCTTTTGGGGTGCGGTCGAATCAGTTGCTATTCATATCAGTTGGACTGGACAGCCCATTTATTTCAATCATTGCCAATTGGAGCGCCATCCTTCCGTTATGAAATCCTATTAATGGAGAGCAAAAAGAAACAATTACTTATTTTAAAATTGTCTATTATTAAGTGATTAATAGATTAAAATATTTTAAAAAATTATTTGAAAAATTTCGATCATCATTTATTTAGATATTTTTAATTTATTTTATATTTTTTAATGTTTCAATTATTTTATGAAAATTTTTATTACATTGAATAAATTTATTATTTTTAGTTTACATTATTTCTGATCTAATTTTTATTTTTTAATTGTACATTTATTCAATCGTTGCTCAATAACTCTACCACCCAACTATAGTCTTGACCTATAGAACTTGAAGAAGTTTTCGAATCTCTCCAAATAGAAAAAATAGCATAGTTAAAATAGTTTTCAAACTCAATAGTGTAAAAATTATTTAAATGTATAAGTGTATAAGAATTTTTTTTGAGTTGTTTTCATGTTTGCTGACATGGTTTGCTGAATTGGTTCTCAACGTTTTGGCACCCATTTTGACTGCATTTTAAATATAGATAAGATTTTTGGGATTCTTGGGATTCTTGACCTTAGTCTGAGTGTAAAGAGTCAAGGGGGATTTTTCGGTTGATTGGACGGGAGAAGTTTTACTTACAGAGGAGTGAGGCTCTGAAATATCCTGGATGTTCGCACAATCACAAGGAACTAAGATCCGACTCGTCCGAGCACCACATGATAAAACTATAAAATAAATTATATAATAGTAAAATGTGGTCTAATATATTATATTAATTTAATTAAATCGTGGTCGCTAATGTCTGTTTAGATGTGATATCAATACTATATAAATATGTCTACTATAAAACTCATAGTTTTTTCTATATTATCATCATCATTAGTCCAGTTATTTTGGAATCAATTTATAACCTATTGTATCATGCAAATTTCTATTAAATAACTGTTTAACATTATGCCTTTAAAAAATCTACTCTGTCAATTTAAATTTATTATATATTTAAAAAAAAAACTTATGATTAATCGAAAAAGTCAAACATACCATTAATTTTATGATCCAACCTCTCGTTACGATATTTTATCTTAATATTCATCCTTATAAATTTTTACACTTCTTTTAGATGATTATCGTTTGTTTGATATATATTATCTCGGATTTTGATAATCCCGTTTATGAGAAGGGCTCGTTCTTAAAAATGTTTACTTGGAAGTTATCAATGATTCATTTAATGATTATATCTCAAGCACCAACAAAAATTCTTAACCATTAAACGATACAAACAAACGAACATTGAATATATCTTTTTCAATAGATAGAATGTCGTTTATTATTATTAAAACCGTTAGGTCAAATCATTATATGGATAGTATTATAATATCTTTGGAGAAAACTAAGCATTCTTTTTTTATTGATTAATTGAACTAGCAAATTTGATTTTTTTATATTTAACCTAAAAAACAGCCAATTTTTCGTATTTTTTTATATCTTCATGCTCTTTTCTAGTTAAAATCAATCTTTTTATTTTACTAATTATATATATATATATTATATATCTGTAATTTTTATCAATTATTTTAAACGAACGTCTTCGCTAACTGGCAGATAGAATATTTTCACTTATTTATTTATTTTTTGTTCAAATTGATTTACCGGAAACTTGAAAAAAAAATACCAAATTATACTTCTTCAACTGGAAATGTTTCACTTAAATACACGGACGAAACGATTTTCAAGTAAATAATAGCTGTTAGTTTAGATAGAGACTTGAGAGAGTTTCTACACGCAAAGTTTGATTTTAAAAAGTTAAATTTCTATAAACATAGAATTAAAAAAAAAAAAAAAAAATTAAAATACAAAACTTATTTTTAACCAATATTTTTAAAAAATACTTTTATTATTGTGAATAATTATTATTTGTTAATAAATAAATATTTGAATAATTCTTAATTTTTTTTTTAAATTCATTATTTTACTGTCTGATGAAAAATAAATTACGATCATATTTCTATAAATAAGAGTTTATCGTTAAATTAGCAATGATAATGATATTTGCATTTACTACCATCTTTTCCAAGAGCGCACTCATAAATCTACTAAACAAATATAATATAAATTAATTCAGTTAATTATCTTTACATATGAATAAAACTACCATTATTATTAATATTATTATTTTTTGAAGAACAGATCAGTGAAATCTACATTAAAAAGACAAATATATATATATATATATATATATATATATATATATATCTATATAATATTAAATGTTTATACAATTTTGTTATATTAGTCATAATTTTGATTATTCGTTATTTTTAGGCTCTTATCCGTTTGTACGATATGCTTAGTGAGTATGTCTGTCTCCCTTTCAGATGATGTAATTTCATTAGTTCGGAAAATTACATCTCATCCTGTTTAGATAGAATTTTTTAAAATAATATTTCAATTATCTCCTGCCATATGAAAATATTTAATTATTCTAATTTTTTTTTATTAAATAAAAAATCTAAAATTTTCAATTCTTAAATCAGTATTGTACTGTTTTATTATATTTGTGATTCACACCCTAATTAAAACAATTAATTTGTGTAATTTTAATTATATAATATTTTTATCTAATATACATTTAGGACGAAACATTTGAAGTTTTTAAAACAAATCTTTTAAACATTTCTCACTTTAATTAATAAATGAATATAATGTAAACTTATAAAATATCTATACAATTAGTGAATTTTATGAATTACATTCAAATTAAAAGAAAATTTAAATTTTTACATCTTTTCTTAATCCAAAGAATATTTTTTACTAAGATTTGAAAAATTATTCCATTTTAGATTTAAATTAAAAAAGTGAATCTCCACAGAAGGTATTTCAAATACTAATCGTAGGTGTATATGGATTACAAGGCATTAACCTCAGAAACCAATTATTGATTTAGCTAGTTTGTGTTATTTATAAATGGATAGATTCAGTCAATAATAATAAAAAAACATATAAAAATATTAAAGTAGTATTTTGATCGATTTCCTGTTAAGCTACTATTAAATTCCATTTTTTTGACATGTTATTAATTATTATATCGAGCATAAAATAGCGCATTTCTTCATTGAAATATTAAAAATATGAAAAAAATATTTTTTTATATTATTATAAACATAATAATTATAAATAAATATATTAAACATTATTTTTCTAATCATATTTAGATAATTTAAAATTTTTTTTAAAACTAGTAGGTTTGGTTGCATGGTTCTAGGCGCCAGACAGATGCTTTGCTTTTTTTATTTAAAATCTAAAATCTCACTTCAATTATTTATATAACATTTTATATATGTATTCTTTTCTTATACTTATTTAATAATCTATTAATACACCTTTATACGTATTGTTATAACAATTTATTCTCATATAATCATAATTAAAAACTCTTATTACTCATTAGAATATGATACATTTTACTTATTCATCAGAGATGGAAATTCTTTTTACATCGTGTCACCCATATATATATATATATATATATATATATATATATATATATATATATATATGTCTTTGTTTTATTTTTTACTTATTAGGGTTAATCATTGTTTCTTTCATTCTATTCTTAGCTAGGCTTAGCCATAATTTTTTTTGACTACTATAGTATTGCCACTTCTAAAGTTTCTTTAGCATTAGTACAAATATGACCAATTCCTTATGAATTCTTTATCCCCCCATTCCCCCCTCCACACACAATAATGATAACTAAAAATTATTTCTATTGACAAATACGGATTGTATCCGGTGATCCTATCGGTAACCTCTTCAAGGTTTTTGAATTAAGTTCTACAACCGAATAATTGCTTCTTCCAATTATATAATAAGTATAGATTGGATTCTTTTTTTGATTTATCATGCAATTTTTTTTTTTTATTGAATTATTCATTACATTTTTATTTGTTTTCTAACTTTTTGTTGGAATTTGAATGTTATAACTCTTTTCTATTATAATAATATTATTAATTGATCAATATAAATTTTTATCTATAACTTAAAATAACTTTTAGTAAGTTTTATAAATTTGCATTTTTTACAATATAAATTTAATAATCCTCAATATACAATTATATATAAATAAGGATTACAATAGTTTTATTATGGTTACGTCCAAGTAAAATTCAGTTTAAATAAAATTTCTTAAAATTCATTGCAGAGTACCAAATTTTTATTTATTATCGTATCATTCAATATTTTTAACCACTGAAGATACATTTTTATTTTTTGTTTAACCAAATTAGTTAAGATTAACATTAATTTTGATTAACAATAAAATATTGATAGTTTCAAATTTTTGGATTTATTTGCTTAAGGTTATATTTATTAATTTCATTAATACTAATTAATTTTTTAATTTTATAAACTAATTAATTTTTATCAACGTTTATAATTATTTTGAATATATAAACAGTTGAAAAAATAAAATTTATTTTTTGGGATTTAATCTTTTCTAAAATAAAACTACTAATTGTATTAATTTTTTTTTTAAAGATTATTCAAAAAAATAAAATTTATTTTTTCAACTGTTTATAGAATAGAATTTATGTCATTGAAATAAAATTAACATGCAAGAAATAAAAAAAAACCTTTTAATCAAAATGATTTATTAAGAGTTAAGGAATATTTCTCAAATTTCATGAACGATCATAACTAAATTTATCAAGGTGTATACAAGTGACGCCACCGTTGCACATGACGTCATAACTTGAAACATTTGTCTATTTGTGATATCACCTTTTAAAAAAATAGTTCTCTGTGTGTGGTAGAGCATTTCTTATTGGCTGGAGTTGTTGTTGGAGACACCACCTATTTATCATCTACTTTATTTATTTGTAATCGTAATCTAATCGTAAGAATGACCCCCTCCTTCCTCTAGGCACTTTGGCCATCGCTATTCCTGCCTTGTCCACTCTCCGGGAATTCTAGAATAATGAAGGCATGGCTAAATTTAGAATTTGCTTACCAAACAAGCGAAAAAAGAAAGAAAAAGGAAATGGAAAAATAAAAATATAAAAAAAAAATATGTAACCATATATATTTAATTGGTTATAGATATATATATAAATATTTATAGAGGTGTTGTTGATATTCTGCATCTTTATTCAGGTGAGGTTAGAGGTTGGTTCTATATAAATTACTCTTAAATTATCATTTAAAAAATAAAATAAATGAAAACTAATTTAATACTACCCACGGATTTGTACTTTTTTTTTTTGTTATTCTAATTTCCATAATTTATAGCTAAGAAATTCATACCTCGATAAAGAAATAGACTTTGCATATTATTTATTTAGAATTTTATATTTTAAAGTGTAAAATATATTTCTTACCGTTTAAATTTACTGACATATACATGGATAAATTTATAAACATTTTCTTTTAATATTATTAAAAAAAATAATAATAATTTATAAACAAATATCTTAGTAAATTTGATTCCCATGATTATAATTAATTTAATAATATATATTATTTTATTCACATTCAATAAAATGTGTTAAATTAATTAATATATAATAAAAATATTATATTTATATATATATATATATAAATTTGTATCTACTATATAATATGTATTGAGAAGACAAAACGAGTATAAAATCAGATAATATGAGAGAATTAGAATGGGTGGAGATAGAAATTTAATAACTTAAGAACAATTTAATTTCTTCGTTTCACATATATAAGAGAAATTCTTGCTTGTTTTCATGTATTTTTGTGAGTGTCAAGTCAAATTCAATTTTGGCCATTTGACCCATTTTGGTGCCATTTTCATGAATAATTTGAGAAGAAAACTTTTGGATTTTGGAACTTATAGTCTATGTGACCAAGAGTCATTGTTTGTATTTTGGGTTGAATGGATGAACAATGTTTGACTTTCTGCGTTCTTAAACGCTGGTAACATAACACGAGAGCAACTACGAGCCCGGCCTGTACAAGTGTCAGTGCTAGTGCTTTCTTCATTAGTAGTTCTTTAGTAGCCTGTTAGTAGATTTTTCAGACTAGGAATGCCAAAATTTTCTTGGATTTGGTGCAAATTGGGTATCGAAACTTCGAAACTTCACACAAATATAAGTGAATCTCTCTTTTTAAATATATATATATATTCTTATTTATTATTTAATTTCAATTTTAATTATTTTTATCACTATTGTTTATTATTATAATACTACAAGGCATATTTAATTTTAATTTATAATTTAAAATTTTAATTTTTACTATTTTCCATTGCTTTATTAAGTGTTTTTTTCTTCTATTTAAGGATTAAGCAATTTCAAAATTGTCTTTTATATAAAAGAATATACTTTCACATTTTTATTTATCTTTCATTTAATTAATTTAAATAAGAATGCTTTTTAAATATTATTTTAACCTTTACTTATACTCTAAATATCATATTTCAACAGGTGGTTGATTGATGAATCATTAGAGAAAATAAAAAAATAACACTTCTCGCTTGAATTTGAAAATCTCGATTAATTCCATTAGAATCTATGATGATGCAAAATGTAAAAATTGAACAAATAAACAATTATATACAAAAGAATACTACATAAGAGGGTGGAGGAGAGGAGAATGAATGGCGAAGTTATTTCTTATGATGTAATACGTATGAAGTCACTAATTTGTCAACATATATAACGAATAGGTCAATTACAACCAACTACATATTCCTGTTAAGTGCTTCGACATCTATTTCAAGAAATAAGAAATTAAGACGATTCTCTCTTTAATGGAATTAAATCATTAAATTCAATTTTACTTTTGAAATAGGAGAGTCTATTTTTGAAAGTGATTTACAATCAAAACCTAACTTAAAAGATCATAAATAATAGATAACCATTACGGTAACTTAGTAGTTTTATAGTTCTTTTTTAAGTAGTTTTTAGTAGTTTTTTAAAGTCTAATTTAATTCATTTTTTCTAGAAAATATCCAAAAAAATATTCTAATAAAGTTATATTCATTAAATATGAACAAGGTTAAATAATAGATGTGAATTACTATTATTTATAGTAAATTTACAAATTATAGGTAATTATTGATATTAGATACGAGTAAATAAAGACATTTCACACTTGAAATTTGTCTAAATATATTTATTTATTTATATCGCCATTTGTGGCTGTGAGTCCAAGGTAGCAAATATTTATCTTCCAAGTTTCTTAAACAAATTAGATATCTTATCTATAATTTATCATTTTTATATTAAAATTATTTTTTTTTTTCTAATTTTCTATTCAAGTATACAAAACTTTGAATGAAAATATATTGATATCATAAATGTTATTATTAGAATTGTACATATTTAAATAAAACATTAATTTATTTAGGTATACAAAACTCGATCGTCGGATGCTATATGATCCCATAGATCATTTATATACTATTACTTAAAAGTATGCATTTACGCTTTTATTTAGCACATATCAAGGGCATCAATAAAATGAAAGAAAACTTGCCTTGAAAGACTAACCAGAATTTCATTTTTTTTCATTAGTTAAAATATAAATTTACCTTCCAACTCAACCACCTTGGCAAAACAAAATAAATAATAAATAAAATAAAATTTTTAATCAATAAATCTAAAATATAAATTTAAATAATAAATTAATTTAAAATTTTTTTTTCTTCAAATTTTAATATAATAGCTTTTAAATATATTGATATATCTATTCTACTTAAATTTAACCTATTTGCAATTAATTATGATTAAATATAATAAAATCTTATTAAGTACAATATATTTAAAAATTAGAAAAACATTTAAAAAAAAAAATAAAATTGAATTAAAAATTTATAATATTAAATTTATAAAAAAAAATCTGGCTTTTGTAAGTCCTTCGAAATGCTATCAAGTCGGTTACTAGCTTATAGGGGTAGAGGTTATATTTGATCAGTACATCAGATCCTCTCAACCTTTATCTTGTTGTTCTTTATCATAAGTCTATACTTCTTATTTCAAGTATTTTAGTTTTTTAATTTTGATTATGAAGGCTGGGTGGCCCCAAACTAGAGAGAAATTCCATTGCCAGCCTTTAACCTAGAACCATAAGGTTGCCCTTTTTTAAGTATAATTTCTATTTTAAAATAATATTATTAATAAATAATTTGTTTATAAATATTCAGGGATATAAACAGAAAGTGAAATAATAAAGATTAGAGGATGATAGGGTAGCAGGGGACTATGAATATATCATTAATTTAATTTTATAATTTTTTTACTTATATTAAATTATTATATATATATATATATATTATTTATATAAAAAATAATTTATGTTTATTTTTAAGTAAATTATATACTATTGATTAATAGTTATAGATTTATTATGAACATCTATCATATCATCTTTTATTAAATAAACTAAATAAACTATGAATTTTATTAGCATAAAAGTGGGTGAGAATTTAATAGATTTAGTTGATGAAATATTCCCAAGTGTCAGTTGTTAGGTGAGGATATGGTCTGCTCCTCTCACTCACTGTTAAGTCAACGGAACGAAGTAATTAACAAATAATAATGGATGTTTTTATTAGCCATAAAGAGGAGGTGAGATGGAAATTAGACAAGTGATTTTTTATATCACCCATTTGGAGGCCAAAAATGATTAAAGGCAATTGATTTCGACCTTTCATTATCATCTTAAATGGATCAATCACGTTCGTTTAGCGATATTCATCATTTGCATTTAATTTTCATTAAAATATTCTCTGTCCTTTGTTAAATAATTCATATACATATCCATTATTGTTTTTAAGCTATTATAAAATAATAGTAATAACAAAAATTTAAATAATTTAAATCTATGAAATTATTTAATACAAAACTTTCTTTTTGATACTTTATAAAAAGCATCACGAATCATTACTTAATCGAATTGAGAGATGAATTTTAAAGAGATTATATTTTTTCATGAATACTGATTGTTTTTATAGGTAGGTTTTATCACTTATAATTTATTTATTTAAAGAATAAAATTTATTTAATTACCTATGACAAAATTCAGAGATTCGCCAGTTTATTATTAACTATTTAATAGTTTTTCAATATTTTATATTAATCAATATTATTCAACATTGTCGTATAGACCCAATCAGCTAAATCTATTCAACTTATACTAAATAATAAATACTTAATATTAAAAAAAAATATTTAATAATTTATAATGAACCACAAACATTTTGTTATATATATATATATATATTTGCATTTTGCATTGAAGTATAAAAATTATTATAGATAGTACATAATATACATATAATAATATTTATTTTTTTTAATCAATCAATCAATTTATTTATAAATAATATTTTCTAATGATTGATCAATTCTTTTTAAATTGTAAATATATGTTTAGGTATATTTATATATACACCTATATGTAAATGTATTTATATAAAAATTTATCTTTGAAAGGCAATATTTAAAATTAATATTTAAAATAATTCATTTATTCCAACGCTGAATAAACATAGTGACAAGTTTCATCTTCTTGGACATTTTTTTGACGTATTTTGTTTATAATGTTGCGATATTGAAGGTCGGACACCATAGCAATTCCATTCCTTCTTTTTTTTAACTAAAAGATAACCAGGATAGGAAACCAGTCTTCTTCTTTGAATTCAAAATATTCCGAAATATTTTCAATTTTTTTTTTCTGTGGATAAAAAAAGAAAAAAAATTATAAAATTAAAATTATTTTCTTATAAGAATATTTACTATACAATAATAATGTTGTTTTCTAAAATTAAATAAAACTATCATCAATATGATAAACAATTTTTAAATTAATTTATATCATTAATTATGATTTTCTTTCAATAGATTATACCTACTATTCATATTCTATTAATTTTTTGAATAATTTATTTATAATATACAAATTTTTATAATAAATAAAACAAAAAAAAAATACTTTTAACATTATGCATTTGATTTTAATAAACAATCGTTAAATCTACTTTAAATATAATAAAAATTAAATTATTGTTTCAATAAAATAAAGTCAAGTAATTTTTGTTTTTTAAAAAAAAAAATATTTTATTTAAAGTTAACTTATATATTGTGTTTTAGAAGAAAATTTGAATGATGTTTTTATTTTTTAAAAATCAAAATAGAAATAATATTAATAATCATAATAAATAATAATAAATACATAAATAAATATTATTTAATTCTAATTCATTTCTTTCATGATAGATATAAAATAAATACAATTCATTTATTTTTCCATGAGCATTATTTATTGTTTTGCTATTTTTGTTTTGTTTTGATTTTGCTACCTGTTTGGTTGGTGCCAAAGGTGTGGAGCCGCATGGCTAGGTGAGAACACCGCACGGTGTCGCCTCCATGCGGCCCCCCCTGTAACTTATTGTCTGCCACGCCAGCGCCGTACTCTGAGCCGCAGGCAGGCGGCTGCATTCGTCCAAGTGCTGGCCTGCAGGCACCCGGGCACCTTTCCAATTGCCAAGAAGGAAAACGTAATCGACTCGGAACATTCGGGACGAGGCATGCCGGCCTCGTCAACCCTCTTAGTTATTCAAACTCATTGTGTTCGTTGTGATTGTGCTCGTGCTTTCAGAGGACATATCGCCCAGGCCGGATAGTCTTCACCGACACTGTAAGTTTCAAATTATTTTCCACCTCCTCCACTGAAAAGGGTTGTTCTGCACTGCTGAAAGCCACCTGGTTGACATGCAAACACCTGTGGCATCATGCAAGGTTTTCATCTTCAGCCCCACGATGTTGTTGTTGTTGAGTTGTTGTTGTTATTATTACATACAGTTAGTTGACGTCTGAAACACGTAAATATTTGAGTAGGTGTGGGATGGGTGCATCTACTGACATCCCGTTAAAATATATTCATGTACATACCAGTCGTCCAATCCACTCTTAAAAAATGGTTCTTATCACGTTAAAAACCCTCTCATTGATAACTCAAGTAGGTGCCAATGTTACTCGTTAATAGCTATTTCTATTCCACACTCTATTTCTTGTTATATTATCTACTCTACAAAGAATAAAAAAACATATATATTTATATTCTATGTAGTTTATTCATTTTGACACATTTATTATCATTAATAAACACTTTCCCACCTGAACTGATTTCGAATTCCTGTCATTGAGTGATTAAATCCTTTCCTCAATAAAAATTATAAATAAATAAATAAAAAAAAAATTCTTTTAATAAATACACATGAAATTTTTTCTAGTCTCTTTGACATTTTAATTAATGAACGAACGAACGAACGTTCTTTTCTTATATAACCAGGTAATGTAAACCGGCATGTATAAATTCAAATATATCCGAAAACAATATCAAATATATTAAATCATAAAATATAAAATAAATAAATAAAATAAAAAAAAAGAAAAGATTTCTTTGCTCTATGTTTATAATTATAATTTATCCCGGAAAATGAAAGATAAAATAAAAACATTTATCATTGAAATTTTCCAATTCATTCCGCACTATTATCAAACAATATATATATAATCTAATATCATTTTTTATATTTATAATATTATTTATAAATAGAAATTAATTTTATTTTTCTTTAAAATGGTATTTTAAATAAAATACTATATAAATTTAATACACCTGTCATTCATAATCATAAACTTTAATTTTTTTTTTAAATAAATTTACTATACATTAATATATATATAAATTATACATTTCAAATAGTTAGTTTATAATTATTTCAAATTGAATGTTCACGATTAGTTATTTAATTATTTTTATCAATAGAAAAAAAAAGATGAATTAGACAGACTCACGTGCCAGTATTTGATGTTAGCATTGAATCACGTTAGGAAATCTTACTCATTTTTTTTATCGTTCAAATATATATTTGTAAATTATGGAGAGATACCTATAAAAAAATTAGACAATTAATTTAATTAAATTCTACTTTTACTATACAAACTATCATTTATTCAAATTTAATATAAATAATAATAATAATAATAATATAAATTGAACTGATATTAACTAAAATTACTATTAACAGGATTGTAATAATTAGCATAGACTATTATATTTTGGTCTAATGATGACAGTTATACCAACATAAACAAACAAAATCACTAAATCGCTTGAATTTAACAATAAATATCATTTTTTATATTTCATTTTAAAAGCTCTTTTAAAGAAACTTAATTTTTTTTTCTTCAATATTTGTTATTATAATAATAATAATATTATTATGATATATATATATACAAAATATCCCACGATGGGGATGACGGTAAATTCTAATTCTATGAATAACAATTTATAATTTTACATATAATAAATACCATTCATGAAAAAAATTCGTTTGTGTATGTTTCCAAATCGCCTGGGATCTCTTTCCTATTCCTTTTCATTCTTTTTATTATCATCACTAAAATACAATGAAGTTGACAGACAATCGTCTAATTAATCTAATAACACGCTTAATCATTTTAATTTTATATATATATATATATATTAAAAATGATTACACAAGTGTTTAATTTATTACTAGTATACTTTAAAATGAATGACATGAATAAGAAAAAAAATATTCCTACTACGAATTATAGGTATACCTATACTTAAACGTTTCATTGACATTCCTATCATTAAAGGTTAAATCACATTTATCCTAGAAAAATTAATAGCATGAGGAATTATAAATTATTATTAGCATTCATATTTCTTTCAGATATTATTATAAATATCAAAAAAAATGTTTAAGTATGTATTTAAAATTAATTATCAACACGGTTAAAATAAAATATCTATAATTTTAACATTATATTTAAGTAGTATATATTTTGATTGGGAACTTGCAAAACCTTAAGAGTACTTCTGACTTTTTTATAAAGAAATAAAAAAAAAACTTTCTAATTTATTAAATTTCCAAAAAGTCATCCTCAATAGAGACTCATGTTGAAAAAATTATAACATTATATGTCTTTTACAAACAAAAAAAAACATCGAATTTAGAGTTTTTTCAAGTTCAATATTAATTTAAATTCAGATATATATTTTTATATATTTATTGACAATTGAATTTTTCTTGAAGCACACCTTATTCCTTCTTCCTTCGGTGGGTCAAAAACGACCTATGTTATACTTCACATTTTATTATTTAAATAAAAGTTATAATAATACTATAATGTTTGTTTTTGATTTTTAAAATCCTACTAATTAAAAGCGTTTCTATGTTAAAAATAGAAATAAATAATGATCTGTTGTAAAAAACCACCATAGGGAGAAGAATTAAATTATAAATTATTTTCATGATATAAAACATGATCATTATATTAATATATAATTTATAATGATTTTTCGTGAATATTGATCATATAGGATAATAATTTATTTTCTAAATCATGATTTACATTTTTAGTTACATAGAAAAAAAAATTATATTTCTTGTTATATGAATAGAAAAAAAAAGTATTATTTACTTAATTAATACTTTCTTGATATTCATTAGGTGTTTATATATTTTTTTTAAAGTAAATTTAAGTATGTTAATTGTATTTATATATTAAATTTGAACTTGAGTTCAATGATTTAAATTGCAACAATTTCATTTTTATTCATTATCTTAATTTATTTTATTTATTTAATGATAAATGTATAATAGAAAAATAAAATGAATAGTTTTTAAATCTCTTAATAGAATAGTTCCTTATCAATTCAAGATATATATATATATATATAGAGAGAGAGATAACATGATTTCTCCCAGGATCGTTATAGATTGTTGAAGAATGCCCTAGAAAGTCTTTATCATTTTATTTCATCAGAGGTGCTCTCTTTTTTCCACCTTTATAAAGTATAATACTTTAAAAAAAAAAATTCTAAAATTTATTCTTAAACGAAATAAATAAGTTTATAACTAAAAAGTAGTAATACAGGAAAATCTTTTCTTAAGGAAAAGAAAATAATAATAAATAATTATTTAAATAAAAAAATATATAAGAAATATAAAACTTTAATTACTTAATTATTAAAATAAATCTAATAAAATTAGAGAGAGAGAGAGATTAGGAATAATATAAAATATATACAAATAATTTCTAGAACATTTACAATTATTTTAGAATGATCCATTCCAATTCACCCCCACCATCTGGGGCTAATTACCTAGTTAAAAAAAAAATAAATAAAATATATGAATGGTAATCGACCTGGCATCTGGCTTCTCTAAAGGCAGATGTTTTTGCTAATTATCACAATATTACATCAAACAGTTGTTTTTCTCTATTTTTATTTATTTCATTCAAAATTTAATAATTCATTTAATTTTCTTAATCAAAACTTTATAAAAGAAAAACTATTATATCCACTCAATTTTTATATATTATTATTATTATTATTATTATTATTTTGAACTCTTAATAAATTTATACATGAAAAATTGAGATATTTAGAATCACAATGAAAATTTATGATTGCTTATTTACTTATATATTTTTAAAGCAAAAAATCAATCCTTCTAGGCATTCCTTACATATATTACAATATTTTACAATTTTTTTAATGATATATTTATTCTTTTATGAAAAATTTAATTTTAATATTTCAAATTTCAAATTGAAGATTTTTCAGAATTATTTTAAATACAGATTCAGAATTATAAATATTCTTTTTAAATTCACACACACATAAGAAATTCATAAATATCTATGTATAAATTTCTTACTAATATTTTTTTTATCCACTCAATATACCTCTCCATCAATAAATAATACCTCCATCTATTTAATTTTAAAGTATAAAAAAAAAAAGAAAAAAAATTAAAACCTTTTATATTTACCATTTTTTGTATTGGAATTTGATATATAATCTGACAATTTAAATAATCCATTATCTGCTTTTTTTTAAATATGTATAAT
Source organism: Labia minor (assembly GCA_963082975.1). Classification (NCBI taxonomy): domain Eukaryota; kingdom Metazoa; phylum Arthropoda; class Insecta; order Dermaptera; family Spongiphoridae; genus Labia; species Labia minor. The sequence goes on from OY720344.1 coordinate 98,856,490, forward strand.
GGATAATTTAAATTCACTATTTATTTATTTTTTTGTTATTAGTATGACTTGAGATCTATAAAATAAAAATCAGTAAAAAAAATGATAAGAATCGATTTGTGTAATAATATTTTTCTATTGATTATTTTAATTGATTGAAATTGAAAAGTTATCATTTATCCAGTCATTCGATAAGGCGCGATTTCTGTTCACGCCAATCCAATGTATAACCGGATTTATTTTTTCCTTTCCGATGACGATTTCTCGGGATTCGCGATGACACTCGTCTATCGGGGGGGGGGGGGGGTCTAATTTTTTTTTCCCTCCCTGGCCGTTGGTGTTGTTCATTGTTCTTGCTGGACCAGAGAGGAGGCTCATCTGGGTTACCTTGACTGCTCTCTCCAAGGCACTCCCAGCCACTCGACAGCCTCAGACTCGTTTTCTTCTTAACTGTCCGTCAAATCCTTTTTCAGTCGCCGCTGCATTTCAAGGGACCAAACCACCAAACACCTCCCTGTCTTCTAGACATTATTGTTATTAACCATAATTTTATAAGATTTTTTTTTTTACTTTTAAGTTAAATATTTTTTAAAGAATTTCTAATACTTATTTAACTATTTATTTTCTATATTCTCTGAAAGAAAATCCTTGGCTGCTTTTTTTAATTAGAAATAAGAAATATGAAATCACAAGGAAGAGTGGATTAAAATTTTAATTTAAATTGTGCTTTATTTAAACAAATAAATAATAAATTGAATTAAATATTCGTTTAGAACAGAAAGTTAGACATTTCTTTTAATATTCCCTACAATCTTATCAATTACGGACTAGGTTGACGTTATATAATTTTATTTTAGAAACGATTTCTTATTATATATCGAGTTGGGATAAATAAAAGCTTTATTATAGAATATAATAAAATAATTTCTATTTATTCTTTAATTTATAATTTATTTTCAATAAATAAAATCTAAAATTTAAATTTGAAATTATAATAATTATTTTCCAAAGAGTAATTATTTTTTATTTTTTTAATTACTATCATTATTTTATTTTTTATGTTTTAATTTAAATTACAATACGGTATATTTCAAAATTGTTTAAATAATTTAATTTACTCATAATTTTTTTTTTAATTGTAATGAAAGGCAATGAAGATTATATTTGTTGTTCATTTGTTAGTTTTTAAAATATATTTATTTATCCTTATTTCAAATCCGAGTAAGAAATAAAAATAAGTAAAATTATTTGATTACAAAGAATATTTTCAAGAATTTTAATGAGAAAAGAAAAAAATGCAATATATTTACAATTATTAATATTTTATTTATTTATTTTTAAATATCAAAACATTCAAAATTATTTTATATATCATTTAATAAATTACAGATTTATTTTTATAAAAAAAAACATATCTATTAAATCATATCTAAATGTATTTAATTTTTTAAAATATTCCCCCCACGGTCCATATCGTTTCTTTTATTTTAGATTCTTTTTTATTTATGAGGATGCTATTTTAGGGATTCTGCCAGACTATGAAATTGCTATCTTCCAAGAATTCATATTTTAAAAACCACTAAGTTTCACCAGGATTATTATGGGAATCCATTTATTTGTACATGCTATCCAATGTTGGTTATACTTCTAGTTCGCCTTAAATTAATAACCTAAATTAAATTGTAAAAGACTGTCTAAAATAAGCTCTAACTGGTTTGAAAAAATTTAATATAAGTATAAAAATATATCTACTAAATGAATTTATTTAAAATCTCGTAATTATTTCCTAAGACTAATAATTATGAAATAAATAAAATATTATATTTATTCTTCTCTAAAAAAATAAATTTTTTGAACTCTTTCTGAATCTTGCCGTTAGTTCCAACTAAAATAATTAATCACTGAAATATTGATTATTAATTATTAAATATTTTATTTAATTTTATTATATGTTCGAATTAATTATAAAATAAATTTTATTATAAAAAAAAATATTATCATAAATTTTCTATAAACATCTTCCATAAATTTAAAAACTTTTCCAAAAGAAAAGTTTCTAAGTATTTATATCCAAACATAAAATAGTATATGTATATATACTGTAAATTAATTAAATATATCTACCTATATGTTTTTATCGATGACTAAATTTATTATTATATATTTTGATTAATTCCTAATAAAGAGTTTAGAAATATTACTATATTTAGTATAGTATTTATCGTTAGTTTTGAAATTAAAATATTGCGAACAATACTTTAGCATTAAATTTTATTTTGTGAATTTATTTGGTGACACATCTTTTTATATATTATAAAAATTTAAATAAAAAAAAATAAATAAATTTATGTCTTTCGAGCAATGCACTTTAATAATAAATTCATTTCGATATTTAAGTATTTAAAAGAATATTAAAATAAAATTTGAGTTAACTAAATATTTTAATTATTCATAGTGTGCAATATATAGCCAGAATCGATTGAAATATCTCTTGTATTTTAATTTATTTTATCCTATCTTCATTGAATAAAAATCCTATATATAGCAGATAAATTAACTACACACAAAAAGACATTTTAATGACTTGACTATATATTCTCAGCTATCTTTACTAAATATAAAATAATTCTTGTAAACTATCTATATAGAAAAAGATATTAATCAATTTTTACTCATTTATTATCTTTTAAATGATAATAATTTTTGTTTATTAGTTATGAAATAAATTAAAATTAAAAATAATGTTTATAATATATATATATATATATATATATATATATATATAATATATAAAAAGAAATTAATTTCTCTTAATTTATTTATTCTTAAATACTAATAATCTATATATATATATATAAAAAGGTTTTTTCTGCACATTGCTCGAAATTAAATTTTTTTGCATATCTTCGCGTTTCATGATCTCTAGAATCCAAAAGTGACTTTAGAATTGTTCATTTCTGTCTGTCTGTCCGGAAATTCTCACGTTATAGACTCAAAATCGACTGAACCGATTTCGATGAAATTACATCACAATATTCTTGCATATCTCTATTTGTTCATAGGCTATAAATTTTTTTAATATCTAATCAATAACTGCAAAATTTAAATTTTTTAAAATTTGATATGTAAACGTTCTTTGTATTTGTATTCTTTGCGCTGATGAATGACAACATGTATATATAATTTTAACAATTATAAAAGAGAAAATGTAGTCACAAGGTGAATGTTTTCACTGTGTTAAATAAGTTAAAAAAGCCAATATAATTGATTGAAATATTGTAATTATTAGAAAAATAAAAATAAAAATTATTTATAAATATAAAAAAATAAATAATAATATATAAAAAAAGATTATACCATATATTGTAAGGTGTATGAATATATATATTTCGATGTGTTGGTTGTCTCTTCGTTATCAAATGGCGTTAGCTCTAATAAATATCTCATTCATAGTGGAATTATTCGCCATGCCTGTTAACAGATTTACTTTTATATAAACCGGCAAAAATAATAATAATAATAAAACGATAAGAAAATATAATACAATATATCCGCTATCAGAGATTATTCAAGGAAACAAGACTTTTCTAACCTTTACTAAATCATTTATTGGTTGCTTGAAAATACATTTGAAATGCTAAATTCTTATTCTTACACTCCGTTGGCTTAGTGCCGTTTCCGCTGACTAAGCGAATCATAATTTATGCTTATTTTTTTTTCTTCATCAAAGTGAACTTTAATAGATATATTGATAGATTCATTCGTCAGTTGATACTAGGCATCTTTTGATATATTTTTCAACATCCTTCTCTAAAATTTTCATTTCTTATTTACCACCAAATATCTTATTGCATATACATATAATTATATATGTATATATCATCATTTAATAACATAGTAAATTAAAATTATTTTATATTTCAAAACTAATTAATATAAGAATAATTATGACTTTCTTATAAATTGAATTATTTATTTTTCTATTTATTATTATTATTATTATTATTATATATTATATTTTTCTAACGATAAGTTAATTTTAAATAATTTGCGCCATCTTAAGACAAATATCAAATCATAGAACTTTTATTTAAAAATAAATAAATATAAATATTCATACTAAAACTATAAACGTTAATTTATTATTTTTATTATAATTTTGGTTGAGTAATTAAATTCATTTAAATATATTATACTTATATAAATATATATATATGTTAGCAAAAAAAGTTTTTAAAATCAAGAAACTAATTAAGTACGCTCTTATTTGTTATAGATAGTTAAAAGGATTTAAAGTAATACTCACTGATTCACCATTTATTTCTAAACTGGATGAGTTTTATTTTTGACAAGATCCCAAAACTTCCTCATTCATATTTATGTAATCAAAAAAATCAACCTAAAAGTAGACATCATTCAATCAATTTATTTAAAATAATAAATTATATTTTAGTGATATTACATTAAAAATAAAACAATTTCAATCAAAAGAACCTGATATTGTAGACCATTGCGCGCTCTGGTGTTACTGCTTTTAAGGAATTTTCTTGCAAAAACGTTAATAAATTCAGGGCGCACCTTGATAACCTTCAAGTTCATCACCAAATGCACTTGACTTTCTCAGAGATTCTAAATTATGGGTGGATATATGTTGTTTCTTGATCATTAACTGCATCAATCAATTTTGTAATTTATTCATTTTCTGAATTGTACGTTGTTGTTTTTTTTGTGTGTAAATTCATTTCCGTTCAATTTTATTGTATTTAATTACAATGAATCAAAATGATAAAAATAAAATATATTGATATTTTATTTAATTTTAAATATATTTTTATATGTAACAATTGTTGTATATAATTAATTTAAATATCTATAAAATAAATAACTTAAATAAATAAATTCTTAAACTATATAATTTGAATAAAAGTAAAATATTTTAATCATCAAAAGAAAAAAGTAAAATTTCCCACATAACAAATTTTTAAAGGAATCCACAGTACTACTTGATATACTTGTTTCTTATCTCACCTCTTAATAAAATCATTTTACCTTTGATGAAATTATTCTTTTTTATAGGATTTTTTTTAAATATATAGTATATAATGTTTTTTTTTTTTAATTTAATTTTTTTCACGATTTCCACTTTTAGTTAATTTTACTATTTTTTTTTATTTTGCAGCTATGTAGAAATAACTTTGGAAATGCATCATTGAAAATATTTATGGAATTTATATTTTAAATTAATCAATTTTGTTAATATTTTATTATTATTATTATTATTATTATTATTGTTTATATAATTACCTGAAAGATTTGCGAATTTTTTCCAATTGAAAAAAAAAAAATGTTTTTATATTCATCCATAGTGATTAGTTGACCTGAAAATAAATAAATTGATTAATTAATTATAATTGAATTATTTAAAATTAATATACAAGTTCAATTTATATACAATAAATTATTATGTTAAATCGCTTAAACATTAATTATTCACTAAAAAATGATTTAATACCATTAAAATTTGAGTAACGATCAGTAGGCTAAAAAAAGACCCTCCCTTTCTCCTGAATCCATGCCATTGACCTAAGCGACTCTCCCCGGGATTTATTTATCTATTCTATTGAACTATTTTCTTTTTTTTTAATATGAAAATAAATAAATTATTAATAAAAAAAATGGTATTTTTTTTTTATTTTAATATTTTTTTTTATTTAATTATTTTATATACATAAGTATACTATATTATGTATAATGATAATAGTTGTGAACTTTATTTTCCCACATTCATTTAATTTATTTATATTAATAATTAATATCTTAAATTAAAATCTTTACAATAACAATTATTCTTTAATTATTATTATTATTATTTTTAATTGAGACCCTATTTGTTTTGTTTTTTATTAAATGAATTTATAACCTCTTTTTGATCTGGTCATTGATATATAATAAAAAATAACCTTTAATTAATCTACGTTAAAATTCTCCATTAGAATTCTCATTAAGATTCTATAATTTATTATCAATATATTAAACATTGTAAAGTATCAGAAATTAATAAATTGTTATGGAAAAATACAAAAAGTATAAACAAAAAGTCAATGGGAGTGAAATGTTCTGGATTATATTACTACGATAACATCTTTTCTATATCCATTTACACATCTTAATAGAATTATAAGATTTCGCAGTTATAAAAGAAATAAAAATCTAGTTTGCTTATCACTATAATCTGAATAATTTCTACTATCTTGCAATCTTAATTTTTTTTTTATAAAACAAAACAAGAAAAAAAAAATTTATAATAAATATGTTGTTTAGTTGTGAATTCTTTTTTAGAGAATTTATCCCAATAATACACTATTATACTTTCATTTATTTTAAATTATCTCTCATTTGATCATTGAGGTTATGTTTTGATCGTTTTTTTAAATTTTACTCTATTCATATATTTAAAATATTTAAAATTTTTAAAACATATTCCTTTATAGAGCGAAATTAAATATGGTGTTTATAGAAATTTCATATAATACCACACATCAAATTAAGAATCTTCTCCTTCCCCATTTCACTCATATTCATCTGTCGCAATTAATAACTTACAAGTATTAGTATTAATACCGGATTTGAATCTGGACTGTGAATCATACTAATAATTTTTAATCACCAAAAGTGAAAGACAAAATCTTATATCTCCCCTCCCTCCATTTCCATTCTCTTTGAAAACGTTAGACACACTCCATTACTTACTATTTGCTTGTTTAAACGGTTCATTCAAAAGATACGAATTAATTGAATATATAAATATATATATATATATATATATTTCCTTTTTTATAATTAATTCCATTTATATATTATATCTTAATATAAAAAATTACGTAAAAATATTAAACTGGTTTGTATTTCCTCTAAAGAATTATATATGTATATGATTTGACCTAGTTGTTCCGTTTTGCCCCAATAAGATTTAATTAATTAATTTCTTTGTCGATGACTAATATGAACCTTTTCTATATATTTTTCTTAAAATTTATGTCTTCATTTAAATGTTTTTTTTTGATAAATATTTGACCAGCTGTTTGGCTTGAAGCATCATCAATAACCTCGTGAACATTAATTGCAATTTCTAATCGAACACTCAATGAATGGATCCATCTCTACGAAAATCCATTCGATTATCATTGAATTGAAAGGTTAACTATAACGAGTTAAGAATTTAGGTGAACGAAGGTGGAGTTGATTAATAATATATATATATA